>CM042150.1:77981158-78001158 GCA_023376005.1 Doryteuthis pealeii
AACTTTAACAATGGAACTGTATATCCTTTCAAAAACATAACCATATACCTTGAATACTAGTCGTATAAAAATATGTTAGAACTAAATTCTTACCAACTTATTACGTTTGTACGTGACCCCTGTTGATGAAGCTTAGAATGTAGTAACTATATCTCTAATATAAGACCCATTTCCAAAAAGAACCGGCGTCCTGCAAACGATACTATACTGCACCTGATAGTGAGGCCCCATTTCCGAAGGTCCGGAGAATGTTACTGCAATTACCCCCAGGTTTGGAGTGTTAGACTAGGAGTCAAATGGATTTGTTGGGCAAAATGTGTAAATATAAATAAAAAGTAAACGCCATTCCATAGCCACGAGGTATCAAATAACCCTACACGGTTTGACATGCCGTTAAAATCAATACATCAATCGTGTATACTCGCTTTCAAGCAGAGATAAATACTGAAATAAAGAGGTGGTCTATAGCTATCATCAAACATAATTTTAATTGCTCGATGCCAATATTAAGCAGAGCCGATCAAAAATATTAAAATGTTCACAATGTTAAACACTGTCCATGACTGAATTTCACGTACATTGTGCAGCACGATCGTCAGGTGAATTTTGAGCTTTAAAGAGTTGCAATGTATAGAATTATGTGAGACTAAGACAGAGTAATAAAAGAAGAGAATAACGGGAAAACAATAACGATATATACTCTCTATGTTCGAAGACAAACAATGTATTTTAGAACCCAGATGCCACTGAATTATTAAATAGAAATAACTTGTATCGAAATGTCACTTGAATATGTTCTTGTTGTGCCATTAGCCTCCAGTCTAATTTGTGTAATGTAAAAGTTTTAAAAATACATGATATTTTAATAGAAATAAATGAAAAATAAATTTGATAAGTAATAAATAAATAAATAGAAATGAACGAGAAAAAGAAAGAATTAAAAGGGACCGAAGGATAACGAGATAGAGTGAATATATCGCCATTTGCATTTTTGTTTATTTTTTCCATCTCTATTTAACGCCTTTACATTCACCTCCACTATGTTAAAATGAATAAAAAGACAAACAATCCACAAAATACTGACATCCATGAAAGATAAAGAGATTTTTGAATATATATATATATATATATATATAATATATATATATATATATATATATATATATAATGTTGTTCTGGTTCTAACGGGAGAAAATTCAATATTTTGTAAAAAAAAGAAGGTCCGCAAAATTTATTATGTTTTTAGAAAAAACATTTTTTAATTCTTTTTATCTTACATATGCAACACGTGTTTCAGATCTTCTGGTATCTTCTTCAGGCTTTGATCAATAATAATAATATTACAATTAACAATAATAAATAATGAAAAGATACCAGAAGATCTGAAACCCGTGTTGCTTCTGTAAGAATATACCTTTTTTTTCTAAAAACATAATACATTTTGCGGACCTTCTTTTATATATATATAAATATATATATATAATATATATATATATATATATATATATGTTGTGTGTGTGTGTGTGTGTGTGTGTGTGTGTGTGTGTGTGTGTGTGTGTGTGTATTAGTAATTAAGCTATAATATTATATTGGAGGATACTTCAAGCAGTGTATTATATTTCTCTGGTGAACTTAGATACTGGAACTAAACACATCGGAAGCTAAGTTGAAGTACGTGTCATAAATTAACGTTTGCAATACAGACATGATGGAACTGTCGTACACAAGTAAGAGACAAATCCCTTAAACGTATTGTAATAAGTAATTGAGAGTTACCTCCTCTAGTTTATTATTACCTCCCCCACTGGAGAACTCTTTGGTGTTTACAAGAGTATATAAGCTCTCAGTAAAGTGTGCCATTATTCTAAGTAGAATAAAGCTTTCCTTAAGCTTATCCGTGTTGTGGTTTATAATTACACGTATATCATTTTTTCTCAATAATGTCTTTGACACCAATAAAAAATACGCATATAGAATGTTTACAAACGTCACGGAGTTGGAAAATCATGCACGTGATCTCGAATTTTATTGAGCTTTTTGACTCACCACATAGTACAAACTAAATTGCTTTCTCTTTGTAAAGTATTAACGTTTACTAAACATTTTAGGAGTTCGTACTCTGCTGTTAGTACTTAGGATCTGTTGACTGTATCTCCCTCCAGAAAAGTAAGACCCCACAAAAACGGTTGTACAGCGTATGACACTAAATTTGCTATGATAGCGAGACCCCGTTTTAGAGATCCGGGAATGGTAGAGTGCCCCTTCATTGTTATTACTCCCAAGTCTACTGTGAACCAGAGTGGTAGTACTTGGAGGGTCCCATTGTATCGTTATGGGCTTTTTCACAGCACTATCAGGACTTGCACAGTCGTGTATCAGGAGTCGGCACCAGTCGTATATACGAGTCGACACGTTGGCTTTGTTGGTTACACGGATCTTATAGTCCTTCAAAGTCCACGAAAGAACCCGTCCTCTTCTTTAGTTTATGATCAGGGAAGTGTATCAACTTACAAGACAAGTGGTTCTTCGTTGCGGTCAATTACCTTTATCTCCACTGGTATCTGTTTCATTCATAACATTCGTTGTATTTTTTGTAGTAGAGTAAAGTTGACTACAAACTTTTCGTTTCTTTTTAAATGACTTGATTTATTCAATTTCGGTTTCTTAACTCTTAGAGAGAGAGAGAGAGAGAGAGAGAGAGAGAAGAGAGAGAGAGAGAGAGAGAGAGAGAGAGAGAGGAGGGGGTCGGTTTCTTGACACTATGTTAGTAATGTTCTTAACTTCGTTCAAACGGTCAGTACCAATTATCAGGCTTCACACACCAGCGACCTCAGTCGCTCGTCTATGACTAACCTCAGCAAAACCCTAAGCCCACTGTCTTCGGCAAATTCCGTAACCCGACAGAATTTGGCAAATTCTGCCAACCTCACCGTCTCAAAATCTAAGGTTCCCATATTATATAGAAATGGGTATGGAACTTTCTAGAACATCGTGGAACCTTAAGAATTTTCTAACTGTTCTACCAAATTGGAAGTGTCACTTAAGAGGTCAACAGGTCAACCATCCCTTCGTCTGATAAATCAATCAAAATAAATTTTAACAGCAAAATCCTAGACTTCCTGGCTATCGAACCGAGTCACATGTGATAATGAGAATTCCATTATCCTCTTGCTTGCCCACTCCCGTAAGGTCTGAGAATCATGCTACATCCATTAAGCTTTCTTTCTGTTTGACACAAGGCCACAAATATGGTGTTCCGAGTAAAGCGCGCCAATTATGCTACACCATCAATAGGTCAAATAGATATGTCGAAAATTATTATACTTGATAGGACCGTCGGCAGCCCCCCCCCCAAAAAAAACAAACAAACTAGGAAACGCCAACACAAATGTGCAAATATTGATGTACAATGAACACGATACCCAAACCTCTGAACATAAAATAACCCTGGACGCGTTGACATACCGTTAAAAACAATCAATTAATTCTTCAATCAATCAATCAATCAATCAATATTTTAGGATATTGTACGTTCAAAATTTCCTAGATTATTGCAGGAATCTTCAAATTTGCAAGTCACCCTCACGACATCCAGTGTCAGCGCATAGATGATTAATGTAAGTCTTTGTTCGTCGGCCAACTCTTGTGTGTTAATATGTAGGTGTGTTCAGAATAACGTCACTGGTGAGTTTGTCCAACAGTGTCCAGCGTGTCCTGTTTGTCTAACATAGTTTGTTTGATAGGAGGTATGTGGCTACACAGCTGCTTTTTGTGGGGTGCTGCTTCCAGGATTTCTCCAGGGCAGCATGTAGCATTCTTGTGTACCTTTTTTTCTAATTGTCTTGTTAAGGTTCAAGTGGTGCAGCCATATAGTGGTACTGATACTGCTACGGTTTGGAAGAACTCTTGCTTTATCTCACTAAATAGTTCATATTTTCATATAATCGATAATCTGTCTACAGCAGTTCATGTCTTTGCAATTAACTCCCTAACCTTCAATTATTGATTGTTTCATAGTTGTGGCGAGAGGTGATTTTTAAAGTGCTTCAGATTTACAAGTGAATTATCTATTTTGTGGAGTTGTGGATGGACTTTTACTTCCGACGATTCACTTTTCTTTGAGTCGTAACCAAGTAATAATGCTGTGAATTTTTCAGCTTGAATAACTATCTATACACGTAATGAGTATTATTCAGTTAAATAAGAATAATTATTTTCTAAGACTATTTGCTAATTCCGTACGAAATGATACAGTTTCTTGCAACATGGCTTCTAGCTGATTATTATTTATTGTTATAAAAATTTCTCGATTAGAATCTAAATATAATTTTACGTCTTTCCTGTGTCCTAGTGGTAAGGTTCCAATTCTGTAGCTGTGGTGAGTGTATAATACCCTATCATCGCCATTATTCCTAAGTTCATGCGGAGGTTAAAATCCAAAGCGGCACCTTCCACTCTCACCACTACAATTTGTTATAACATTATGGATGACACACTATAAGAATATGCAGCGAGGAGATAGAAATAGAATATGGGATTGAAAGATGTGCCATCCTCTTATTATAATGGAGATTCGGTGTCTGTCTATAACTGAAACTACGTCACTGCTTACGTCACAATACCCTTCTAAATTGCATAAGTTTATCAATGTGTATTTAGTTTATAGTCAAAATCATTAATACTAAACTAAAATAAATCTTTTTTACTAACGATGTCTCTATGAAAATCTGAGTTAGATTTGCCTAAAAAAAGTCCATCCTATTAGTGCATTTAAAATTCTGCAATGTGCCTTATATATCACTAAGCTGGAGTGACAGTACTTGTTGGAGTCCCATCTATTGGTGGAATAGATATACATGAGAAATGAGTTGAAAATTTAATACCCAACAGGGACGAATAAAAATGGTTTTCGGCATAAAATAATCCAAGGGTTGACATGCCGCAAAATCCAACTAACATACCCTGACGCCCAACTTATAATCCGAGGTAGTAATGTGTAACGTTGTCCCTTTTTTCCGGGCACTAAAACGATATCTGTAACGTTGTCGTATATCTGGTCACAGTACTCAAAGCGATATACATAACGGGGCGGTGGTGGTGGCGGCGATATATTCACGGTACTAAAAATGTATTCCTGTTGATAAAAATTACAACGCGAGAAATATGTAGTCACAACTGCTAGCCTTTATTATCGTGCTCGCCTCGTGTGCTGTATCGGAGAGGAGGAAAAGCAGAGAGAAAGAGAGAGAGAACACTACTTGATTACTGTGACCCCATACTAGGCACCAAAGGCCGTCCGTTCCCCTACGCGTCCGAAAGCAAAAAGAGACTCATCCTTTTCTTCGTAGTTCCACGTCACCACGTGACTTCCGGTCAACACCCGAAACTTCTGATTGACACTCAATTCTCCATTCGGGGTCACGCTATGGTCAAACCATCGTTCATCCTGTTTTGCTCATCACTAATTTTTAAACCTTTATCATCTCTTACTTATTTCCTTCTTCCTCCTTTTCTAATAAAGTAGTTCTAGCTCACAAATGTCAGGATAATATTCCCATCTTGCTACAAATGTAGGTAGGTGTGGGGTAATAGAATATTATAGAAAGTGGGTCGGAGATGGGTAAGAGATGACAGATTCATTATGGTCTCACTTTGCTTTCTTACTGCGCCTAATGTAACTGCTTTCATCATAGGGAATTGAAATGGTATTCGGGTTCAAATATTAGACTAAACTGTTTGAATTTCACTTCAGGCTCATGCCTTTGAGAAAAGCATCGATTCTGCTCTCCCTCTAACTATAAGTAAATAGGATGTCAGAGTTGCTCTTTAAAGCCTTAGTTAGGAAACCAGTCTAGGAGAAGGATAATTGGATTTCAAACCAGCATTAACCCGCTTAAAAATTGACCTTGTGTCGCATCCTTCTCGGGGAGAAGATGTTGGGTAAATACATACATTCTTTCCTCTTATATAGATATTCGTAACTGTTGACCCGTGTAATAAATGCATACCTGTGTGGTTAGGGGGGTACTTAGTTTCACTCTGTTATTTCCTTCTTTTAGCGTGGCGCGCGCCAAATACCGAGAACGAAGGAAAGTAGTTATAACGGTATTACTATAAAGATAACTGAAAGTGTTAAAGTGTGACAAACACAATTGATAGATATGTTGGTAGGTATGCACCGAGTTATAAACAAGCATATTGCTATTATAATATCATGTTCGTATATCACTCATTATGAACTGTTTCATATGGCTTTTTTTCAACATTTCACCTGCTCTCTCTCTCTCTCTCCATCTCTCTCCTCTCTCTTTCTCTCTCTCTCTCTCACTCTCTCTCTCTCTCTCTCTCTCTCTCTCTCTCACTCTCTCGTCATATTTTCTTTTCTTCCACTCTATTATGTTTGTTTCTGATTTTCTATCTCTCTCATTGTGGTATTTCTCTTACATCTCTGTATTATGCCCTCTTTCATTCTTTCTGATCAATTTTCTATTCTTCCTGTTTTCATTTTCTGTCTGTCTGTCTCTTTCTCACACTCTTTCTCTCTCTCTCACTCTCTCTCAATTTCTCTCTCTCTCTCTCTCTCTCTCTCTCTCTCTCTCTCTCTATATATATATATATATATATATATATATATATATATATTTCTCTCTCTGTGTATGACATTGTATCTTTCTCTTTCCTTATTTCATTCTCTTCCTCTTTTTCATTTACCCTCTTTCTCTTTTCTCCCCTATCTCCCCCCCCTCTCTCTCTCTCTCTCTCTCTCTCTCTCTCTCTCTCTCTCTATATATATATATATATATATATATATATTATATATTTCTGATTGTGACTCTCTTTCCCTTTATTTTAATGTTATCTTTCTGTCTCATTGTATCTTTCTTTACTTCCTTCTTTTCATCAATTTCATTTTACTCTCTTTTCGTGTTTTTCTCCGTTTTCCTCTTTATTAGTATATCTTATCTTTCTTTATTTTCCTTTCTTTCTCGTTTGTGATTCATCTCGCTGTGAAATACCATTAGAAATAAATGTAAATGGACAAAACTCCAAGAACACACACACACACACACACACACACACACACACACACACATACATTCCTATTCGGAAGTAACAACACACATGAATGAAAATCCTGGTTCTTCCCATAAAGTGCAATAATGCAGTACAGGTCAGGGGTAAAGTGCTAGAGACTTTGCAGTCCGGAAGGCCATAAAGTAATGTTTTCAACAAATCTTATCATTTACAAAAGCAAGATAATGATAAAGGGTACAGAAATCGAATCTGATTTTTATTATGGTCTCAAAACCACTTGGCCTTGAGCCATACTAAAATATCAGGTGATCTTAAACATCTCTATATATTCGCACAGTAAGGAGAAATTGCAATGGTTGATTATAGGTTTGTGTACTTCTAATATTATGCAAGGGAAAAGACAGAGAGAGAGAGAGAGAGAGAGAGAGAGAGAGAGAAAAAAGAGAGAGAGAGAGAGAGCAAGAGAGAGAGAGAGAGAGAGTGGGATAGAGAGAGAGGGGGAGTGGGGGGAGAGAGAGTCGGGGAGAACGAAAGAAATAAAGAGACAAAGAAAGAAAGAAATGAAGTAAGAGACGAAAGAGAGAGAGAGAGAGAGAGAGAGAGAGAGAGAGAGAGAGAGATGGGGGAGGAATAGCCAAATGAAAGAAAATGGGCATAAATAAATAAAGAGATAGAGACAGAGAGAAAAGATAGGTAACAACTAAAGAAAGGAAGAGAAAGAGGGAAAGAAAAAAATAATGACGAGATAAGAATGCAAAGAGAGAGAAAGAGGGGAAGGGAGGGAGGGAGGGATGTGAAAGAAAGAAAGAAAAAAAAAAGAAAAAAGAATAATATATTAGCTGAGGCTGAACGGGCACATATTAGAATATTTGCGCCCAACCACCTACCTCTTTACGTGCTGACAGCATACGTTACACATTATTATACCAGATAATAGAACAAAGTCACTGAAGTATCATCAACCTAATGACAATGCTTCCAAATTCATTGTTATCTCTCTCTCTCTCTCTCTCTCTCTATATATATATATATATATATATATATATATATATATATATATAACTCTCTCTAAAATACTGTTGTGCACACACATAGATATAGGCATGAAGATATAGATATATTCATAGATATATTGTCTTGCCATTTCTTAATCTTGTTCGCCAATCTATGCAAAATGGCTTGCGTGAATTATACTTTGGCTTTTTATAGAGACTGGCGCGTAATGTGATAACCTGATCTGCTGCGACTGCAGACGAAAGACACATAGAAATGCGAAAAAAAAAAATGAAGTACATAAAAATTATTAACCGTCAGAACGTTTAGACAAGCTTCAAAATGTGAAAGTCGGATTCTGACATTCGATAAAGAAAATATATAAGTATTCCGTGGGTTTGGAAATACATAGCTGCTTTGATTTTCTTTGTTTTGTTAGGGTAGGTTTTTATGTTTGAAAAACAGTATTCAGTCTCTTGTCTTTTGGTGTGTTTTTTTTTTTCGGGGTTTCTATATCAGCATTGATTTCACATCTTCACGCGAGGAACATAAAAATATAAAAGCAAAATACGATTTCTTTGTTTTCGAATAAAAAAACGAATTAGATGCTGACAAAGCACTGGGGTCTGGACATAATCAAGATAGATAAATAGATAAATAAATAAATAACCCTTAGGAAATAATACAACGATGTTAGTAAACAAATCTGTATAAAAAAAAATCCCTCACTAAAGCTATCTAACCATTCTATACCTCTCCCTGTCAGCGAGGCTCAGAATATGTTGTCTGTAATCCCCGTTGAGGAGAAAAAAAACCTTCCCCACTAAAAGAGGTGTGTCCTGGATATGAAACTAAATCACATCTGAGGATAAGGATCAAGTACTGGAGATCTGGGCAGTGTGGAATATTGCTTCTTTGCCCTTAACTCCACGTCCACTCTGTCTCGGAACGGTAGTATAAGTCCCATCTATGGATGAAATAGATCTGTTTAAAATGATTCATATTCAATAGAAATATATGATACCATATAACTGCAAATTATTTCTATTTAGAATAGTTACTTGAAGCTATAATTGTATATTAAGGACTATTTTAGTTACTTGAAACGATGTAACAGAAACAACAACAGAACACATTCAAGTGAATATACAATGAACGCAATTCCCTAACCTCTAAGCACATAATTACCATATACGAGATAAGATGCCGTTAAAACCAGCAAATCAATCAGTCAACCGTCCACGGTGATAGTATATAACACAAAGTCGGTTTAATATGGAGACCCCGCAGAAAGCAAGCACCGCAGGGGAGGGGGGCAGTGCTAAAATTGTTTAGGCACCAAGTAATAAACTCAACCCTTATCCATTTTAGACGTGTGAGATAATGATGTCTGGTGGGAAGGCCTTCTAGAACTAAGATGATTATATTTTTATGTGCCTCTCGATCCAAAGGCCAAGTTTACCATTACTGAACTAAGTTATCTAAGGTAATGTAAAAAGGACTCCGATGTCTCAGGGTGCAGATGACATTAAAACTATATGAAAAGAAGTTAGTGTGTAAACAATATTCCCCATAACAGAAACTGAGCTGGCATAAATATAGGCCTAATATGTTGGAGTCAGACATTTACTCACACACATTGTCAGAGAAGGCGGTGAGAAGTACTAACAGGTAACTGAAATTTCCTCTCTTCCAAAAAACTGACATGAAGACTCGCGATTTGTATCCCCAACCGTTCTCTAAGAATAACATAGTTTCCATAATTGTTTAGAATACTTATGTGTCATTGTTCTTTTTCTTTTAATGCTTCATAGCATATATGGATAAAACTATAAACAAACTATGTTAAATCATTTAAATTAATTGAGTGATTGATTGATTTGAACGACATTTCAACCTGTTTCCATCGTCGTGTAATAATTAGCAGGTTAGATTCCTAGAACTATTGATTAGCGAGATCGATTCTCGTTAGATGCCCCATACCCGTGACCTTGTGGTGCATTCTACGATGGCAAACAGGTCAGGTAAATACCGTGGGTTAATTTATGCCAAGAGCCTAGGGAATCGTGTTCATTCTATATTTATATTTACATTTTTGTGTACTCATTTCTTAAGATATCTTCTTTTTTTTTTGGTAAGGATTTCCACATGGTTCTATCAAATATAAATTTTTAACAAGTCCATTTGACAATAGCAGGTACTATTACACCGTCTAAAAGCGAACCTGGACATAATAGTCATAAAGGGATAATCCATACTAATCATATCTCCAGAACAGGAGCCTCACCATCTATCCTTCTATCAAGTTTTTTTTTTCACTCACTGTCTTAGTCCCCCACAATTACCCGGGATTTGAATACACATTTCCAAAATGGGGTAGGGCATACCAAAATCGTTAACAACAGGAAAAATTAGAATTGGCGAACTTCATTTTATTCCAGCTGTTTATGTTAACTTCAAATCAATACTCTTGGGAAATACATGAAACCACTTCCACTTGTCTTGATATTGTTGGTTTGTTTTTATATATCAGGCGTGCTGCAATCCGCCACTTAGATTTATAGATTGAGCGAGGTCACGTGGTTTTAATCTCAAGCAATCAACAGCCCGGATACGTGGTTGGTTAACTATTTAATCGTTGATATTGAGAGCCGTCTATTTGATCTCTATTCGACATTGACGAACGGACCTGCCTGCAACACTAAGGAACACCAAGCACCAAGGAGCCACAAGGAACAACCAAAGGATACTTCACTAAGTATCGCGCTCCGATTAACACAAAGGATCTCCGCTGGACAGTGCTCTTGCTTGACGGTTAAGGATGGCCACAAAAACCGTAACATATATAACCAACATATCTTATAAGTGGAATGATATAATAGTGTATAGAGAATGGGTGACTGAATTCTGAGACAAACCACTTCTCCATAATTTCCATAATTGATTTACTCTCAAGTCACGCTTAATAGCAGAGGTTTTAGCTATAACTCCGACATTTAGATATAAGACAGCTTCTACAGAATATATCGTGAGTATATGTGCAAAATGTATCCGAGAGGATGTAATCGACTAAGGAAACACGGGATGTTTGCATAGGAACGGCAATATGCTTTTATCTTTGGCGGTACTGACTGCTATCTGTGTCACACGAAGAGAGAGCCAAAACATTTCAGAGAAAACTGACAGAGGTAAAATATACATTGACGTGATCTTCTGGCGGTCAGAGGGGAGAAGTAAACAAAAAAAAGTATCAATTTTTGTTGTCCAACCTTTGAGCAGTCGTTTTAAGAGACTGTGGAATGTCTGCAAGTTTCGATAATTCATTAGTACGGTAGGGGACAGTATATCTTTATCGTTCATTTCCTTGCGAATTCTGATAGACACTTTCCGACCGACTGCCCACAGAGTCTGTTCTCGAGACTACCCGTATTGATAAATCTTCGGGATTGACAACAAGGATTGACAGCTTGGACAAATTTCTGACCAGCATGTAGCCGTCTCACCCGTCCATATACGTAGTCATAATAAATGAAATCGACGAAAGAAAGACAGAATGTATTACATAGGAACTGCAATATACTTTATCGTAGATGGTAGTGACTGGTATCTGTGTCACATGAGGAGGGGACCGACAATTTTAAGAATGCACCGACAAAACTAACAATAAATTAACCACATAGCCAAATGAGGACAACAAACAAATTTGGCAATATTCGCTCTTATCATCATCAGATGCAATTTTTGTCAGTACTTCCTCCAATTTCCAATACATCGGATTTTCCCACTGTCACTTCACGATAATACCTTATACCGGACTAAACAAAGCTTAGGAAGTTCTAAGTAATCTGGACATTTTTAATGATTTAAAAAAATTGTTTTTGTTTTTTAATGCACAAAAAGATGGGATTTTATTCATTACCGTCACGTGACATACCATTTAAGATTTAATGACAAATATTACCCAAATATGGGCACCTCACGTAGTGTAATTAAAGTCGACAGGTTGGCCTAATGTCGGTATCAGCCAGACATCGAGGGATTCTATCCCCTTTTCACTACCGCTAGACCAAGGAGATTGTTTTTGCATCTGTGGGGGAGCTCCACACCTACCATCAGCTCTTCACTTTACCGCACATATCCTTGTGCTACCCATACGCTGAGTTGACGATAGCCGGCATTGAACCAGGAACCTTGCGATTCCTAGGCAAGTGTTCTACTGACTGATCTAAACCGCACCTTCACGTAGTATAATGATTAGCAAGTAGGATTAATAAATCATTGCTAGCGAGTTCGATTCTCAGTCAGTGACCCATACTTGCGACCTTGTGCCACAGCTTATCTTAGTAAGTAAAGTAATTATCAATTCCTTTACTATTACCAAAATGTTCAATATGTGTTAGTGTTATTTTTTACTAATTATATTAAATGGACATTGAAATAAACCAAAACAGATTATGTTATATTAAGATGAATTATTGTATTAAAGTGTATCAAAATGAATTATTTATTGTATTAGAATAAAATATAATGCTTATCAAATAATTTGGTATAAACTTTCTATTCAAAGTTATTTTGTTTTTGTGTGTACATGATAGTTTGGGAAAAATCAAGTAAAAAATAAAATATGTTCTTTAAAATTAAAAAAAAAAATGATAAATCGTTGTGCATATTTTCGGTGAAAAACGGCGTAAGATTTCAAAAATGATATTTTCGAATATTTCCGTTCGCTAACTCTAATTTTTTTTCTATAAGTATTTAATAGTTTACACTATATTAGGTCATCAGAAAAAGAAATTATATTTTTTCCTTGCATCGCTGCGATGGGTATTTTCGTATTGCTCTCCCAAGATTATGTGTTCATCTACATATAATTTTCTATCTCAGTGTTTCCTCCTTTAGGTGTTGTTTTCCAATGTTTTACTTTGAAATTTTCATAAATTTGCTTTCTTAAGAAATCGTCTATATTTAACTGGCCAGTTCATATATAATTGTGAATACCAAACAAAGATACTACCTGGCTATATGTGGTATAATATTCCTTATATTTTAGACAGTTTCCAACCTGGGATTATTTTATTGTATTGTCGTATGTATTGTTTGAATTGATGCTTATACGCTATCACCAAACGTGTAGGTGGGGCTTAGAATATACTGGCCACATTAGGTGCTGAGAGATAAGAAACCCCACCAAAAATGTTCCAGAGATGACACTAAACTGACCTAATCAATCATTTACGTTATCGCTTCCTCATTATTATTATTATTATTATTATTATTATTATTATTATTATTATTATTATTATTATATAGTTATTCACACCAGCGTTAGATGATGGTCTTTCACTGGAGTTTGAGTGACAGCAATTCTCCTCGGGTGTCCAGGATTCTTCTAAGTATTCTAGCCGATTGTAGCAATGCAGTTGTCTGGATGGTGTCAATTCTCCTCTGATTTCCAGTTGCCCCAGCCTTTCCCTAAGATTGTTGGGACCGTTCCAAGGGCACCAACTACAATTGATATCACTTTCACCCTCATATTACACAGCTTTTTCAATTCTCAGGCAAGGTCCAGGTATTTGTCTATCTTTTCGTTTTCCTTGATCTGCAAAGTCTCCCAGTTGACAAGTTTTTTTTTTGTTGTTGTTAATAACACTAGGTCTGGTCTCCTGGCTTGGATAATGTGATCCGTCTTTATCTCGAAGTCCCAGAGAATTTTATTATTATTATTATTATTATTATTATTATAAGTATAGTAGTAGTAGTAGTAGAAGCAGTAGCAGTAGCAGTAGTTGTAAATATAGAGAAGTAATGTTAATCGCACTGACAGAAACGCACACACATATATACAGGAAAGTTTGACTTCATATAAAATGGAATCGGTGACCCGAACACAAAGCATTGAATGTGGCTGTGTACATCTCACTTCAAACTATTGCCATTTGGTATGTCATTCTTCTACATCAATCTAAGTGAATATCAGGTAGACTATTAGACTTTGTACGGTAATCAGTCAAGGAGATAGAAAAAATTGAATTCAAGTAAATTATTCCCTATCAAAAATATGGGACTTGAGTCGAATCCTGCTAATGAAGCGGAAAGATCGGGTAAATACAATAAAACACTAACCAGCGTTTATTTTTCTTAAAAAAAGATACTTTTATAACATAAAACTTTTATAACATAAAAACGATACGAATTTAAAAGAGGGAATAAGATGTGATTAAGATGCAGGTGAAGTTCAGAAATATACTTAAACAAAATATATATATATATTCAGACATATTGTTCTTAATTTTTGTTTAAGTATATTTCTAAACTTCACCTGCATCTTAATCACATCTTATACCCTCTTTTAAATTCGTATCGTTTTATATATATATATATATATATATATATATATATATATATATATATATATATATATATATATATATACCCTATGCAAGCATTTTAGTTAAATTTTATAATAAAATATCATATTAAATTAGAAAGGCTAATGAAACTGAATAAGAATTCAGATAAAAATATTTGGAACAGAGGGGGTATGATTGAAAAATAGAACAACTTTGAAACTAACTCTTCCATCATTCTCCATTACTCCCCTCTTTCATGGGTAAATTTTCCTAAGTTAACTATCTAATTAAAATAGGAAGTAAAGAATAATATTAGTTATTTCTTCTTGTTAATGGATTTGTCCCCAATATTTTTGCTCATATTCAATAAGATAAAACCAAAGAATTAGAAATCAATAATACTAAGCATATATTTATTAAAATCAATTTTTTAAGATATATGCAAATCAGCCTTCCAATTCACACTGTACTCCGCTATTTTGTTGTATATATAATACAATTGCATGTTATTAGTATGTAGATATGGTCAGTGTAAGTAATGTAAAACAATTTTATTAATAATTGAGGTTTAAATAAAAATAAAATCATGGAGAATATGATGTAAATAACGAAAGGAATTGTGACTTGTATAGTAATATAGTTTCGGTTACAGACAGACAAACCCACAATCTCAATTATAATAATAATAATAATATATAATATATATATATATATATATATATATATATATATATATATATATATATATATATATATATCGGATAAAGCTGCAGTACAGTTATAGCCATGGAAAAGGGAATTCCGGCTGAATCTGTTGACACTTTGTCATCACCTGATAGCCTAAGAATAGGAGGAAAAATTGAGTGGGGGAGCACCTCGCTTAACTAAATCACCCATTACCAACTTACCTCCCCAGTCAGTAGCAACTAACAGTTTAAACTCACGTTATCGACCGATGCAGAATTCAGTCAACCCCATATATATATATATATATATATATATATATATATATATATATATATATATATATATATATATATATATATATATATATATATATATATATATATATATATATATATATATATATATATATATATATATGTGTGTGTGTGTGTGTGTGTGTTGTGTGTTTGTTAAACCACAATTTGGTGCACCAGAATGAATGATGAAATTTAACGCTCTCTTTTTGAAGGAATAAACTTTTTGAGCGAGCAACTAAAATATTAATTCGATAAAAATGTTGGAAACTAAGTTTTAGTGTTAGCAATTATATTCAATACAACATTTCCGAAATTGTTGCGTAGCATTACATTCTGTGTTTGTGTGTCTCACTTTCTTTCTCTTTCTCCCCCCCTCTCTCTCTCTTTCTATATATATATATATATATATATATATATATATATATATATATATATATATATATATATCAGTGTAATGGAAATAATCGATAACTAAAATTTTCGGCTGCATTTTAAGAAACAATCCACGCCCTTAAATCGATTAAATCAATTTTGGTGAGTATAGTCAGGTATTTTTTTTTTTTTTAGATTTCTTTCCTTTTTCTGAAATTGTCTGCAAGCAACTTATCACGAGTTTGAGAACCAATTTTTAAAAATGCCCGAAAAATCCTAGAATCTTGATACTTATATTCGCCATTATAAAATCTGAATAGTTTTGATAATATGGTACATAGAATACAGATATTAATACTCTCGTGGAATTATAAATATTCTTTAGAAGTGTACATAAAATAAGCTTTGGAATAAAGATCTTTAAAATCGGAAAATACTTTTATCATGCCCTAACACTTGTGTGATGAACCAATGACACCCTTGCCGGAGGTGCCACGGGAAAAGAAAAAAATTATTCGCACGCGGGAGATGAAATACATTCTTAGTGATTTGAAAAAAGGAACTGTCATCTTTAATAATTTTCCTTTTATACTTACTGGGTATAATTCAATGAATATCTTAGTTTCTTTTATGTATTTCAGTTTTCAGTTGGGAGTATATTTTTCTACTTGCCTCTTATTCATTGAATTTACCTTTCCTAAATTAAAATTTGCAAAATAGGAATATCATAAAAATAATAAACTGCGGATAAAAAAATTTCTGGGAAAATGAATGAATTTTTACCACCAATGCAGGCACGCGCTCTCAGAGAGACTCGCTGGTTTTTTCTCTAATATATGCATTGATATGATTAAAAAAATACTCAGAATATAACTTCTCAAACGTTCCTCACATCATGAACATTAGATATTTAAATTCTAAATTTCAATCGTAAAAGAAAAACTATACATATACCACAAATAACTCCTGGTGTAATGGATAGCCAACTGTTTCGCAGATCCATTATTTCTGAATATCGAGTTCAGTTCTTGCTGGATGCCAAATATTGCTTTCTTGTGTCGTATTCTACCAATATCAAACGGATTGTTAGTCTCCTAAATCCATTACAACAGAATAGCGAGTTTGATCCTCCCATGGAGCCCCATACTTGTAACCTTGTGTCACATCCTACCCGTGGTAAACGGTTTGGGTAAATACCTACCACAAATATTCAAAGTCTATTCATCTTCTGGATAGGAAATAATTTTATTGATGAAAAAGTTTCAACGGATATTAAGGAAAAAATAATATTTTTTCTCAAGCCTTTGAAAATGAAGTATATTGTAGACAATGTTTGTAAAAAAACTGGAACAGACGCAATAAATCTCGTAAGACAATAAGAAAAAAAACTGTTAAACTGTTAAAAAACATTTTTTTGTATTTTTTAATGAACCATAATTAATCGAAAGCCAACTGTCTAAATAATACATATATATTATTTAAACAACCTCGCTGAAATTTGTTTCATATGAATGCACAGAATCTACATTATCATGATAAGTCTGTTTTTCTATATTGCCATGATTTGCCTGTCTTCATATAAACTTTACATAGCAAGGGGTTCGTTATTTCTAGTTTTGTATCAGAATATTTTTCTCCTAACTGAACAATTTATCAGAATCTTGGTATCCATTGCACCGTGAGTGTAATAGACACCCGTTGACATATAGTAGGGCTTATTCCCTAATTGGCAGGTCATATGGTTCATGTTTGGTGTTGCCGCTTTCAATCTTGGGAAAACTGGTTTAGTCGCTTAATATAGTAACGAGATTTTTCCTTGTGCAATAGCGTTGAAAAGCTCCAACTGGGATCATAAAAGTAATTTCAATACAATTTGCATCTTTATTTGCATCTTTGTACTAAGAAAATTTTCGATACTCTGTGCCTTTGAGTAACATCTTCCTTAATATATATATCTTATTATTTCCCCATAGCTGGAGGGAGAACAGTTGGATTCACACCTTTCTCAATAATATTTGCACTAACTGAAATGCAAATTGCCACGTCCAGATTTGAACCCGGAATTCCTTTCCTACGACGGTACCCATTTCATAACAAACCCTCCTCAATACTTCAGTCAGATATACATATGATATTGAGGATTCCTCACTTATAGTTATGGCAAATTATATTATCTATCTATCTATCTATATATATATATATATATATAAGTAAATAAATAACAAAATACTTAGAGATTTAGCTTTATAGTCTGTTTAAATCTCTAAGTCTTTTGTTATTTCTTTACTTATATATTTGCTCTGTGACTCCAACATTAAGAGCACACATTGAGCTCTCAAACTGCAACAGGTTTTTTAAATAAAACTCTTGTGTCGTAAGGAAGATTTCTTCTGCGGACTTTTGGATTATATATATATATATATATATATATATATATATATATATATATGATTGGTCAGGTGGTTTTCCGGCTTGACAAATTTTGTTGTATTATCTAATGTCGACAGCAGAACTTTTTCTTTCTACACTAAATTGTATCGCTTCAACTAAGTAATATGAACCATCTGTAAACAACTATAGCTTCAGATAAAAATTCTTAATACTTATAAGATTATCTGGTTTCAGGTATTCCTGTCTAATACCAATGATTTTGTCCATAAACTGGTACTACGATCCGGCCTCAGTGAACCTGGAAACTATGACAACAAAGGCGTGACTCCACACACCTATAAGCTCGGGAACTGGAGACTCACCATTGTCAACAGGTTAATGCTATACCTCAAGGCACTATATATATATATATATATATATATATATATATATATATATAATCTGAGTAAAATTGCTTGTCTTAGGTCAGCTATGGGTAGCGTCATATACATGCTCAATCAAATATATTGAGCATGATTTACTAGAAATACACCACACATGCGCTATATATATATATATATATATATGTGTGTGTGTGTGTGTGTGTGTGTGTGTGTGCGTGTAGCGTCATATACGTGCTCTATAAAAGTTCTTGAGCACTACTTACTTCTAAGTATAGCACATTATATCATTAATATAAATATATATCATAAACAAGAGAGTAGATATAAAAACGGAGTGTGTAAATTCTCTCTTAACTATTTGTCAGAATCTCAAACTGTAAAGAGAAGAGGACTTTTGAAAAGCTTCCTTTACTGGTGGGTTTTAATTTAAAATGTGCTCTTGTACGACTTACCTTTTTCCTCTTGTGAATCTTTATGGGCATTTAGAGCTATAGATCGCCGACACTGAACAAATGTTCGTTCAGTGAAGAGACATGTATGTCTGGACATGTGAAGCTTACTGCCCATAAAAATAACCTTAACGTCTAGTCCTGTCATATATTGCATCACTAAAAGTATTTATGAGTACAATGCTGCGTGTCAGTCCCTGGCAGGAACAGAGCAAATGCTAACACCTCTCTCTCTCCTCTCTCTCTCTCTCTCCTCTCTCTCTCTCACTCACTAACCCACCCACCCACTCCCTGTAAGCGTGAGCGAATGTGAGAGCGAGAGAATGCGAGAAAATGAACAACAAAAACGAGACCAAACATTACTTACACCAGTAACTCTGTAGCTTTATAATGTAAACCAACATTTTACAAAAGGAATAATTGTTCACTGCATAAAGTCAAATAGAAATGCACTTAATTCAGTATTGGATTACATATTTCGAATATTATATCGTGCATATTTTTAGATAAAATTTATACAGATGATTACATACCAGACCAGGCACTGATTGCTCAAACTCTTTTAAACTATATATGCTGAAAATCTTACCATTAGACTCTTGCAATGGCTTGCGAGCTAGTGCAGAGACAGTTACTACTATATAATGAATCAACTCTCAGTAGGAAGTCATAACCCACACGCAAAACCACCCACACACCAACCCCCACACATATGCACACACACGCATATATATATATATATATATATATATATATATATATATATATGTTAAAAGAAAGGAAATGAATCCGACAGTATGAGTATGAGCAAGATGGAATGAAAACAACACATGAATTCCTTTTCTAAAATTTTTTGAAAGCCAACCGTTATATTGTTTTAACACCCATTCCCCCTTTTTTGAATAAATTAATTCCTCTATGTTGCCAACCCCTCAAAATCCGCTACAATAAGCGGTGACCGACAAAAAAGATATACACATTGTGGCGGGAATGTCCACATTGGGAAATAATGTAACAATTTTCGTTCTCTTCTTTGCAAAATCA
>CM042150.1:78006158-78018658 GCA_023376005.1 Doryteuthis pealeii
TTTAATTGTTTTCTTTAATTCTAGGAAAGATATTGGAGAACATTTCAATTATCTCTCAACTTGTCATGGCAACGTAAATAGGAACGCTGATTATTTTTAAAAATTTAAAATTTTTCAAATATTTTTGATCCATGAATATTGATATTTGTTATCAATTGCAAACATACCCTATTCGATTTTCAGTTTATATTTTTACAATATTTAACTGGATAAAAGTTTAATAGAAAAAATAATGAAGATTGAGTGGAACCAGCCAGGGAACAAAAATGAATAAACCTAGAAATAGACTGGAACTGGGGATTAATGATTGCGACCATGTAGACCACAGCACTGTTAGAAGTCCTGGAGATATGATTTGATTTGAAGTTAGTATAATAATTAGAACATAGTAGAGTCAAAGTATTGAATAAAGCTTTGGTGTAGTGCTGTCTGAAAAACAAAGATTCTTTTTATATTCACTGGTATATAAAATGAGAATATTAATAATATAGTGCATTCATTGATAGCGTTAACAAGGAGTAAACTTTGGAGTAAAGCTCTGTAAAATAAATAAAATAAAACTGTGTTCTCATCTTAATATGTTTTTTCGGTCTGTAATCGAAACTACACTATCACCACCGTCCCTTAATTATTTACAATAGAATTCTTGAATCATTTAGAAAGAAAATTGTTTAGTATTCTTAAAGACCTTGGTCTTATTCACACACTAATAACATGCTATTGTATTTATATATTGAATCAAATAGTGGTTTACAGTGATAATGATAAGGATAATGTGCATATTGATTTTACAATTCTAATGTTGATACATATTCCCTTTGTATAATTGATTTCTAATTGATTAGTTTTATTTTGATAAATATGAGCATCAATCTCATTAATAAGTCAAGAAATTCATTGAATGAAAATAACAGTAATTTTATTATTGACTGCCTTATTCTATAAAATAGCTAAGTTATGAAAAACTAGCAATGAAAGTTGTGAGTGATAGAAAAACTAGCGTCCGAGCTTTTCTATTTTTGGGTCATACCCATTCTGTTTCAAATAAGTTTAACGTACTAGATTTGACAAAATCGGGTTTAATAAATAATTACTTGGTGCAATTGATTTCTAATATTTTTGTTTTATTCTCAAACGTATTAAAAGCAATCCTATGTATAATTTCATAAAAATCAATTAAGATAAAATTAAAATAAGTGCAATCTGTTTATATGTGTTCTTATATAGTTGTGTTGGTCTTTGATGCTCTCCTGTGGACAACTACTGATGGACACATTATTGGAGGCCGACCATCACAAACCATCAATCAGCTGTGTGTGGATTCCAGATGCAATTCGGACGACCTGCCAGGATCGATGACCAATAGGGATGGGTGTGTGAGAGAGAGAGAGAGGGAGTCATAGAAATCCGTGCTGTTAGCTCGACTTGGTGATGATGATGATGATGATGATGATGATGATGATGATGATTACATTAAAACTTGAATACTTGAGGGCGCATATAAGATAATGTTTCTAATGAATATCGACGAATTATAAAGAGTCATAAAATAAAATCTGTCAGTCTACAAACGACAAAGGCACTTTAGATGCACCGCAATGACTGCAAATTTTGCGTAGTTGCTATTAATTGAGGAAAAAAGAAATAAAAAGACAGATTATCCAATTAAATTATGATATGAAGTGATGTATTGAAAATATGTATCTACATTTCTATGATCTTGCATGATTATCAGCTGTGCCCATTTTGACAAGCTTGTCATGTAATGTCAACATGGAAGCTTCGAGGTGGAATTTGAAGATAGGCTCACACCTGTTGGTACGTCATCGAGTCACGTTCATGCGGGGCTATTCTCGAATTTCGGGCATTCTTCTTAGTGTCGAACTGAACAGAAGAAATCAGTAAAATCAGCTCGCAGAGGAGAGTGAAACGTTCACCCAACAATACGCAAATGTCAGCATATTTTTTCTTTACCTGTTCATTCTTCTCTCGCGAGTTGAGTACAAAACAAAACCAAATGAGGAAAATCACGCATGGAGGATTGCATTGCTTCATTTTCCCAAGCGACAATACCTGGTTAAAGGGATTTAATTTTCGGTATTCAAACTCCGATAATTGGAAACGGCGGGAATCATGCAGTTACTTGAGCCATCACTCTCTATTTCAATACTGTTAAATTGTTCTTTATTTTCATTTTAATAACTTATACATATAATAACGATAAAGGGTGACCCATCGTGGCGTAATGGTTTTCAAATTCGTATCCCCGATCCATTGCTACTGAACAACGAGTTTGATACTTGCTAGATGTCCTGGGTAAATATCTATATCTAATAATGGTGTGGTATTTATCATCAACTCTCGCATTAATTCATGAACATTAGTATAATAATGTTCAATGTATTTTATAGAAAATCATTTCCAGTGCATTTTTATGGGAAATAATTTCCAACGCTTTTTATTGTAAAATCAGTACCAATGTATTTTTATCGTGATGAACATTTCGAGTACATTTTATATTAAAATCGTTTACAATATATTCATACAGTGTAAATCTATCGCAAGAATTTTCCTGGAAAATCCATTGCAATTTCCTTTCCTTTCTATTCTTACCCCTCTTTTTTCTTTCTTTCCTTCCCCCACCTTTCTATCACCCCAATATTCCCCCCCTCTCTCTCTCTCTCTCTCTCTTTATATATATATATATATGCTATATAGTTATCATTAGCTCACTTGCTTAGCGTTTGAGCTCATTTATAGATCTTATATATATATATATATATATATATATATATATATATGTGTGTGTGTGTGTGTGTGTGTGTGTGTGTGTGTATATGGTTATCATTAGCTCAGTTGCTTAGCGTTTGAGCTCATTGATAGATCTTATAATATATATATATATATATATATATATATATATATATATATATATATAAGAGAATTTTTGTGGCTCTAGGTTTCATGCGTTTCTGGGTTTGTCTGTCTGAGGAATGCACTACCGCATGAAAACCAGTCACAAAAATCTCCATGTAATATATATATGTGTGTGTGTGTGTGTGTGTGTGTGTGTGTGTGTGTGTGAGAATAGAGGAAAATGTGTATATAACACACAGACAGCCTAAATTCAATTCATATTTTGCCTCATTATTGGTTGAAGCTTCTTCAGAACTTTATTGACATGAGTACTTGTACATTCTACTTTTATAGTGCAAAGGATAATGGGTGAGGGTTAAGGGAAATTTAGATGGGTTGGTGTGTAGGGATTTTATTTTTTCTATGGGGTCAGTCGGTTGACTTAAAAGAGAATTTGATATTTGACACCAACCCCACGTGACTTTCCCTGAACACCCACCCATTCACCTTTTTGCTATAAAATCAGAATATACAAGTACTCATGTCCATAAAGTTCTGAAGAAGCTTCATTCAATAATGAGGCGAAATATCAATTGAATTTACGCTGTCTGTGTTGTTATATCCACACTTTCCTCTATTCTCAACCACATCTTGTTGGATTTATTCAAATCCTTCACTCCTCATATATATATATATATATATATATATATATATATATATATATATATATTTATTATTATTATTATTATTACGATAAAAGGAGATTGTGTTTTTGTCTGTGTGTAACCGAAACTATATTCCTACTTTACTCACAGTTCCCTTGGTTGTTTACGTCACATTTTCATTGATTTTATTTATATCTAAACCTCAGTTGTTAATAAAATTGCTTCACATTATTAATAGCGTTGACAATATCTACATAACATGCAATTGTATTTATATATACAACAAAATAGAGGTTTACAGTGTAAACGCGAAGGCTAATTTGCATATTGATATTAAACAAACGATTTTAATAAATATTTGCTTAGTATTATTGATTCTAATTGTTTCGCTTTATCTTAATAAATATGTTTAAACAATCTCTTCACTAAAACTTAAAATAAATCCATTAACAAGAAGAAGTAATTGTGATTTTATCATTTACTTTCTATTTTAACAAAATAGTTGAATTAGGAACATCGGTAATAAAAGAGAGAAGTGATGGAAGAGAAATATTCAGTTGTTCTATTTTTCAATTATACCTCCTCTGTTTTAAATTTTTTATCTGCATTCTTATTTAGTTTCATTAGACTTTCTAATCTACTATATTTCATTTCATTATAATATTTCATTAGATTAAAACTTAAACACTTGCCCCCGGGGTGTATATATTTGTTAAAATATATCATTTTTACCGCATTTAGATTCTTATCCTTGACTTCTTTCTTTGTTTCAAGCCTTATTATCTATTTCAATGTCCAGGAGCTAACTGTTCTGATTCGATTTATTAAAGCATTCTTTTTTCCCTTTCTTCATTCGAGACTTTCTACCCCCCCCCCCCACACACACCTCATATCACCATCGTCTTTATCAATATTTGCCATCTTTTCGTTTCTTTTACAAAATTTTTCTTTTCTCTCTTTGGAGTTATTTTTTTTTTTTAAATGGCTTCTCTCTCTCTCTCTCTCTCTCTCTCTCTCTCTCTCTCTCTCTCTCTCTCTCTCTCTCTCTCTCTCTCTCTCTCTCTTCTGTTGTTATCCTTGTTCTGATCCCCATACACCCACTCTCTCTGTTTGTCTATCTCTCGTGATAGCTTTTTAAAATGTTTCTTTTCTCGCTTTTGAGTTATTTTCTTTTTAAATGCCCCCCCCCTCCTCTCTCTCTCTCTCTCTCTCTCTCTCTCTCATCTGTTCGTTATCCTTTTCTGATCCCCCATACACCACTCTCTCTGTTTGTCTATCTCTCGTGATAGCTTTTTTAAAATGTTCTTTTCTCGCTTTTTGAGTTATTTTCTTTTTAAAATGCCCCCCTCTCTCTCTCTCTCTCTCTCTCTCTCTCTCTCTCTCTCTCCTCACTCACTCTCTCTCTCATCTGTTCGTTATCCTTGATCCCCCATACACTCACTCTCTCTGTTTGTCTATCTCTCGTGATAGCTTTTTAAAATGTTTCTTTTCTCGCTTTTGAGTTATTTTCTTTTAATGGCCCCCTCTCTCTCTCTCTCTCTCTCTCTCTCTCTCCTCTCTCTCTTCTCTCTCTCTCTCTCTCTCTCTCTCTCTCTCTCCTGTTATCCTTGTTCCGATCCCCATTACACAAACTCTCTCTGTTTGTCTATATCTCGTGATAGCTTTTAAAAAGTTTTTCACTATTTTCTCTCCATCGAAAATTTGTCTATTTCCTTTGTTTTTTAAAGTCTTGTTCTTGACAGACTCTTTTTTTCTATCTACCTATATATCTATCTATTTATCTATCTATCAATGTCTTTCTCAACCCCACCCTATCTCTGTCTTCTTTTACACTATTTCAAGGCTTTTCTTTTATCACTCTTATTTTTAGATCTTCAGTATTTCTTTTCTTTCTCTCTTTGAGTGTCATCTCTCTATCTCTCCTTTCTCACTTTTCCAGTCTCTTGCCTTTACACTTTTTTTCTTTCTAGGCTTTTTTTTGTTCTTTTTCCTCTTTCAGAGCCTTTCTTTTTTAGAACTCTCTTTTCAGACCCTCTTCTTTTATTTCTTGCTAGATTTTCTTCCTTTCTTTTTTTCTTTCTTCGTCCTTTAACCTTTCCATCTCTTCTTTTTACCTTTCTTTTCTTCCATTCTCTCTTTTACCTTTTTTGCTCATACTATTCCCAGGCCTTCTTTCTTTATTTTCCCTATCTTATTCGAATTCCCGTTTCGATATCTAAACACCATCCCTACTTTTCGTTTTATTAAGCTTCCTACTTACCCCCTCTGCCTCTCTCTTTTTCTCTCTCACTCTCTCTCTCTCTTTCTTCTCTCTCTTTCTCTCTTTCTTTCTTCCCCCTCTCTCTCTCGTTCTATATCTTTCCATTTCGCTCTCTCTAAACCTTCTCTTTCTCTTCTATTAAACCATTATTCTTTTGAATTCCACTCTATTTAGTTGTACTTATTCTCTTTATGATTTATTGTTTCGCAGTTTGCTCTCGTTTATTGCAGCCATTTTTCTTGTAACCACGAACCAATATTTACTTCTCTTCTGTTGTCGTACATTGCACACTGCACGGTTAAACTTATTTCCGTTATTTCGTGGGTCCCCGTTTTCGGAGTTTCCATGTTTCCTTGCGTTTTATATCCCCAAGCTTTGATGAAAATAGACAAAGGAACTAAAAAAAACAGTTACATTTTATTTAGAGCGGAGATTAAACAGCCTGGAAACAATTGTGTCGACCATATATTCAGCAGAAAATCTTATTGACACAGACTGGCTTGCAGGCGAGAGAATAAGTAAAACTAGAAAAATACGAGGAACGCTTCGAACATAAAAGCTATATTATTCTATACATACTACATGGAACACAGTAAAAGCATTGCATTGGGCAAATTTTCAGCTACACAGCTCTGTTTTTCCACAGTTATCACTATTGGCTATTAATGTTGGCCAATGTTAGATAAGGGACACGTGCGCTGAAAAGGGTCATTGCAAAGTATATTATATATATATATATATATATAATATATATATATATATATATATAATAATATATATACAAGAGATTTAATTGCTTTAGAAGCATTGTTGAGTAAAGTATAATTATTATTTATATTTTTTGCTTGAAGGCAACATATGTTAATTGCCTTCAAACAAAATATAAATAATAATAATAATAATAATAATAATAATAATATATATATATATATATATATATATATATATATATATATATATATATATATATATATATATATATATATGCAATATATATATAATATATACTCATACATGGATATGACAAAATGTCAATCTTCAGCGGAATAGTGCTGCCTTTGAATTAATATTTCTCCTTCTCCAAGACCGTTTATAGTTTAAAGGCTTAAAGTTCCAGACTGTTCCACGATTACAGTGGGGAGAACATATGGTTTCTTGCCTTTCAAAAGGGCATTAGCGCAAAGTGAATAGCAAAGTGCTTCTTCCATAATTTGAACTCTGCTCACCGTTACACAACGTGCCTCCACACACATATATATTCATGTAGACCTACACAAAAACAATATATATATATATATATATATATATATATATATATATATATATATTATACTCTTAATATTACCTATGTCTAAAAAGCAAAATATTTGATAAATAAACAGAGAGTTACTTAATAGGTGTTATTTGGACATCTGTAGAGGATATTATGCTCACGTAGCTGAGTTTATATAGCAGCTGGTACGTAGAACCTCACTTCCTCAAGTTGGAAGGAAGCATAAGTTCGAATCTTCCTGATGTTTATTCTTGTTTATAATACAAGCTCTTTGTCTCTGTTGTAGACGTGACGACCCAAGTGATTTGTGATAAAGAAACAACTAGAATTAGGCGGACAAAGGATAATACCAGACAAAATTATTAATCATTTCCTTATTCTTATCGCTGTATTGTCGGACATTAAATATTGATAATTGTCAGGAATTTCTCTTATCTTTTTAATGTTCGATTCTTCTTTATCACAATTCTCCTGGGTCGTCATTTCCACGCGAGCGAGTAACACCACATATCAAATACAATAATATAGTATAAGCTCGAAGTGGTAATAGAATTCATTCCGCTTTTGACTTCAGGAAAGTCTGCTTATCCGAGCAGCTGTTTTTATTAATTGCAATCGAGAGCCGTTCGTATTGCCGAAGATTATATCACAAATATAGAAGTGCGTGGTGTAATGGTTAAAGTTATGGGAAATGGACTCGCGTCCCCGTGTTCAAATCCTGGATGTGGTAATTGCATTTCACTTAGCGCTAATACTTTTGTAATAACTAAATTAACATACTTTGGTATATCCACAGGTCCTGCTAGTTTAATGAATAGTGTAAACTGACATTTCACATATTTGTTTTTACATGAAATTTGTGTTGGCCATTGAAGCATTATATTTGCCTGACGTTTTTAAAGTTTTTCTTATTTACGAACTAGAGAATATAAATTCAAATCGAATGAACCTAGAAATCGTCTAAAAGATTCAGGGTTTTTGAACGCTTTTGGGAAAGGTATGAATCCTACTCTTCCTCCAGCTATGGATAAATAGTAGGACAGGCTATTTTAACCTTGGTTAGGCAACCGGTCTAGGAGAAGGAAAACTCTGAATTCAAACCTGTTGAACTCCGCTTAAGAAATTGACCTTGTGTCACATCCTGCTAGCGCGGAGTTGTTGGTAAATATATATATCACAAATATAGAGCCATCTCTTACTTTGTTTCTCGGTATCTCAGCGCTATGTTTGTTGTTATTATTTTTGCAAACAATAATAACGTACATGATATTGTTTTAACCATATCCGGCCATTTGTTGTATATTTGCTACAGCGAGCTATATACATTTGGTTTGAGTGGTCGACCAATCGAAATGATTTTGATACATTTTGTAACAATTTCAGACATATCTTGCATAATGGCCATTTCAGACATATACTGTATAACTAAAAGATAAAAGGAAAGAAACCCGTGTATTATTTGATTACTAACAGGACATGTGGATATACCACAGTATGATAATTTAATTATTACAACGTTTAATATGTTTACTTAAGAGCTATTACAATAGTTCAATATGTAAAAAGTATGATAATCCTTTATAATCCTTAATCTATAATCATTTACATTGATTTACCGATAAAAAGCTTTAGGGAGGCGTTTAAAATATCTATATTAATTTGCCGACAAAAAAGTGACAAAAACACAACTCGGAAAATATCTCAGTTGAGCAGAAATTCACCTGCTACTGGCTCGCTAAAATATAGCCTAAATTAAGGAAAAAGGCCAGAATACAATAAGACCAAAAGTACCAAAATATATTTCGAAATTCACAATTTCAATATTACAAAAAACAAACAACCATGTAACTTTTTTAAAAATTCATTTTACTTTTACTTTGGGCATTTAAGCCACGCAAGACCATTTGGAATGTTTCATTTTTAAAAGTGGGGGAAATAGAATGGAACAAATAAGAATTCTGCGATTAAGCAACACCAGATAATCTGGATTTACCTTTTTTGCAGCATCTTGAACAATTTGGATGGTCTCATTTTTAACCAAATGTGTTGCAGGATGATAACGAACGATTTAGGAACAAGCGTATTAACATATAGATGTTGTTTTAGGATACCTTTCTTCAAATATCAAATTTTCTTCCGACGAAAAGTACAATTTCAAACCGCAGTGGATTAATATTTGATATTTTATTTCTATTTTTTCTTTTTCTTTTTTAACCCCCTTTCTTGTCACTTTACCTCTAGCAAGCCTTTCTCCCTTTCTCTTATTTCATTCTCCTTTTCATTTCCTTCTCTCTATGAAAGATGATCTAATTGAAACTTTCAATATAATTAACGGAATTTCTAATTATCCTAGACTTTTTAAAATAGTTATCCTCAACAGGAAATTTACTGTCAAGATAGATTTCAATAACTAAGTTTATTAACCAATTGGATTATTTTGCTAATAATGTAATATATTTTAATAATCAGATAAAAAAAGCTATCGAGTAAAACTTTAATTGGGGGATTTCAGAAAAAATGGTTAGAAAAATGTTTTAATAGGCCATTTTTGGGAGCTAATGGATGAATTACAGAATAGAATTTGATCTTCTATATAAATATTTTATTAATATTATATACTAGCAGGACCTGTTGATATACCGCTTTAATCATTACAACGTTTGATATGTTTACTTAAGAGATATTGCAATTAGTTCAATATGTAAAACGTATAATAATCTTGATTTAATTCTCTCTCATTCTATTTATTCTTTCTGTCCTTCTTTCTTTTCATTAGGATCGATTGAAGCAGATTAGTGTTATCGCTTCCGCGTGCTCATTCCCTCTCTATATCTTTTCCCTGCTCTCTTTCGTTCTTTCTATTATATTTTTAGTGTAGCATGTCCTTTTTCTTCCCTTTCTTTCTTTCAAATAAAACCGGAATGGTCTATTATTTAGCTGTGACAATACTTATAAGAAACAAGAATTCGGCGGATAAGCAGCAATAGATAAGCAGGATTTACAATTCGTCTACGTGAAATTCTAAATGGTCATTGTATGATATTCATTTGATCAACAAAGACGCGTTTCATTTTCCTGGAAGGAAATTATGTTGAAAAAGGAAATATTTTTTGCAAAATATATGCTTTTTTCGCATTAACCTACTTGATTATTGACATAGCAATACACACTGACGTACAGGCACATAATCACATATATACCTGCATGAATTTATGTATGAAGGAGAAGAAATAAAACATGAGACGGAAATTAAAAAGAAAAATGTTGATAAAGGTTTCCTTGCAAAAAATAAACAAACAAAAAAGCCAGAAACATTGGCTGGCGTCGGTAAAAGATAAGAAAGCCAAACAAATCGATTGATATCTGACATTTAAAAAAAAAGAAATTGAACAAATCAAATAACATTCCTCGTAGGTCAATGTGAAGTACGTTAAATGATCTTATATCCCATTGCCTTATATAAGGTGTGTCGTTGAGGTGAAGGGGGTCTGAGTTTACATCGACTACATCCTCTGAAGAGGGATAAGACACATGTTAGTTGTTTGGTTGGTTGGTTGGATTTTACAGCATGTCAACCCTTGGGTTATTTTACGATGATGATGATGATGATGATGATGATGATTTGTTTAATCCATTCTCGTTGGTATTCAATATTTTACGAATTTCTTTTTGAAACACATTTTTATCTCTTTAACCCATATATATATATATATATATATATATATATATATATATATATATATATATATATATATACCAACCCCTCTGCACGAGTAGATGTGACACAAATTTATTAAACGGAGTTTAACAGGTTTGAATCAGAGTTTTCCTTCTCCTAGACCGGTTGCCTAACCAAGGTTAAAGAGCCCGGTCTGCGGAGTTTAACAGGTTTGAATTCAGAGTTTTCCTTCTCCTAGACCGGTTGCCTAACCATTGTTAAAGAGCCCGGCCTGCTACTATTTATCCATAGCTGGAGGAAGAGTAGGATTCATACTTTTCCCAAGGCGCTGAGTGAAATGAAGTTACCATATCCAGGATTTGAACTCGGGGTGACGAGTCCATTTCCCATGACTTTAACCATTACACCACGCGCTTCCTTATATTTAACCCATATATAGGACCCTAAAAAGTACTACCACTCTGGGACAGAGTGGATTTGGGAGTAATCGCGATGAAAGATACTCCTTACTCCCCAGTGCCCCGAGATTGAAGGTTTACCCCCTCTGACCCCCCGTCTAGCCTAAGTAAGGGTCAACGTGGAGTATTGCATATTATAAACTGCTCAGCCACCAGGATTCTATTCTTAAGCATCACAAGTCGCCACCCACGACCAACAGGTGGCCCCATTGGGGAATTTTTCCCGCTGTAGCGGTGCAGTTGGTGTTTTCTACTGCCCCAACTGACACGGTAGGTAAGACAAAAGCGGGTGCTGGGAATTAATTATCCTGTATCAAGTGATGAAGATTCAGTTGTGGAGTTCTGTGGATATCCCCTTCCATTGTTACTACACTTAGGTCTCCTCTTGTCTGTTTATGTTCCTATCTATGAGTTAAATAAATATGTTTAACGTTTATTTGTATTAAATAGGGATACATTATGCATTTATTTATATTAAGAATATTTACATTTAAACTATACCTGTTTACATATGATTATTACTATTAGTAATTGAAAACCATATAATTGCTTGCAAATTATATTACTATTGATTAATTGTAATTGGTGTTATAGGAACCATGTGCAAACGGACGATTATTAACAAATTGAAATAGTTACTTTAAATGTGTAACATCTTTAGTATTAGATAGGAATACATTATACCATAGATTTGCGTGAAGATTATTGAGTCTTACAGAGGATGTAGCCAGCATATTCTTTTTTTAAAACAATATACTAAAATGTGTATATTTATACAATCAGTATATTTACTTTAAAAATATAATACGCTGGCTTCTTCCTCTGTAGACTCCGTATCAAAAAAGTGGGTTGAGTCTAGCCTGCTTCCGGTAGTTTGATTTCAATTGCTCTGTGGCAGATAATTAGAAGTTCGAATCTGTAACAGATTATTTTGATACCATATAACTGTGCAAAAATATTATAGTCAATTCAAAAAGTTTGATTTTTAAAATATTACAAAGAACGTATAAATATAAATAGTTTTCATATAATCAAACATTTATAAATGAATCAAATTTCTCCATTGAATAACCCATTTGTATGTCATTAAACCATTAAATAAAACCATACTACTCGGAGGAAGTGGACAGCTTGATCGGTGATCGTATGATGAATACGAACAATCTGTGTATGTGTGTATATATATGTGTGTGTATGTACAAAAGTTAGTCAAAAAGTGTAAACATTAATAGTACCAATTTCTAGGCAGCATACTCCCTAAAAAAAACGTAATACCCACGAATAGTTCAAATTACATTGCTTGCACATA
>CM042150.1:78021158-78036158 GCA_023376005.1 Doryteuthis pealeii
AATTAATTACTCCTAAATAACGTGTTTGATCCTCGTTGAATGAAATATATTTGGGATCTTGTGTCACATTGTAACAGTGCTGAATGAGTTGAGTAAATACCTTGATCACATACTATTAGTAGTAAATTAAATTGAGCATTGCATTGTTCTCTAATATAATTTCAAAATAATTTTTCTAAAATTTCTCGTTAGGATTGGCCATTTTTATGTATTGTGGGTAAAGCAATGTTGAAAAATATTCGGTCCTATCAAGATGAGGACTAAATGTACATGCTATTCCATACATTTGTGATACTTTTTTGTGATGTTTTACAAACACCAAAATTCAACAGAATTTTTAAAAATAGTTTTGTTTTGAGCCAGAAATCATTTCAGCTACATATAAAATCCCGATCACAATTATGCATATGAACTTTTTAAAAGTCTTTATAGGTTTAACAGATATTTGCAAGCATTTTCCTTGTACAGAAAAATATCAAGTATTTTAGATGATCAAATATTTGTATTAATGTTCATAAGATTTTGTGACTGCAAATCTTAAATAGATCAATTGAAGAAATACACACACCTGCCTATATGCCTTTAAAATGTGCTTAATTCACACGACTGTGATTTCAGCCATGCTTGTCATGTCATCCACGTGGTCAAGACGGTAATAATACTAGCTGAGGTAGTCGTATACACTGCATAAGAGTGCAAGGCTGATTATTAAAAAAATTGTTGTCAATGAAAAAAAAATCACACAAACATTACAGATGACAATTATTAAAAAAACAAAACAAAAAAAAAAACAAGAATAATATGTCACCCTGTGAACAGGGCATAGACTTCACCCACTGCATCCTCTGCTGAGGGGTAAGATCCACATCCCACAAAGGAGATATGTAGGGTATGAAGTTAAATTGTAACCGGTAATGAGGCTCCAGTTCTGGATCTCTGGAGAGTATGGAGAACAACTTCATTGTCATTAGTCACAGGTTCACTCTAACCCTGAGTGGTATTACCTGTTAAGGTCCCATGTATGGGTTGAATAGATTCAGTTTTAAAATATTAGTATTGGATAGAAATGCTTGAAAACATATAATTGTGTGAAAACAAAGGATTATTATTAAAATACGAAGAGTTACTTAAAACCATATATATATATACAATATTAGTATTAGATAGGAATACTTAATGAAATATAATTGTGAGTAAATAATGATTATTGATATAGACAAATAAAAAAGCAGTTAAAATGATTGTAATGGGACGTTGAAAAATAAATAGTTTTAATTATTTACAAACATTTACAAATGAATTCTATTGCCGTATTAAATAACACATTAGTTGATATGCCATTAATCAAACCAAACCAAACTATATCCATATAACAGCAAATAGGTTTATCCATTCTAATTAGCTTATGAACTTAGTAATTTTAAATCTACAGTTTGTCGATAAAGATTTTTAATTTAATTTAAATGAATGTGCCACACACTCGAATGAATAATAATTATTCTTGACTTATCAATTTAAATATTTTTTGTCCAGATTGATAGTCTAACTAAGCCAGAATTTTGTGTAATTATTTCATATCTATTTTACATATTAAAGAAAATTCATCAATCTGATTAGTAGAGTTTAATTAAATGTCAGTAAATATTTTAGTAATGTATGGTTTGTCATTTTTCTTTTGAAGTTTAGAAATTTAAGCTATTAACGATTAGTTACACCTTGCAGCAACATGACTTCCTGTTGCTTATTGTTCCTTATTACAGATGTACTTAAAATACATCAGATATTTGCCTGATTCCAATAAGCATGTATAACAAAATCAGCAGATAGACAGCAAACCATTTGTCAAACATTTCTCAATTATTAGTAAATATGTACCAAATATATTCTGTTGGGAATTTATTGACAATTAGTTACTCTACAAATGCTTTGGGTAATTTTACTATAAACATGCATTGGAAATGATTCTGCTATAAAGATGCATTCGAAATCATTTAACTACAAAAATGTAATAGAACTGATTTTATTAAACATGCATTGGAAATTATCTAATTTAAAATAACTAGACATCCTTTTACTATGAAAATGAACTTGGAATTATTTCATTTTTGTCAATTATTAACATATATTCATAGAAAAATATTTGTTCTAAATATTTTTTGGCAATTATTTTACTATAAATTATATTACAATAAGATGCAATAGAAATTATTTTCTATTTTTACATTGTATTCAACTCTAACAAAATGTGCTCCTTAGGGCTCTGTTTTGCATTCTTAATATCGATAGGTATTAAACAAATGTTTTGTGAAAATATAATTGATGGACATCTCATAATTTCCTTAATTAGACCGTCTTACTTTAAGGATATAAATACCATTTCTTAATTAATAAAAAAAATAAGCTAAAGTGTAATCCATTAATAGAAAAGGTGTTATATTTAAAATGCAATTTTTGCAAATTCAAGAAATGGAAATTGGATTATGTTCGTCTTTGCCGCCTTTGAATTACCTGTAAAATTTTCACCTCTGAAATTTGGCGGGAAATTCAACAGTTTGGAAGTGTAAAAGTTTTACGACTTGACTAGATATCATTTTTGTACCTCCATACCAACTTTTAGATTCTATTTTTAATAAGACGACACTTTTGATATTACATATTTACAAAAACACGTACCTGTTTATACTCCTAGATGAAAACACAATTATGAATAGATGAATAAATAAATGATAGTTTTGTTCTATGGGAAAAGGTAGGGAATATTTTTCGATTCATTTCAGTACCCTATTTTGATATTTTTGATTCGTCTAAATACCTTTTTTAAAATTCTTTTTAGAGTCGGATAAGTACCCTATTTTAATAATATTATATTCCTTTTAGTACCCCATTAAATATTTTAACGATTCGTTTCAGTAATTTAATTTCATGTTTGTTTCTTAAATTTAAGTACCTTATTTCGATATTATGTCGATTCCTTTAAGTACCCTATTTTTATGATTTTTCATTCGTTAATGTAATCTGTTCTGTTATTTTTCATATCATTCACGTACCCTATATTGATGTTTTATCTGTTAAAATATGCTATCTTATTATATTATGTTGATTGGTTTAACTACCTTATTTTTCAAAAGGCTTAATCTAATGTTTTGACGTTTTCGATTCATTTAAGTATCCTATTTCAACATTTTGCATTTGTTTAAGTACACTATCTCCTGTCACCGTAGAGGTAGATTTTTTATGGAAAATATATATTTCATTTTCAAGCATGAATAATAAGCGACTTATGATGTTGCAGTCAATTAATTACAAAGAAAGAGTTATCATATTTTTGTTTGCGTTGAACAGGGTAACTCAGTCACTTCGATACCGGTGGAAATATTTGTCTGTCTTCGTTAATTAAGAAAATATAAAAAGAATTAAAACACAGCTGTCCCAACAACAGAAAAAAAGAGAACATGAAATGGCATCATATATATATATATATATATATATATATATATATATATACATACACACACAACACACACACACACACACACACACACATACACATATATATATATATATATATATATATATATATATATATATATATATATATATATAAAGAAAAGGTATTAACTAAATAGATATACTTATATATAAGACTTACCTTTAGAACTTCAGAAAGCCAGTACGATATATTCATTTCAAGTGAGTATGATAATACATAGATATATGTTTTTGTTGTAGTTTTTTTTAATGCCGATATAGTACGTAACTATATGTGTGTGCTTCTTGGCGTGTGTGTGCGTGCATGGATGAAAGTATTTGTTTCTAATTAAGTGGATATTTGGATTTTGATTCTTTGTTGTTGAAAAGGATGTTTACTGCGGCCCATGAGCGGACGTGGGTGTATGGAAGCCTGTTTTATTGTGAAGAGTGCTAACGAAGAAATGAAGAAAGGCCGAAGCATCACTGTAAGAAGAAATGTGATAGAATGGAGTTTGTAGTAGTAATTTGTGTGTTGACACTGTCGAAAGAGTAGAGGCAAGATAGTGTTAGATGTAATTGCGCTGTGAGGAAGGCAGCACTTCAGTGGTCGCGTGCGTATATCTATCATTAATAAGTGATAACACCTATGCGTTAAGTGATACAAACATGTGAACATTTTTTTTTCTAAGAGACAGTACTTGTGTGTTAAGGTGTCTATTTTCTAGTTTTTATTATTCTTCTATTTTTTATGCATGCATGGAACTGCATTCTTCCAGTGTGTAAATAAAACAAAGATTTGCATGTGTTACTCTCGACTTGTTTATCAGAAAATAGTTATATGTAAGTGTGCCACGTTTTACCAGGATTATTTTTAATAATCTCATAGTAAACGAGAGTTTAATATGAGAGTTCACCCAATATATATTTAATAATCCCGCTTTAGTCCAGCACTGGAAATTATAAAATAAGGAAGATTGTAGGGCGTCTCTTCCGGTAGGAGTGTCTACCTGTCTAAAATAGCACTGTTGCTTCTACCGGTGCTCGAACATGCTTCATTGATGCCACTGAGACATAAACAACTACCTCAGTCTAAACGGTAGACCTATTTAATAACGCTATATTTAGTTAGAAAGTTTAGTACAGTATAAATATATAGGTACAAGAACCCCGGTAAGGATCAAACTCATTTCTGAAATAATTGTTTACTAGTTTACATCCACAAGCTGCAGCTACACGCTGATGGATTTATAGAAAGATGACAGATGTTTTCAATAACTTGGCTGTCAGTCTATCCTGCCAAGTAATTCCCCTTCATTGTATCTCTTCTGGTAAAGGGGGTTACTTGGTGGTCCCTATCTACTCTCACATAACTCATCAGAGAATCTAAGTGCTTTACTGAGTAACTCCCCTTCATGGTATATCTCCCAGCGACTGGGGTTACTTGGTGGTGCCCATGTCCTCTCATATAACTTATCAGAGCATCAAGTAATTACCTTCAATATTAGCGCATCGGTTAGTTAAACTATTTTGCTACATTTTTAAATATTTTTAATAATCTCTAATGATAAATGCAATTAGCAATGTGTCAGTATGGCAAATTAGAAAATTATTCCGAGTCGAATCCGGGTCCGCTGTTCTGAAATTTTAGATTCGTAAGTTTTAATTACTGCCATTGTTTTCAGCGATGTTTTTCAGTGATTTTTTTTCGACGAATTTATTTGTGCAATAACAACTTTTATAACTGGAAAATTCATTTGTGAATAATCTAAATTAATTGTAAAATCCAGCGAAATTCACCAATGAAACAGAAATAATTGTTCGTGCAGAAAGTAACGACCTACGTAAATCAAATTGTCTTTAAATTAAGTAGCAGCAGAAAAAATACCGTTGACCTTTTAAAAGGTAAGCTTAGATATTAATGCAATTGTTAAATGTATCGAATAGAAAATACATTGCTCCATGGAATAGCGCGGGGAATGTTCTGAAAAAGCTTTGCAACGTTTCTACGACATGCTGTCTTAGAACTAATTTGGCTGAATGAACAGGCTTTTCAAGGTTTTGCGGCCACGGATGGTTCAAAAGGAATGAGCAATTAGACAATGAGCAAATTTTAGTGTCTCTATGGACTGGAATATTGGCAATTAGCGCCAGATAAATATGTTTCTGTCTTAGGCACGAGATCCGTATTTATCCCTCGCCAGCACGAGCCGTATGCGGGACAAGGTGTTTAACTGTTTTTCTTTTTCTAGAACAGTTGACATACCAAGGTTAAAAAGCCCATCCTGTTCTACTCGTTACCCATAGCTGGAGGGAGAATAATTGGGTGTATACCTTTATAAAGGATATTAGCGGCATGTGAAATGCAAACAGCCTTGTCCAGGATTTGAACTTGGTTCGCAGTCTCTATTTCTTACGACGATAACCATTACAGCACAAACACCTCAGCTACGTGGTACAACACGAAGACATATGTAAAACAGAATGCTCGCGTGTAAGTTGGCTTTTTCTTGTCAATGTTTATTCGATTCCTCGCGAGGCTAAAACGTAACACATCATCGTTTTAATACCGGGGTACCCCGCAGGGAGCGAAGAGGTTGCCTAGCTCCTTCGGCATTCCTCATTCAGAGACGCTTCAGGTACCAGGAAATAAACATTGCTCTTTTAGAAGAGGGAACAGATTCTACCTGAGGGAAAGCCCACCTGGAACTAAACGGTTTTTTCCTCACACACCTGGCACAAACTTTACATTAGATGCCGATGGAGAGTGGGTTAAAGATTTTTAAGTCTGCAAGACGGATTTGTACATTTGCTAGTTTGCTGACAAGACGAGCAACCCTTTACTAACTTTGTTTGGTACAAGATTACAAGCTTGGGGCGCCAAGTGAGAATCAAAATCACTAACATCACTAATTCTGCTCTCCTAGCTCACTAACCATTAGACCAGGTGAGGTGCCCCATTGACTAGAGGAATATGTAGCTATCAGTTTTTACGGGTTCGTGCTTTCATATTGTAATAAATCAACTTAATCTTTGTATGTGGGATGAACTAGTAGGTATTAGAGCTGGCACTTAGACAGGTGGGGGTCAGCTTGATTGTTATCTACCAATATTCTACTAGAGAAAGTTATGCATGCCTAGAAAATCAGCATTCAATATCCTGACCTTTATCTTGTCTCAAAACATCAACTACTCAACCCAGTGGGAAGCACGCAGCTATCCCACATACCAAGCACACCTGAGATATAATTAACAAAAGAGTGTTTGTGATAAGATAGTATTGTACAAATCTTCGGTGGGGAAATAGCATATCTGCCTTTAAAATCAGAATTTGTAATCCTGGATTTACCTGAGCTCGAACGTATATTTTCCTCTCACACCAAAATAATTCGAATATTTTCCAAATTAATTTAATTGCCAGCATATAAGGCGCATATTTTGCATTAAAATAGTAATATGCCAATATCGCACAGTGTCCCATTCGCTTGTATTTTGCCTAGAACGTTATCAAGTGAATTTTGAAATCAACAGTTGTGGACCTTGGAAGGTTTCAAGTGAGAAGAAGCCTCCTAAATAATTTTTAAACCTTGTGTCTGACATGCTGGGAAATACAGTACTTATCAGTCGTGTAGCTGTTGATATAAATTGGATAAAAACTTTTATCTAAATGCTGTCATTAAGAGACTGAAAGAAAATCTTTACCGAGGTCAAAATAGAATTAAACCAATTATATCAATATACTAGATTTTGCGAACTTTTTAGGTTCTTGTTGTAATAACAGTTCATCATGTTGCTGATGCCTCTGTCTAGGATGAAGTGAAGAGTTCTAAATAGTATTCCATATTTATCTCTGTTATATCAAGAATTTGGATTATTAAGTAATGACGGTTATAGCAAAGTTACAACCCACAAGATTATCATGTATTTGCAAAATGGATTGGTAATTACTTTATTCTCTAAGTTAGAGCAATTTAGGTTAATTGCTCTTAGAAAAAATCTCGCGATGATATGCCGTTTTTTTCTGTGTTACGGTTAAATGCATTTATAACAACAGGGTGTTTTTCGTGCAATGTTTATCGTTGTAGGAAATGGACACGGCGAACCGAGTTCGTATCCTGGTCTGAGATGTTTGCATTTCATATAGTACTAATACCCTTGGGAGAGGTATGAATACAACTATTCCGACTCAAGCTATTGATAAATAGTAAGGTAAACTGGATTCTTTAACACTTGTATGTCAACCGGCCGAGGATAAGTAAAACTCCGCTTAAAAATTGACATTGTATCACATCATGTTTATATGGAAGGGTTGGGTAAATACATATATAAAAAAATAGGAGGCCCATTTTGTAACGGTTATCGTCAAAGATATGGAATGGGCGATCCGAGTTCAAACCCTGGACAAACCTGTTAATGCTCTTGGGAAATGAAGTGGTCCATTTGTTCCTTCTCCAGCTATGTATAGATAGTAGGGCATAGTGGGTTCTTTAAGCTTTGGTAAGGTAAACAGTGTAAGAGAGGGGAAACTAAATTCAAACCAGCTGTACTTTACTTAAAAATCGACCTTGTGTTGGGTAGATGCATACAACTAATTAGCATTTTATTAATACATTGATGATTGGATTGTATACTTTTAGGGCGTAAGTGTATATGTGTTAGACATCCGTCAGCTGCAACTATTGTTCTCCTTCAGTACTTCTGATTGTACATATGTATGTATAAGAGTATTGGTTACTTTGTGGGGAAGTAGATAGGTAAGTATGTTCAGAAGCAAAAGATGAACAACTGACATTTTTTTTTACCCTGAAATATGATCAAAACGCCTGCTTTCCCTATTAGTATATGCATTGAAGGAAATAGAATTCAAGCACCTTGATGTGCGATGATGATTTTTGATCAGGGTAAATTAAGTGCATGTACGAGTGTAGAAGAAATTCCAAGAAGGTAAAAATCACGAACAACCGGAAAGAAATTAAGCGGTGAGGACTTATCGATGCTAGAAATAAACGGAAGCTTTTCCAGCAAGTAAGAAGTAAATGAATTGCTACTACAAAGACAGGAAATAGCTTTAATCATGACGAAGAAATAAAAGCGTCACAGCACACAGTACATCATTTTTGTTTGTATGGGACTGTGTAACCACAGGATATCCAAAGTACCCATACTCAATAATGCCCATCTCCAAAAACGTCTTAAATATGCACATAAGTGAGACATCTCGGACTGGTATAAACTGAAGAAGGTTTGTATTTAAAAAAGACCTCCACCACAGAAAGGATATGACACAAGTTTAATTTCAGTGGATGCTGGTTTGAATTATCTTCTATACCGTTTGCCGTAACAAGACTAAATAATTGAGTCTACTCTTCTATGTACATGTAGCTGGGGGTGAGAGGAGATACATTCCCGCATTTTAGTATTTTAAATCGGGTCGACAATTCTATTTCTTATGCCGTTAACTGTTATCCAAGTGCGTGTATATATCATATATTTACCAACCCCTTCCGAACAAGCAGGATGCGACACCAAGGTCAATTTCTTAAGCGGAGTTTAACAGGTTTGAATTCAGGGTTTTCCTTCTCCTAGACGGGTTGCCTTACCAAGGTTGAAGAGCCTAGTCTACTCTACTATTTACCCATATCTGGAGGGAGCATAGTTGGATTCATACCTTTTGCAAGGGTATTAGCACTATATGAAATGCAAGCAGTTTCGTCTAGGATTTAAACACGGGTCGACGAGTCCATTTCCTACGACTTTAAACATAATGCCACGCGCCTCCATAAAGCGTGTATATATGTATGTATATGGTGAGAATTATTTTCTCATCTTGTCCCTTTCGAATCGAATTCATGGTAGCGAGGGTAGTGGGGGGAATAACCCAATCCATCCGCCATAGACAGGATGTAATGCAAGGTAAAACTTAAAGCGAAATAAATCTGGTTTGAATTCAGAGTTTTCCTTATTCTAGACTGATGATCTCAGTCTATCATATTTATTTATATATTTATCTATCTATTTAAAAGTATTTATACATAGCTTAATATGACCGGTCATATGGAAATCCAATCTCACAGACAAGTTAAAGAGACAGTTTTTCCAGGCCGTTGTCGTGTCAGTGCTGCTGTGTGGCTGCACCACCTGGACCCTAACGAAGCGACTAGAGAATAAACTAGATGGGAGCTACAGAATAATGCTGCGGGTGATCCTGAACAAGACGTGGAAACAGCACCCCACGAGAAAGCAGCTGTACGGCCACCTGCCACATATCACCCAAACCATCCGAGTAAGACGGACAAGACACGCGGGACACTGCTGGTGAAGCAAGGACGAACTCATAAGCGACGTCCTCCTGTGGAAGCCAGCACATGGGCACGCCAGTGTGGACCGACCAGCAAAGACGTACATTGACCAACTGTGCTGATACAGGATGCTGCACAGAGGACCTCCCGAGAATGATGAGCGATAGGGACGGATGGAGAGAGATTGTCATGGATATCCGTGCCAACAGCGCGACATGATGATGATGATGATGATGATGATGATGAGATGATGATGATGATGATACATAGCTTAGGAGGAGAAGATATATGCCTTTTCTAAGGGTATTAACACTAAGTAAAATGCACATGGCCTCTTCCAAGATTCGAACTTGGGTAGCTGTCTCCATTCCTTAATATGCACCTCCAATGGAAGAAGGTTGTCATATCAGAACACTCTTAGTTTTGTTTAAATAATGTGAACGGTGAAGTATGTATGCGTTGATTTATTGGGAAACGATGTTATTTGGAGGAAGAAAAAATAATCTTGTGCAGACAATATGGTGATTTCGGCAACGTTCTGCTCGGAAACACTGGATCTCATTCACGTGGAAGTTACTTATTTATGGGAGATACTTACATTGACGCCGTCATCATCACATTTCTTTCTTTCTTTTTTTTTTTATATATGTGTATACAATTATCGAGTTGTTCAAGTGCTTCACCAAGCATTAATGCTGTCAGAACATGACAGCAATTAAAATATTACTTTCAAATGTTTTTTTAGCATTGTGTACAAGATACACTTAACTAGGCGAATCTCTGTGTATCCATTGTTATTTGCGTAAATAAAATGATAAGAGTGAAATTACACCTTGCTTTATTTTCCCATTAACGTCTATATCTATCGAACTCATTATGAATTAGACTCTCTTAATCAGCCTATACGAAAGGCTCTACTTTTCTCACCAGAACTCATACTATTACGACAGACAAATTGTTACTTTTAAACATCTCTACAAATATTCCGAATTAGATATCGAAGTAGATTATTTGTTTATATTCTTATACTGGAGTATATAAGTAAAAAGTATCTGGAGAGGTCTATTATCAGTATCAGCCGAAAAGTGCGGGAGTTTATCCTCTTTTTGTTTGCACTAGTCGAGAAAGTTTGTTTTGCTGGGGTGGAGTGCCGCACCTATCGTAAACTCCAGATTCTTAACCACACATATCAGCTTGCCCAAGATGTGCTACTCCAACGTTGAGTTGGCCAAAATCAGTATCGAAACCGGAACTTAGGAGGATGCTCTACTGACTGAGTTACACCGGCTCACTATAAGTATTTTAAACAATTTTCTATCTATTTTATTCTTATCTTACACGATATCTTAAATTTGGTTCAGACTTAAATAAAAATGCCTCCTGATCCTTTTCCCCCAAATATTAATTATTTTTAGATGAAGAATCCAGATATTTTATTCTTCTGTGAATTAGAGTGCAACATTTCTTTTTAAAATCAGAGTCGTGTCATTAATACTTTAGAATTGCACCACTTTAACTCTAACGAAACACTTGGCAAAAAAGCTAGATGGGAACTACACAAAGATGCTGCATTTTGTTTTGAACAAATCCTTGGAGCAGCATTCTACAAAACATCAGCTATACAGTCATTTACCTCCGACCTCGCAAACTATCTAAAAAAGGTAAGTAAGACATGCTGGAGACTGTTGGAAAAACAAAGTCAAAAACATAAGCGACATTCTCCTATTGAATCCTACTCATGGACACACCAGTTATAACCGAAAAGCAGAAACATCGGTTATAATTGAAAAACAAAAACGCACAAAAACATGCGGACACTTAATTACGTCTAGAGGACTCACAAGAACGATGTTCAGTAGAGAGAGAGAGAGAGAGAGAGAGAGAGAGAGAGAGAGAGAGAGAGAGAGAGAGAGAGATAGTGTCAAAGTAATCCGTGCTGTTAAAACGCCTTGAAGATGAAGAATTATGCTTTATGCCCAGAGTGTAGAGAGGTTTTGAATCTTTCTCTTGATGTTAGATTTTTATTTTAGGTCGGTACGTATCGAACTCACTAGAAAACTATATACATATGATTAGAGATAAAAACTATATGTATATATATAATTAGAAATAAAAATACAAATGATATATATATATATATATATATATATATATATATATATATATATATATATGGTATTTGTGGAAAAAGTTACTTACCGGTGAAAATGGTCACAATGGTTAGTTGATGAAAGTTTCACAATGATAAGACAGCGATATAACAAATATAAAGTTCTCAATACGTTAGGAGAGCAAATTTATTATCATAAAGGTACACGGTAATAACCTACTCGAGTTTCCCCATAAGGTTCTTCAGGTTTAAATCCACTGGATTAATCAAGATATTGATTAATTGCAGTCGATTTCACGTGTGTATTTTTTTTTGCGATAAACGGTTGATTATAGGTCTGCGGTCGAAGAAAGCTGATTTAAAATTCAAAAATTCAAAAAGAGCGGAAGTTGCATTTTTTTTTTCAAAGGATCAAAATATAAACATTGTTAGAAATCCGCTTTGTGCTATTGTTTTAATGGTTTATGACAATGATTGTCTATATTATTATAGAGTTTGTAGTGATTAAACGTGGTTTTATTAATAAATGTCTAAAGTTATTTATTTTGATTAAAGCCAATAGAATGTGTATATATGTATACACACATGGAGGCGTATTTTTACCATGTCAATGGTCTTATTACCATTTTTTTAAGTTGAATTTTAAATCAGCGTTCTTCGACAGCGGACCTATAATCAACAGTTGATCGCGAAAACATACACAAGGGAAATCAATTGCAATTAATCAATATCTTGATTAATCCAGTGGATTTAACCCTGAACATCCTTATGGTGAAACTGGAGTAGGTTGTTACCGTGTACCTTTATGATGATTATATATATATATATATATATATATATATATATATATATATATATGTGTGTGTGTGTGTGTGTGTGTATGTGTGTAAATCTACTTTTTGGTCACAGAGCTGTTGCAACTTTTTTATGCTTTTCTAAATGCACTTCTTAAGCAATCATTTTCAATCATTACCGCAAAATTTATTGAATTTTTAAGAATTGTGCTGGTACGGTACTGTTGATTAATTTTAATAGCACGTCAACCCGTGTGGCGTTATCTTATGCCAATAAGTAAATTGTAAGGCTAGGTCAGGTTTATTGTTATATTTTTCCAAGGGTTTTTCTTGATTTTGACAGTCTGTAGTTGTTTACTACAAAATAGATTAGGAATCACTTTGAGGGGGAACTTTAAAGGGTAAAGTTGAGGTTTATTGCTATATATTTATTGGTATAATTATATTTCCTTCAAGAAAAACAAATGTCATCTATACTGATATCTATAATCATAAATGTGAATGTCAGTGTTTCCCATTATTCAACGTGTCTCCTAAAGGTCGTAGTCCAACATATCATCCCATTTTGGAATCAGGCATACTTTGTGAGCAAATTTAAAACCCGCAATCCTGAAATGTTGTATTCCTAAATTCAATTACTGCCATTGTTTTGGGTGATTTTTTAGGTGATTTTTGGCGAAGAATTTTTTATACGATAAAAACATTTATAACTTGACAATAATCAAAATTAATTGAAATCCAGCAAAAGTTACCCATTAAACAGAAACAATTGTTTGAAGGGAAAGCATGGAGCTACGTACATCAAATGGTCTTTAAGTGACAGTAGAGGATAATCATTGAATTTTAAACGGTAAGCAATGCGATATTTAAATGCAGCGATCAATTTTGAGTTAGATAGTTTACTGTTGCCTATCGCATAGGGTATCATTAAGTGATAGGCTAAAATAAATTACAGAATAACTCAAGATTGATTGCTGTATTTAAGTATTGCGTTAATATTTAAGCTTATCTATTAAAAGTTCTACGAAACGAAATATTGTTTGTAAAATATTCCTAAAGTTTAATAAAATTTAATATTTATTCAATGCACGAAATTCTATTGTTGGGCCATAGACCCAATCAAAAGCTCTCGCACCAGCTAGCTTAATTGTACCGGATAGGGTGGCTTTGAAGTTAGTTTTAAAATATATCTTTAAGACACTTTTTCAATATATCTCTTATATTTTTTTCTATTGTAAAAATGTGCATTGGTATGATTCTGTGGACTGCTGAGGTACATAACATATAAAGTAAGTAAGTAAAGTCGTCGGGGCGGCCTAAAGTCGGTATCAGCCAGTCAGCGAGGGAGTCTATCCCATTTTCAATAGCGCTAGACCAAGGTGATTGTTTTGACGTCTGAGGTGGAGCGGCACATCTACCATCAGCTCCTTAATTTACCGCACAGATCCCTGTGCTACTCATACGCTGAGTTGGCGAGGACCGGTATCGAACTAGGAACCTTGTGGTTTCTAGCCGAACGCTCTACCGACTGAGCTAAACCGGCCCTTCAGTCGGTAGAGTACCCGTCAAGGAATCAACATAACATATAAAAAGTAAGTAAAGTCGTCGGGGCGGCCTAATTTCGGTATCAGCTAATCAGCGAGGGAATCTATCCCCTTTTCACTTGCGCTAGACCAAGGAGATTAGTTTAGCGTCTGAGGTGGAGCGCCACACCTACCGTCAGCTCCTTACTTTACCGCACAGCTTTTTATAGACAACGTGTATATCCCTGTGCTACTCATACGCTGAGTTGGCGAGGACCGGTGTCGAACTAGGAACCCTGTGATTTCTAGCCGAACGCCCTACCGACTGAGCTAACCCGGCCCATAAAAATATGTCCAGCAATTCCATTACACGACAATAAAAGAATCTGTCATGTTCAACCCAAGCACATAAAATGTATTCATCAATGGTTATAGTTTATCACACCCTGGTTTACAATGGACCGGTTGGTGTTGCCGAATAGATTAAAATGATTCTCAAATTGTGCATTGTGAGTGTCGATATCTTAAATAGTTCCTTCCAATACATTTCTAAAAATGTCTCTTTTTTTATAGACAATGTGTATATTCAAATGAATTACTTTGTTTTGTTTTATCAAGACAAATATACGAAAAGTTGATTAGTGACAATAAAGTGTTGATGATAAAGCCTGAATGTCTCCTAGATACGCAATTTAATTATCCCATTGAATATTATCACTATCACGCTAATATGATCTCTATCATCTTCATCACCCTATTTGTGATAACCAGAAGAGTATAAGGTGAGCAATTTCAGTATATTAGTG
>CM042150.1:78038658-78043658 GCA_023376005.1 Doryteuthis pealeii
CTTAGAGATTTGGCATTAGAGTCTATTTCAGGGAGCTTAGACAAAGTGTCTAATTCTCCTATGGGAGAATTAGACACTTTGTCTCAGCTCCCAGAAATAGACTCTAATGCAAAATCTCTAAGACTTATTATTTTCTTTACTCATATATATATATATATATATATATATATATATATATATATATTATACAACCCATCCAACCGAGCAGGATGCGACTCAAGGTTAATTTCTTAAGCGGAGTTTAAGTGGTTTGAATTCAGCATTCCTTCTCACAGGCTGGTTGCCATACCAAGGTTAAAGAAGACAGTTTGTCCAAGTATTTACACATAATTTGAGGGCAAATAGTTGTATGAATACTTTCCCAATGGTATGGGCGTTACATGAAAAGCCGCCGAGTCCATTCACTACGACAATAAATAAATACGACTACATAACGAACCTCCATAAAGTAGAAAACAAAAGATTATTATGATAGACAAATACAAAATGTGATTTAAAAATAATGATTTCAATAAAACGTTGAAAATATAAATAGTGATGATTATTGTTATGATTATCGTTAATGATTGCAAATGGATGTTTATCAATATCAGCGATTAAGTAGTTAAGCAGCCACGTATTCGGGCTGTTGATTGGCTGAAGTTTATCAGGCATTATTGGACCCGTTGGAGGCTTGCTAAAAATCCGATATTCAATGTTATTTTATTAATTTTTTCAAAGTTGCTACACAGCTCTTTTGTTTTTATTTTTATTAGCGCGGAAATATATTTAGGCGTTTGTTATGTAATGGTAATTATTGTAGGAAATGGTCTTGGCAATCCAAGCTAAAATATGGACGAAACCTTTTGCATTTCCCAAATGGCTAATACCATTCGGAAAGGTTTGCGTCCAACTATTTTCCGTCTAGGAATGGGTAAATAGTAAGACAGACTTGGCTTTTTAAGCTTGGTTTGGTAACCAGTCTAGGAATTGGAAAATTCTGAATTCAAACCTATTAAACTTCGCTTAAAATTTGTCCTTCTGTCACATCTTGCTCGTGTTGAGTGGTTGGGTATATGCATACCTGTTGTGATGGACATTTAAATGCAAACCACTTAAAGCTCTGATTAAGAAATTGACCTTGTTTCTCATCCTTCTTGGGCGGCGAGGTTGATCTATCTATCTATCTATCTATCTCTCTCTCTCTCTCTCTCTCTATATATATATATATATATATATATATATATATATATATATATATATATATATATATATATATATATATTATATATATATAAACCATTTGCGAAGTATTTCGAATCTGTGCATTTATATTATACATATAATAATTATTTCCTGAAATATAATATAATATAATATAGTATAATATAATTCTTCTTGATATTCAATGTGTTTCTACGGTAAAAAAAACCGTCACTAGTGCATTTACAGTATACATATAACAACCTTATTCTCTCAGGCACGATCATATTTATCTCAATCCACTGAAAATGCATATTTTTCTAATTTAAACCCATTTCTATTGTAAATATTTGCAACGCATTTAGATTATAAAAATATTACAACAACATTCATTCAGGTACGCTTGCATTTCTTGCTTTCCATTTACAATACCTATGTTTCTGATTATAGCACATGCCTATAGTGAAAATATCCATTTAGATAATTCGAGGTGTGTTCAAAAGTATCTAAAATCGAGTTGTATTTATCAGGAAAGAAGTGAACAATGAACGAAATATCAATTTTTTTTACAAATAATCTACCAATCCCTCAATTCCAGTGAGCTTTCCCTTGGTCAAAGTACCTCTGACATCCCTCTTATGTGAAGCTGTCCCATCGTATTTAAAAAAATCTCCCTTATATCCACAATTCTTACTACCGATATAAAGTCGAATTTCAGGTAATAAAAAGAAAAGTTGCACGTAGCTAGATCTGGTGAGTATGAAGCTTTCTTTATGTGTACAATTCTGTTTTTTGTCAAGGAGGGGAATGTGTGTAATGGTTATCATCTTATGAAATGGACACATCGATACGATTCTGTTTGCAATTCAGACAGCGCTAATACCCTTGGGGAAAGGTATGAATCTAAATATTCTCTCTCCAGCTATAGATAAATAGTAGGGCAGACTTGGTTTGGCAACCGATCTAGGAGAAGGGCACATTTGAATTCAAACCTTTTAAACACTGCTTGAAAAAATACCATGTGACACATCCTACTCATGCAGGGTGAAGTGATCAATATATACTGTGATTCATCTAAAATTGCTGATACACTATAAGGAATTATCTCCAATATCAGGAATTAACACTGACTTGTCTAGATAAAGACTAGATACCTAGACATCACTTATTATATCAATTTCACAGCTGTGCACAAGTTTTCATTTTAAATTTAAGTTTAAGAGATAAATAAATTAAACTGTAAATCTGAATGTATTTGTTATGTTATCTTTTTAAGGGCCATCGTTTGCCAGTTGATTCTAGTTAAAGAGTCCTCCAATCTATGTAGAGAATCCTAGGTTCATTCGTCAATGGTTTCGAGTAGACTGAGAAAGAATCAGCGCTTAAGTAATATATCAGTCACGCAGTATGGCCAGCGATTGGCTAAGGATAGACCACATAATCTCGCATAGTCTATAAATATAGCCCGGAAACTAGCATACATCTTATATCCCCGAAAAATTCAACAGATCACACCATAATAGCCTCATGACATGAACCACTCAACTTTGGCCCTTACTTAGGCGAGACAGGCGATTGGAGAGTCCCTACTGATTAATATGCTAATCACACCAAGCCATAGTACCTATATGATTTTCCCAACCCTATCACCCTTAAGGCATCCCCAATCCTTTTTATCATATCTGTACAAGAACGTTGTGGCTGATGGTGTTAGTGTCCTGGTTATGACGTTAAACTGCATTTAATGGTGAAGTTCAAATTCGGAAGCTCTGGGGAGTGTGGAGTACCCCTTCATCGCCATTACTCCCTGGTCTACTCTGATCCGGTGTGGTAGTACATGTTAGAGTCCTATCTATGGTTTAAATAAAAATAGTTAAAAAAATTGAGTTTAAGAAATTGACTTTAGATTTAAAAAAAGAAATATCCATCGAGAATGAATAAAACAAATCAGCATAAAATGACCCAACCAGGGTTGACATGCCGTAAAATCCGACCAACCTAACCTGACCTATAATAGCCCTGTTGTATTTGCCACCCTTGCATTTATTCCTAGCCGTTGATGGTAACTTTCTGTCTGATTTATATGTCGTAAAATCATAATCAATTTATTTAGATTATACGTTTACCAACCTTACTCTCCCAGTAACGCTTGCAATCATCTCTGACTACTAGTAATCTGTCTTTTCCTCATTTGCAATGCAAAACATATATAAGTTTGAGTACCGGAAGTTGCTAATGAAAGCGAGATAGTGGTAGAGTAGCAGAAATATCTAATGGATATCCATAAGAAAAACTGATATTTTGCCTACATATGTTATGTAACAGGAAGTACGGATGGTCTTACGGTTAACAGAACAACAAATGCTTTTACATTAAAAACTAAAATAATTATTTGCGTCAAATACCTTTGCTCAACTGTAACTAGCTGTTTAATAGATTTTTCTTTTTTTTTATCTTTCTTTCTTTCTTTCTTTCTTTCTTTTTTTCTTAAAAAACAAAAACAAAAACAAATGCACCATCACCAGACAGGAGTTTTGGGGAAGCAATATATTTAGAATTTTGAGGAAACAATTAATCACACGTTTTTGGGAAGCAATGAACGTAAAATGTTAAATTTAAAATGTATTGCTTCCCGAAAACACCTGTCTGATGATTGTATTTTTTTTCTTTTTTAAATTTACGTTTGTAACCAAAGTTTCCTGGAATATCTTTTGGAAGTCAAGTTTTGCCACACGAAACTTGTTAACTGCAAGAGTAATTGTATTTTTAGGTCTATACTGGTCTGCTTGTGAGAATCCGAGCACTCGTATCTTATTGCCAATGTTTCTTCTTCTTCTTCTAATAATAATAATCCATCTACTTCATCTTCTACTACTAATTCTTCTTCTTCTTCTTCTTCTTCTTTCTCTCTCTCTCTCTCTCTCTCTCTCTCTCTCTCACTCACTATATATATATATATATATATATATATATATATATATATATATATATATATATATATATATATATTATATATATATATATATGGAGTAAATAGGGAAATAAATCCGATAGTATGTAGAAAATAGAAAAAGACGAAGTATTTCAAGAATTTATTCTTAATGGTAAAGTCGACGTTATAACGTTTTGATATTAACAATCATTCATCAGGATTTAATTATTTTTTGTTGTTTTTTCATCTGAAGTCCCGATTAAGGTTGCCAAAAGTTCTTGGAATGCTTCGAGTTTTTCTATTTCCTACATACTGTCGGATTTATTTCCCTATTTTCTCATATATATATATATATATATATATATATATATATATATATATAATATATATATATATATTAGAATTCTTCGTGCTTTTCTATTTTCTGCATACACACGCACACATACATACACACACACACACACACACATATATATATATATATGACAATTCATATATATATATATATAATATATATATATATATATATATATATATATATATATATTAGGGTATTCATTTGACTTAAAATATTAATATTATTATGAAGACAACGGGTCGGAATCAAAATCAAATGGGAGTATGCAATCTCTTTCGGCTAGATATATGTTCAAGATCAAAGTTAAAATCATCAAAATTACCTCTTTCATCTCTATTATCAGGGATATCTTGATCATCATAATTGTGAAGGGGACTATAATATGTATTACTATCAACAGTGCATGCAGTTGGCCTACTGTCAATGTTGACAACGTCTGGGTTATAATGGGAATTAAATTTATCTACTTCTCCCGCTAAAAATCATCGTCTGCAAATTTAATTCTGGTTATAAGAGTATGGAAATTAG
>CM042150.1:78048658-78051158 GCA_023376005.1 Doryteuthis pealeii
TCATTAGGTACATAGATATACAAATCATTTAAAATGAAGAGTATTTCCCATGTCCTATCCATTATGAGATATCAAATTAATAGGTTATTCAGATATATAGAGCGAAATATATCATTGTTGTAAAATGTCATTCTTTCTAACAACTGACATTCATTTTTAAAAAATACTTAGTTCAATTTTATTTTAACACGTGAATAAATAATTCGTATTAGCTCTTTATTAAATTTAACAACATAATTGCCAGATAATATCTGTCAATATTCTATTATAATATTAAATCTTTGTATCTGTTCGTTTGTACCCGAATTATTGGAAAAACGGGACATTTTAGCATACACTTTTCTACAAAACACCTCTAGTTTTACTCGGTGATAAAAAGTGAAATTTTTGGGACTTGATTCAGCTCGCGGGAGCCATGTTATGGGTAAGTTTTGGTTATCCCAACTTTCCATCCTACACGCACTACTCCAGTTAACTCGCTTGTTTTTCACTCTTTTGGAATCAGATCATAATCGAAATGATGCAATGGTTGGTTGATTGGATTTTATGGCATGTCTACCACTGGGCAATTTTATGCTGAAGACGTTTTTATTTTATTTATTCTTGTTGAGTATTTAAATTTTAGTTTTAGATTAATTCTTTCTACACATTTTTGTCTAATTAACCCATAGATGGGATCCTAACAGGTACTAACACTCAGTGTCAGAGTGGACCTGGGAGTAATGGTAATGAATGGGTAATCCACAGTCCCTAAAGCTCCAGAATTGGAAACTCACCACTATATGCAGTTAAACTTAAACACCGAGAACACAATGTTACAAAGGTAAAAGGGCGAAAGAATCAGGTAAAAGGGAAAAGAAAGAATTTAATAACGTTCTCTATTTTTGATTTTTGGTTTGTTTATAAATAAATGTCAATTTTCCAAAAAAGGAAATAACGACAATATAATAACGATTATTTCCAGTTGTTTCTTGTTCAGTTTTCTATGTAACACAAACTCTTATAAAATTAGACGAATCTTTTCTCATTTTTCTTTTGAAAATTGCCAATAATTTAAAATAATTTTTGTATTTTTCGTAAATATTTATTATTGTTTTTATTTTTTAGTGATTGCATAATTGTCTTGCTGATAGCGGAAGTGTTTCTTAATAATAATTGTTTATTTTCTTAATAATTGTATCAATTGTTGATTAATTTCGTTTTCGAAATTTATTCAATAATGCGACAAAACTCTATTTCGATATAGCTTTTAACGAGATCCACTTCTTAGTAAGAAATAAATTGATTTTTTTTTAGATGCGTTGTAATTTTATTTTTGGTCACAGAGTCCCCTTGCTGTAGACATCAAATTGGTTGGAATATATTTATTTATGGGTGATAGTGTATTTGAAGAGATTTTTTTCCTACGGATGCAGGGACTATTAAATATTTGAACAGATGTGGGATCGACATTAGCCATATTTCTTGTGACTAATTGCAATTTCTGTGTCATTTCCTTTGCTAATGATCATTCCGCTTATACCATCTTCTGTGAACAGTGGTCAACTTTCTAGACACGCATTAAGATATTCCTGTCGATGTCATTTTCGCAGAATGCTTTTCCATATAGAGAGAAAAGTTCTGAATGTGCAACAGACAAAATGTCTGCCTTCGACTATCAGTGATCAAAATAGATTATATATCAGATTTCCACCGTGTCTCGTCCAGTTACTAATCTTAGCTAAGTGTGGCACACATTTCTTGGATGTCCAGTGAGAATTAAATTCACTACTATAGTAATGATTTGCCAGACTGATATATTAATCACTCGCTCATTACGCAGTGCCCTCGCTTGATCTTGTATACGAAATAATTAGGTTATAATATGGATCTCCCTCGTCTAAATATGCCTAAATTCTTCTACATTAGTAATTGGGAAGAGTTGGCCTGTCATTCCTTTCCTAGACAACCAAACGCTTTGATATACCGTTACCAAAATTAGAATGAATATATATTGAACAAGTGAGAATGTTTCAACATAAGAATACACTCCCCGTCGAAATTGACTATCATCGAAAGGTGATCTTAAAGAATAATAATTATTATTTGGAAGCCATTTTTCTGAATAACCTATATAGAGTATGAATTTGCAAACTTTAAAAGAGAAAAAATTCTACATTCATATTTACATTTTTTCTGTATTTATTTCTTACAATTTCCTAACAAATACGAATAATTTTTAAACAGGTCCATTTGGTGCATAGTTGGAAAACTAACTTGTACTATCAATTCGTGTCAGAGTGGACCTGGAAGTAATGGAAATGAGAAGTTACTCCTCATTCTCTAGATCTCATAAACTGGAGCCTCACTCTCATATGCAGTTTAGTGTCATACTCAGAATACTCCTGTTTGTGGGGTTTTTAAACCCCTTCAGGTGATACAATTAGCGTATTCTAATCCCCGACGACAATACGAGAGAAAATTATGATTATTTCCTAAAGTATTACCTCACGTTATTAAT
>CM042150.1:78058658-78083658 GCA_023376005.1 Doryteuthis pealeii
ATTAATACTGTTTACTATGTCTACATACTGACAACATGCAATTATATTTATATATACAACAAAATAGCGGTTTACAGTGTGAACGGGAAGGCTAATTTGCATATTAATATTAAAAATCGAATTTAATAAATATGTGCTTAGTATTATTGATTTCTAACTGTTTGGTTTTATTTTAATGAATATAAGCAAAAAAGCTCTTCAATGAATCTTAAATGAAATCCATTAACAAGATAAAATAACTGTCATTTTATTCTTTACTTCCTCTTATAACTAAATACTTAAATTAGAAAAAATAACAATGAAAGACGAGAGTGATGGAAGAGTAAGTTTCAGTTGTTCCATTTTTTATTATACTCCCTCTGTTTCAAATCTTTTATTATACTCCCTCTGTTTCAAATCTTTTTATCTGTATTCTTATTTAGTTTCATTAGCCTTTCTATTTTAATACAATATTTTATTACATTAAAACTTAAATACTTGCACCCGGAGGGTGCATATATTTGCTAGTATATATAATTTTCAAACAAAGAATAACTGAACAAACCATCATCCCGTTATAGTTCTATTTCGACCAGACAAATATTGCTCTTTATATGATTTTATTTATTGATTATGTGTAGGTGCAAATATATATACTCGTACAAGGACTTTTATAAATCCCTAAAAAGAGCTCAATGTATAATACTTTGAGCTCTTTTTAGGAATTTATAAAAATCCTTGTATGAGTATATATATATGCACCTACAAGAGCATACAGTAAGGTTGCACGGTGAGATTTCGATTATCCCAAATAGAACCATCCCTTACTTACAGTCATTTGGATTACCTTATTATTACCTGTATTATATTACCTATTATATTAAAACACACACACACACACACACACACACACACACACACACACATATATATATATATATATATATATATATATATAATGTAAAAATTGATAAATACAATTTTCGCAGTTCCTACTACAGTGCTCAATATCAGGGATAAACCCACAATAAAGTCAAATATCGACCAATGATTATCGATTTTTGAAACTTTTAAGATAATCTTTTGAAAACATTTAAGATCGCAATCATCACAAGCCCTTTAGCTTAACTTTTAGTTTCACGATTTGCATCGATCTCATGGTGCTTCTGGAGAATTTTTCGTTTATTTGTTAACAACGACTCCATCCTTAAAGAGAAGGTAGTAATAGTCACAGTCGGCGGTAAGAGTTAGATTTTTCCAAACGACAATTGTGACTATTACCAATTCCTTAAGGGTGGAGAGGAGATCACAGTCGCTGCTTACAAATTAACAAAACTGATAGTTATGATAATGCGGGCTGTATCCCCGATACTGAGCACTATAGAAGAAATAGCGTAGTTTGTGTTATTTTTACATTGAAAATATCTATATCCCTCTGTTTATATACATGTGTGTCAGTGAGTATATATATTTATATATATATATATATTTCCGCGCGTGGAAATTGTTCGAAATTCTTCTAATTTTTACTATAAATATAGCCTTGCTCGGCATAGTGAAATAAAGTTTGTTTCTTTATAATATCTTTGAAGCATTGTGTGTATGTGTAATATAAAGATTTTGAAGGCAATTTACAATGCAATATGTGTTGAATTTATTTAACTTTTTTTTTTTTCAAAACTAAATATTTTCGGAAGTAAAATTCCATCTTCAGAGATATTGAAAGTACTAGGTGTTTTTTTATATATATATATATATATATATATATATATATATATATATATATATATATATATATATATATATATATATACGATCAGGATCTTGTTTTCAAAGGTTTTCAAAAATGTTTTTAAAAGCAATTTTAACAATCGGTTCTCATTTACAAACGCACGCACGCACACACGCACACACACACACATATATAAGAGAGGTGATATGTCGACACACGGTGTCTGTGGATGACTATATATACATATATATATATATATATATATATATATATATATATATATATTTATTTATTTATTTATATATATATAATTGCTTATATCTATAAGTAAAGAGTGTTTAATATGATTAATAGAACACACACACACACACACACACACACACACACACACACACACACACACACATATATATATATATATATATATATATATATATATATATAAGTTAGGCCACTGAAGGCATAAATTCAATGGCGCTTGGTAACCATCAGTTTCTCGCCTAGGCGATCATTGCATCAAGAGTTAACGTTATTTTATATACTATTTTGTTGCGCATGACAGGAGAAGTTTGTGTAATGAGATGGACGTTCTAATTTATACTCTCGGTTATCTATTCACTCATATTGTATTAATTTTGTAATCATTACACATAGAGATAACCACCATTCTTATCTAATACTACACAGCCGTGTTTAAAGAAACGTGAGACACGTGCATTTTCTCTTGGTCTGAAAATCGCATTGGCGAAAAACTGATACCGAGCACCGTTTACCCTATTTCTACTCTATCGTTACTTATACATATGAGAGTACGCGTGGTGTAATGTTTAAAGTCATTTGAAATGGACTCGTCGCCCCGAGTTCAAATCCTGGATGTGATAATTGCATTTCACTTAGTGCTAATACCCTTGGGAAAGGTATGAATCCTATTCTGCCTCCAGCTATGGATAAATAGTAGGGCAGACTGGGCTCTTTAACCTTGGTTAAGCAACCCGTCTAGGAGAAGGAAAACTCTGAATTCAAACCTGTTGAACTCCGCTTAAGAAGTTGACATTGTGTCACATCCTGTTCGTGCGCAGGGGTTGGTAAATATATATACATATGAGGGTAACCCCAAAGGTAAGGACCCAAAATATTTAGAAATCACGGAAACGTTTATTGTTTATTGTCAACGACGTTTATATCATTTTAAAGTTTGACCATCCACCTATTTTTCTACATAATCGACATTTCAGTGGATGCATTTTTTTCATGTCGTTGAGGAGGCGTTAAACCTCATCCTTGTCGCAAATTCCCTACAGCACTTGCGAACGCTTTTGACATCCAAGCAGGACATGCTACACACTTCAGTTAATTGGTGATGAATTTCAATTCGTTAAATGCCTTCTAAAAAAGAGGAATAATTACACGAACTTCACACTTGGCGGCAGTGTCAATTGGGAGCTTCATCAAATATGACTGTCAATCCAATACTTATCGTGGCAACAAGGCCCATGCAGGGGCAGGCATAGACGCATGCGTAACAAACACAACAGTGTTGCCAATAGCAATACGAACTGCCTTCTCAGTGCTTTGGAGACCATACTTTTGTGATTATGTTCCTGTATATTAGCTGCATAATTCAAGGACTATTACCGTTAAAAGCATGCCAGTCACTAAGCTTTAACGAATATGTCCCTCTGGCACATCCTTTGCTTGAACGTCCATCATTGTATTGTATTGAAATGAGTCTCGTATGATTTTGATTCCTCAGAAGACTAGACAGCGAATAGATGTTATTAGACATGGGGCGAATGATCATTTACGAATATATCGCAAGGTTTAATTAAAGCCAGAATGAGTTAGCGGACATTGGCCAGTCAGAACAACTAACTATGGTTCCATAGGATACACTTCAACGACCAATTTGAAATTTAATTTTAAAAGATTGATTGTCTACTGCAGAGAATTCTACAGCTGAAATTGGTAGCTTCCGTGATGTGTGCACGACTGATATTGTCAGTCGATTGGTAGTTAGCTCAATTATTTAAGTTCCTTCAACTTTATAGACAGGATCATTTTGCTTAGTGTAACGATTACCGAGCTAGGCTAGTAGACTATTATTTGTAAGTTCGATTCTTACTGAGTGATCCAGTCTTCTGGCCTAGTGTCAAGATAAGCGATTACCGTCGAGTCAAGCTGAAAGCACAAATTAACGCTACATCACCGGAATTAAGCGTTGACCCAGTTCAATAATCAACTGGATGACTACTTAAGCAACAGCAGATACTGTAAGCAACCCGAAACTTTTGTTTATCAAAATTTACTTAATTCGGCATTAAACGCCTACAGACATCATAGTAAGCGGGTTTGAACTCCAGTAACATTGTTATGTTAATTTTTGGAATAATAACATTGGGAAAGGTATGTTTGTTTCATTGGTTATTTTACAGCATATATACACTTTTTGGAGGCGCGTGGCCTAATGGTTAGAGTCGTAGGAAATGGACTCGTCAACCCGAGTTCTATTCCTAAACGAAGCTGTTAGTATTTCACATGTCGCTAATACCCTTGGGAAAGGTATGAATCCAATTCTCCCTCTAGCTAGGGGTAAAATAGCAGGGTAGACTGGACTCGTTAACCATGGCTAGGTAACCAGTCTAGGAGAAGGAAAACTCTGAATTCAAACTCGTTAAACTCTGCTTAAGAAATTGACCTTGTGTCGCATTCTGCTCGAGCGGAGGTTTTATATATATATATATATATATATATATATATATATATATATATATACTTTTCAGATCATTTAAAGCAAAATCATTGTTGATAATGAAAGGACTCAGGCTGCTTACAGTAACTTTTGTTGCTTAAGAGGCTACCCAATTATCTATTGACCGGGCTCATCGCTACTCAACTTTGGACATCTAGCGGGAACCGGTGTTTTCAGCTTGATTAGACCGTAATGGGAAATATATCGACACCCTCGTCTCTAGCTATGGGTTAGATAATACCACTACTGTTCGTCTCCAAGGATGGTTTTGTTATCAAATAACACAAGAAGGTTTATATACCATTAAACAATCAAATCAAACCAAAATGAGCAAATCTTAGTCAATGATTACGAGTTAGCAACTAGTGCGTTTTTTTAAGCTAATCTCTCAGCAAAAAGAATTAGGTGCCATCACAACTAAGAGCCCCATACTTGCATTCTTATACAGAAGTATAGTTTTGTAAGAATGTACTACTTAATATGATATTTATTGAGCTAGGTTAACATTTCATTTAAGTGATTTTGATGCTTACTAGGTGCTCTTCATGTCTGCCATTGTGCCAAACAAGCTTAGTAAATTATTAGGCTGACCGGCGTGGTATAATGGTTAGCTACCCTAACTGACCATTGTTCGTGAATTCAATTCTCAATAACTGCATCATCCTTCTGACATTATGCCGAACAGAATTTAAGTAGATAAGGTACCTTGCGTTATGCAACGATTGGAAAATTTCCTATCAGCGGCAGTAATAACATGGATATGGTAATAAGTTCTGGAGTTTTGACTAGAGTGTAGTACACTATTAGTAATGTGTAATAGAACCGTTTATCCCCGTTATAGATCAAATAGATCAGTTTGAAAATTATTAGTTTGTAGAATGTTTGAAACCATATAACTGTGGGCAAACAAATAAGTATTATTAAATAGGAATGTTTACTTGAAACCATATAATGTGTATACATTAATAGTACTAGCAAATATATGCACCCTCCGGGTGCAAGTATTTAAGTTTTAATGTAATAAAATATTGTATTAAATCAGAAAGGCTAATGAAACTAAATAAGAATGCAGATAAAAAGATTTCTATAATAAAAAATAGAACAACTGAAACTTACTGTCTTTCATAAACAGTTATTTTATCTTGTTAATGGATTTCATTTAAGGAAGAGATTTTTGCTTATATTCATTAAAATAAAACCAAACAGTTAGAAATCAATACTACTAAGCACATATTATTAAATTCGATTTTTTAATATTAATATGCAAATTAGCCTTCCCGTTCACACTGTAAACCGCTATTTATATATAAATATAATAGCATGTTGTCAGTATGTAGACATGAACAGTATTAATAATGTAAAACAATTTTATTAATAATTGAGGTTTAAATAAAAATAAAATCATAGCAATAACTAAGAATTGTGACTTGAATCACACTGATACGGCATAACTGTGAAAACAATTAAATATTCACGTTGAAAATCTATTTATGATTATGATCAAGCGATTAAAAATGAATTGCATTTATATATTTGGGGTCTGACGATAGGTGTCGCGCTCCATCTCAGATTCAAAATATGTTTACTTACTACTTATACATTTATTTATTATACTTTTTATAAATTTACTATACTACTTATACACATACACACACACACACGCACACATATATATATATACATATATTGTGATTACCACTTTTTCACACACACACACACGCACGCGCATATATATATATATATATATATATATATATACACACACACACACACACACACACACACATATATATATATATATATATATATATATATATATATATAGTTTGCTATATTATAGGTGAAGACTAGTTAATATCATTGATAGAAAAAATATCCAAGTTAAGGTAACGAAGACATCAAGTCAACGGCACTTGGTAGCTGACATATTCTCGCCTATGCGATTTTCAAGCTGAGTGAATACGAGCACACATAATTCATACTTGTGTGTGTGTGTGTGTGTGTGTGTGTGTGTGTGTTATGTACGTGTGTATGAGAGGACGTGCGTGCAGGTGGTGTAATGGTTATCAACGTTTGAAATCAAATCAACCAGGTGAGGTGAAATTCCCGCTGATGCTGTTTGTGTTAACTTGGCTCTAATAGCCTTGGGATAGGCATGAATGCATCTCTTCCAACTCTTCTCCGTCACCGCTATTGGCAAAATAGTTAGCTGTACTTTCTAGCCTCGAGTGTAAAACCAATCTAGACCTGCAACTCTGAATGAAACCCTCTCTATCAATATGTCATGAACCTGCTCAGCAGGTTAAAATTCATTACTTACCCATCTCTTACAGACCTGGCGTAGAGACCTGAGAAGGGTAACGTCGATAGAACCCACCACCACTTTACCGTTGTTCAATAAGGTTTCCCAATCATGAACAGGTTAAAAATTAAATGCACATGGCAGAATATATATATATATATATATATATATATATATATATATATAAAGAGGGAAAAGTTGGAAATCACTAATAGGTATGTCTGGAGTATTAGCCATTAAGGTGATATAGATATGACTCCTTGATAATATATTAGATTATATTATCTACGTACTTATTACTGGCTTTTATAACAAGGTCTAGTGATCGTACCGAAGATGTTCATGAACTAAGTGGTTATATCAGCAATGCTTTATATAAACTAGCAAATATATGCACCCTCCAGGTGCAAGTATTTTAGTTAAATTTTATAATAAAATATCATATTAAATTAGAAAGGCTAATGAAACTAAATAATAATGTAGATAAAAATTTTGAACAGAGGGGGTATGATTGAAAAATAGAACAACTTTAAAACTAACACTTCCATCATTTTCCGTTACTCCCGTCTTTCATTGGTAAATTTTCCTAATTTAACTGTTTAGTTAAAATAGGAAGTAAAGAATAATATTACAGTTATTTCTTCTTGTTAAGAGATTTCTTTTAAGATTTATTGAAGAGATTTTTGCTCATATTCAACAAGATAAAACCAAACAATTAGAAATCAATAATACTAAGTATATATTTATTAAAATCAAATTTTTGATATAAATATGCAAATTAGCCTTCCCATTCACACTGTAAACCTCTATTTTGTTGTATATATAAATACAATTGCATGTTATTAGTATGTAGATATGGTCAACAGTGTAAGTAATGTAAAACAATTTTATTAATAATTGAGGTTTAAATAAAAATAAAATCATGGAGAATAGGATGTAAATAACTAAAGGAATTGTGACTTGTATAGTAATATAGTTTCGGTTACAGACAGACAAACCCACAATCTCCATTATAATAAGATATAAATTAAAATTTATTTTATCATGATCCGATTTTTTGTCTGTTTGTATGTAATAAAAATGCAGCAAAAAAGTAATTTGCAATAGCGTTACAATGATCTAAGCTTCAATAATAAAGCAATTGTCAACATAATATTAATAGTGAGGGGTCATGTCACGCTCACCGCGATCATTAAATTTTAGTAATACCTAATGATATCAACGCCAGGGTGGTAGGATATGAAACAAGGTCGCAAGTTTGGTACATCCAGCGAAATACAAGTACAAAATTTAAAAAGTGTTGTTCAATGTAAGTGGTAATGAATTCCCCTTTAAAATAAAGAGAATTTGTTTGAAAAGTAAATCTGAACTGTCATCGTATATACGTGTCTCATTTAATAAAGAAAGGGAATTCTATATATATATATATATATCTTATTATAATGGAGATTGTGTGTTTGTCTGTCTGTAACCGAAACTATATTACTATTCAAGTCACAATTCCCTTTGTTATTTACACCACATTCTCCATGATTTTATTTATATTTAAACCTCAATTATTAATAAAATTGTTTTACATTACTTACACTGTTACCATATCTACATACTAATAACATGCAATTGTATTTATATATACAACAAAATAGAGGTTTACAGTGTGAATGGGAAGGCTAATTTGCATATTGATCTTAAAAAATTGATTTTAATAAATATATGCGTAGTATTATTGATTTCTAATTGTTTGGTTTTATCTTATTGAATATGAGCAAAAATCTCTTCAATAAATCTTAAAAGAAATCCCTGACAAGAAGAAATAACTGTAATATTATTCTTTACTTCCTATTTTAACTAAACAGTTAAATTAGGAAAATTTACCAATGAAAGACGGGAGTAACGGAAAATGGAAGAGTTAGTTTCAAAGTTGTTCTATTTTTCAATCCTACCCCTCTGTTCAAAACCTTTTTATCTACATTCTTATTCAGTTTCATTAGCCTTTCTAATTTAATATGATTTTATTATAAAATTTAATTAAAACTTGCACCCAGAGGGTGCATATATTATATATATATATATATATATATATATATATATATATATATATCATTCTATAAATAAATATTTTCAGTAAACTTTGCATTAGTTGGAATTGGTTTATAGCAAATATTTTAATCTCGTAAAAATATTTGTTGAAGCCATTCAAAATAGCGGCAAACCAAACAGATTGATCTAGGCTTGAACAGAGTTCTGTCATCAAATCCTTAGTGGCTAAGAAATGCAAACCAAAAATTTACGGAGGAATGTGTGATGTGTACGAATAAGCCTGTTTTAGTAAAATAAATGTTTATAGTTTGCCTAAACATGGGCGGGACACTAAGCGCTTGAGTAAAGAAAAACAGTCTATGGAATGTAAACACTCACTTTCCGGTAATGAAAGAAAAAATCATTGTAAAGTAAAGAAGGTCATGTTGGCAGTCGTTTCGGACATAAAAGGACCTGTCACTATTGATTTGCTTGAAAAAGGTGCAATTGTACACACTGCTTTCCATTGCCAACTTCTTGGGCAAAACTGATCTTATGAATTGCATGACCCTTATAGATATAGTAAGTAAGTCGTAGTAAGTAAAGTCTTCAGGGTGGCCTAATGTCAGTATCTACCAGACAGCGAGAGAGTCTATCCCATTTTCACTGGCGCCTGAGGCGGGGCGCCACATCTAGCGTCAGCTCCTCACTTTACTGCACATATCCCTGTGCTACTCATACATTGAGTTGGTCAGGGCCGGTATCGAACCAGGAACCTTGTTTCCTTGTTGGACACTCTACCGAATGACCTATACCCGCGCTCGTACTCAACCAGAAATACCAGGTCCATGGTTTATAGTAAAATATTGCTCTTACCATAAATATGGTTTTAGATTCTTAGAATTAAATACTGAATTTTATATTAGTCTACTCAAAACTCATTTCGTTACGTGATCTGTAACAGTTAATCGTCGAGTGGCTTTTATTTCTGGCTCAACCTTTATTTAGCCCCATATTTATCATTGCCTTGTTTGTTTGTTGAGGAAACAAAAAGAAGTTATATAATTAAATCTAATAAATACCAAAATATAATTAAATCATTAGTTATTCAGAAGCGAAGGGACTTACTAAAGGCAGGCTACCATAGGGGTTCTTGTTTTCTCGGACAAAATAATTCACTTAATCTGATTAACTGTATCAGGTCAATGGTTCTTTGGCCAAAAACCAATGACCTCCCTGGAAAGTGTCCTTTCTAGTTACCAGAGGCATAAAACTAACACTATTTTTTTCTTTTTTTTTTAATAGAGGCTAATATATTCCCAGGCGCATTTCACACCCAAGATTATTATTTTTCTAGTAAATACATTTTACGCCAAATTAATATTCTATGAATACAAACTGAAACTCACCCAATCAACCACTATTTCGCAGGGTCAGTGATAGCTATAAACATAATACACGAAACAAAACAAAGTGGAACATTTGTTCGTCTACCTCACTATACGCGACAAGATATATCATTGAAATCTGGGTAATAAAGGACTATTTGCTCGTAAATTCCTACCATAAAATAAACTGAACCCCCATTTTATGTCCGTGTTTTTGCAATAAATGTCTTATTTTTCTTGCACCCGTTATTTTACAATACTAAATATATTTTATTTATTGTAATATTCACTTCAATTTGTATATTCTAAAATCTTTATTTTGTGAAAATGCTTAGTTTTAAAGTGGGGGTTCGTTTTTACACTTCAACTTTTTACTCGTAAATTGCTACCATAAAATGCCCAAGTCTAATTTTATGGCAGTAATTTACGAGTAAAAAGCTGAATATTACTTTTTGTTGTTATTTCTTTTCTTTTTGGATTCGGTACTCTAAAATAAAAACGTCAGATTTTAATCATCGTTGACGAAAAAACAAAATTACGGTCATAAAAGGAGGATCCAATTTATGCCTAAATTGTAAAACGAGCCCCCACTTTAAAACTAACCCTTTTCACAAAATAAAAACTTTTAGAATATACACATTGAAATGAATATTAAAATAAAGAAAATATATTTTGTATTGTAACATAACGGGTGCAAGAAAAATAAAACATTTAATACAAAAACACGGACATAAAATGGGGGTTCATTTTATATTATGTAGGAATTTACGAGCAAATAGTCCTTTATTACCGAAATCTGGTCTCGTTGATTTCAACCCTGGGGAAGTAACTGCACCAAAGGGGAATGGTTAGAATAGGAATTTACCCAACCCATTTGCCAGAAGTAGTATGTGACAAGGTCCCAAGAACGGAACATCCAGCCAGGATTTAACACGCTATTCAGCAGTAATGAATCTGCGAATTGCTAACATTACACCATGATGGGACGACCTAGCTATATACTCAACCCGTTTCTTACGGGTAGTTTGTGAGACTAAGTAGCAAGAATGGGGGAATCTAGCAAGGATTTAACTCGCTATGCAGTAGTAAAGGATCTGTGAGACTAGCTTGCAAACTATTATACTATAATGGGACGTATAAGGAAAGGTTAGAGTATGTCTGACGTCAACGTAACATTGGTCACAAGGATGGGTCTTATATACGTCCTTGTTTACTCGTATGCCTGGAACATCTTTAATAAACTGATCATGTGTCTAACCTGGCCTGATAGCGGTACTTAAGTAATAATTTAACTATTTATGTAACATTATATAATGAGACGCCGGGTTAGCTCAGTCGGTAGAGCGTTCGGCTAGAAACCACCAAGGAGTTCGATACCGGTCCTCGCCAACTCAGCGTATGAGTAGCACAGGGATCTGTGCGGTAAAGTAAGGAGCTGATGGTAGGTGTGGTGCTCCACCCCAGATGCTAAAAAAACAATCTCCTTTGTCTAGCGCTATTGAAAAGGGGATAGACTCACTGGCTGATATCGACTTTAGGCCGCCCCGTCGACTTTACTTTTTTTATATAATGAGAAATTAACGATTTCGTTAACAAAGTATAATTCTATTACATATATGCACACCTAAACAGATTCAACTGAAACTTACTCTTCCATCACTCTCGTCTTCATTGTTATTTTTTCTAATTTAAGTATTCAGTTATTTTATCTTGTTAATGGATTTCATTTAAGATTCATTGAAGAGATTTTTGCTTATATTCATTAAAATAAAACCAAACAATTAGAAATCAATAATACTAAGCACATATTTATTAAATTCGATTGCAAATTAGCCTTCCCGTTCACATTGTAAAGCGCTATTTTGTTGTATATATGAATATAATTGCATCATAGTTAACAGTATTACCATGGTGAATGTGATATCCTAAGAGAATTGTGACTCGGTTACAGACAGAAAAGCACACAATCTCCATTATAATAAGATTATGCGCGTCACAGAACTAGTCTAGCAGGCCATTGTTAGTGGATTATTCTCACCGGGCGCTCTATACGTCTTGCCTTGTAACAAGTATATGACATAAGAATGGTTCTACTACAGTAAATCACTTGAGCTATTTTACTATAGAAATGTATTGTGAATATTTATCATAAAAATATACATATATTACTATAGAAACGAACCGAATATACTTTTAACACAGGAACCTATTGTAAAATATTTTACTTGATAATTGTATGGAAAATACATTACTATAGTAACGCACTGCATATCATTTTACTATGAGAATTCATTGTAAATTATTTTACTAGAAAATTGCATTGTAAATTATTTTACTATAGAAATGTATTGTAAATTCTTTACGATATAAACGCACTGAATATACTTATACTAATGGAATGCATTGTAAATTATTTTAGTAGATGATTATATAGAAATGATTTTAGTATAGAAATCCATTGAATAATCCTTTTCCACTAACATAACACCCATCATAAATGACAGAGAAATTTACGTATGGAAATAACAAAGTGAGTAAAATACACAATTATTGAGACAGAGAGGAAGGGAAAAGTAATACTGTGTGTATGAAAATTATAATGAGAGATAAAGGAAGAAAGTCAAAGTAAAAGAAAGAAAGAAAAATGAGGAGGAAGAAAAGATAAATGTATAGTTAGAGAGAAAGGGAAAAGAGACATTCAGTTGTGGAGACTACCTTTTTATTAACGGAGAAAATAATCACGGATATATTTGATTTTCTAAAATGCCTCGGGTTACGATAACAACCAAATTTCCTAATACTCTCTAAGGAGACTAAGATGAGAAAGTTGTTAGCTACACACACACACACACACACACACACACACACACACACACACACACACATATATATATATATATATATATATATATATATATATATATTCCAAAAACTGCTTAGTACTTGGTATCACCCCGGCATGAATCTAAATGAAATTTGTGGCTAGAAGCGTCAAATTTGATGGCAACTGAAGAGAAACTTTTCTTCAAAAATACCCAGTAGGTGGAAAATAGGGAGCTGCCAACAGATCAAAGTATGATTTTTGACTATATTTGCACATGGCATGACACTAGTTATTCGACCATATGTTTACATACAGAATTCAACTAAATTTGCATACTAAGTAATTCGACTATAGTCGCATACAGCAGTTCAATGGTTAATTCCATTTTCGGAATTGTTCAATTTTTACCCGCAGCCAGAGCAGTAAACAAAACCTGCAATTCTCGACATATTGACCGAAATAGATTGTCTGGGTAGAAAGGGTTTGTGGATCTTCCCATTTTAGACTCTCACCACTGAAGACATTATGGTCAAAACGCTGAGTTGGCTGAATTAGACAGTAGAGAATCAATAACACAAATTTACTTGCCCTTGTCTCCAGGGAACAATTTCTTAACTAACTTCTCCTCCTCCCCTCATTCCACATTCCAAATACACATCTAATTTAGCCAGACGTACGTTTATTCTTATGCACTGTAAATTACAGAAGAAAAAAATGAAAAGATCTTGGAAAAAGGAAGAAAGTCAATGTAAAATTCAAACACTGGTGTTATACTTTATATCAAAATCAAAGTGAATTAAATGCCTTATAAAGGCAAATTTCGCGTTTTTTTCCTTAATATCTACACTATATATATATACAGGGTGTTCGGGATAAATTTGACATGTTTATATTTGGTTATTTTTCTCCGCGGGTTGGAGGTATTGACGCATATTACGAATAATTTAAAAGCTTGGACCCTTCTTCATTCATATACGTGATGACATATACAATGGATAACTGGAACCCACTTGAATCATGGGAGAGAATAGCTTGTATCATGATGATCTGCGCAAGCCATCAAAATTAGGAGATTCTGGTTGCTGTCCAATGCTCCCTGAACACTGTAAAAAATCAGGCATGAACTGGGGAATTGCAATGGGGACTACAAGGCTGTTGCTAGAAGAAAGCAACATACACATTTTCTCATTTGCATTCATCTTTTTATGCTATGCTATGCTACACACACACACACACACACACACACACACATATATATATATATATATATATATATATATATAATTATATATAAATATATATTCAATTTACACCTCATATATATATGTGTGTGTGTGTGTGTGTGTGTGTGTATGTGTGTGTCTGTGTGTGTCTGTGTGAGTATATATGTATGAGATATAAACTGAATTTTGTATGATAAAAAAGACACCAGACCGAATACAAAAACACTAAGTGAACAAAGATTTATCCACACAAAAAAGAAATACGAGCTTCTGACAACATAAAAACTATTAGGAAAGTACAACATATCAATATTTTTGGACGAAGCCTTGTACGATAACAAGGTAAACAGTGGATAAAGAGAGTGAAGTGAAAAAGATGGTTCTAGAATCGATTGTGACACTGTCTGCATCGGGAAATAGAAAGAAATATAAGCAAGAAATATAAATGCAGCCGAATAGAAACGACAGACGGTGAAAAAAAAAAGAAAATATTTCCTCTTCCAAATATAGGCAGACTAATTGCAATGTCTTCTTATATCGACGACAACAAAGAAAAATAACGATTGGTACGTTGTCACAGACGATTATTGACAACTGATGGATTTGTCCTTGGTTGTTCGGAATAGGTAAGGCATTATTTAACTGGTGACAGTTCCGAGTTTGCACCGTTTTACCTTCAATTTTTAAAAATATTCAAATTGGTAAATCTAAACTCATATTCTAAAGAAAAAGCTTTTAAATAGTTTTCACTTTAAATATTGAAAAATTGGACAATTTCAAAGAATATTTTACAAGCTATGAATTTTTAATTTGCTTAATATTGAATTGTTTTCCATAAAGTTTAACTAAAATTTAATATTTGTCATTTACTTAGCTTAGATAATCAAATCGTGCAGATATTGCGGTTAATTTTGATTTTCCTCACCATCAATCCCAATCAATCATTGCACTTGGTTAGACAGCATCAAGTGTCCGCACAGAGTCAATGTAAGTTGTTGCAGGCCAGTCAATACTGGTGTATCTATATGTAATACTCCATATGAGAAGGTTGCCTATGACATACTCCTCACTTTTCGGGCAGTGCTCGTCTTACGCGAATTGTTTGTCTGATGAGAGGTAAGTGGTCGGAAAATAGCTGTTTTTTAAGACATTGCTTCCAAAATTTGTTCAAAACAATGCACGTCACCCTTCTATAGTTCCCATCTAGTTTTTTCTTCGAGCGTTTCATTAAATTCCCAGACGTGAAACCATACAGTAGTACTGATATGTCTACAACTTTGAGGAATTCTCGTTTAGTTCGGCAAAGGCCAGAAATATGGGTTACACAGTGAAAATCCAACATATTGCTAGCTTATCCTACTAAATATGCCCTATTCTCTTTATTAATTCCCTCCTAAAACAAAATAAATAACCAAAGAGTTGTCATAAAAATGTATTTCGATAGATTTCTCATCATTTTTAAAGAACAAAACAAGCGCCCCACCCCCGTGGAATGGTGGCTAACGTGCTGGGCTCCGATATCCTCGTAATCGAATTCAAAATCGAATCACGCTATTATATTCCCTTTCAAAATAATACCATTAAGAATAGTATGAACCCCCTCATCCCTCAACTATGGGTCACATAGTACCACTACAAGGGTGTGTTTAACATTATATAACCCACGAAGTTTGGTATGTCATTAAACAAACAAACCAATCCAAGAACAAGAGATTACGTTCACGCTGAAAGCACCGGTTCCGGCTAGATCTCTGAAGTTAAGCATCCATTAACCTGTTTAATACTTAACTGGGTAACCAGGTATTGTAAGCACCTTCAAATATTTATGACCTAATTCGGATTAAATGACCTGAAAGTGTTGATATCTTATAAAAGAAAACAACCAAACCAAGAACAAAAATATGGTATCTTAAATTCACGCGTACGCCAAATAATGGATTAACATCTATAGAACAGAACTTTCTTTTATGAAGTCAGACTTTATAAGATATTCATTAAGAAGTATTTAAAAAAATTTGAAACAAAACTAATATGAAAAAAAAAAAAACCTGAATAGGATCCTGATGGCTGGTGTTTTAAAGCATCAATGCTCTCCACTCTAACACTATTCAATAGGCTCTGTATCTCAAATGATCACGTCACAAAGGAAGATGTGAATAAGAAGCACATATCTTTCTTACAAAGGTGTGAGACATTTACTCTTTCCATTCCAAATGCATTGTCACAGCTGCTAATGTGAAATGCATTCATTTTCCTAATGTTTTCGTTCGACCGAGTCAAAATTACTCCACACTTCGCTCTTTGTATCCAACATGAAATCTTTTATTGTCAACTTTTCTGTTTGCTTTTGTTTAGAATCTTACGAACTCTTCCTGTTCTTCGCATCAATTATCCACACTGTCATCATAGCAGAATAATAGCAAGAAATAATGGATGGTCTGCGCTCGAGCGTGAAAAAGAAACCGCTTTTACTTCTAAACTTGCGTTTGTCTGTCCATTTGTGCTATTAGGACATGGTTCCATTTCTTTCCAAGACACGTGCACCTACACTCAAGTATAATAAAAACACAATATACATCTATGTAGACACACACACACACACACAACACATATATATATATATATATATATATATATATACATACATATATATATATACATATGCGCATGTGCGTCACGGTTATTGTAATAAGATGAACCTGAGATCAAATCCTGGACGAGGCTGTATACATTACGCTTCGTACTAATGTCCCCGAGAAATGACTGATTCAATCTCTCCTTCTCTCACCCATGGGTAGAAAAGTAGGACACACGGGGTTCCTTGAGCTTGGTAGTGCAATTAATCTTGAAGAAAGAAAGAACTCTGAATTCAAAACCTTATGGGTATTATTCAGCATAATCTGTGGGACATTGATGCAGCATTCTCCTGTCATCAGCTCATCCAAAGTATAGCTGGTCCTACACAAGCCTTCACTATAATCAAATAACTTGGTAGGCAATTCAACGGTCCCCATCATCAACTGAACCTAGAGATAGACAGGAGACTATATATATATATATATATATATATATATATATATATATATATATAGTTTAATTATCTTATTGTTTTAATATGAATGATAGAGTACGCTATATGTTATGGTTAAAAAGAACTTAAATATATTCATTTTTACATTGATTCACGAATGTCTTTTGATGTTATCTTTTCATGCCTGAGTATGTGGTACAATACTGGAACAATCAATCAAATTGTCACACATTAAATCAGTATCATATATCTAACTACAATAGTCAGGATCGAACTCTCTACTCATTAAAAATATGCGTTAACCGATTGCTAAATATGATCCCATAAAGACTTAACTTAAGAGATATTTACTAAGTCAAGCTTAAGTACAAGGCTACAAATATATAGCATTCAATGCAGATCAAACTCACCTTTTAATAATTACCTGTCATGATTGCTAACCAAGGCATTCTATCGTGGTATAATGGTTAGAAAACTAGTCACACAAATCCATTACTACTGAATAGCGAGTTCGGTAAATTAAGCATAGAATAGAACCATCGAATCAGGAAGGAATTAGAACACTTGGGAAAAAAAAGAGAATTACAAATACTTGGGGATATTGGACTCAAACACCAACAAGCAAACAGAAACGAAAAAAAAAGTGATAAAATGATAACTTAGAAGAACTAGCAAAAATAGGTACTCCCTTGGGTGCAAGTAAGTTTTAATGTAATAAGATAAGTATTAAATTAGAAAGACTAACGGAACTAAGAACGAATATAAAAATATTGCACATATTTGTTTATGTTAGATTCATTGATTTCCATATAAAATTATATATAGAATTGCTTTTAATAAGTTTGAGAATAATATAATACTTTCGGTTACAGCAAATAATCATTTATAAAACTCAGATTTGTTAAAATATTGATGCAAATTATGCCCACCATATAGTATGTAAATTTTCATTTCTTAGAAATATATAACACATATTTCAGGATTCTAAATGCATTAGTAATATGGGTAGTTTTGCTAGATGCCCTCCACGTGTGACCCTATTTCACATGCTATCTCTAGTGAACGGGTTGGTTAAATACTTATTGCCAGCTAACCATTATGATTCAACTCACTAGTAATGATATTTCTTCTAACCCTTACACCACGGCAAGGAAACCTTCCGAAGAGATTACAGTAGATTTATCAACCTCTATGTTGTTTGATGCAACCATAGCGTAAAAGTTATCGTCTTAGGAAATGGACGAGGCTATTTGAATTTCACATGGCACTAATATCATTAGGAAAAGTATGCATACAACTATTCTCCCTACAGTTATGAGTAAATAGCAGGACAGACTAGGTGCTTTAACGTTGGTTAGTCAACGAGTCTTGAAGAAGGTAAGACTCTGAATTCAAAATTGTTAAATTCCACGCACGAAATTGACATTTTGACGCATCCTACGCTCTTACGCATACGAAGGCTTTTGCTACATATATAAAGCCACGTACAGTGCGGAGACCCTAACACTTTCATCAAGTTAATTCCAGAAATCATCCAATCCCATGGTCATTTCTTTTTGCGAGGGGAGAGGCACAAACGCCAGGGATTGATTCAACCCCATTAAGTGGAATGTAGGCTTAAAAGACGGTCGAAAGAACTGGATTTTGAGCATATTGGCCTCCTTTCCACAAGAGCGTAGAGCCATTCTATAATTATTGAATTCTTATAGATAAAAAAACTAACAAACAGAATGTTTGACACTTTCTATAAGAATTCGACGAGAACGTTATTTCTAATGTGCTTAATTTTAAAATCGATTGTGGAACTTTTGAATATGCTCCAAGAAATCAACATAAAAAGGTAGGTTTGATGTGTTTTTGTTATCTAGCCAAGAAAGTATCATATTTCTTGGCACAAATACATTTAACACACGTGGTTATAAACAGTAAGTGTATTATTACTCAAGACCAGAGTCTTAAAAACGCTAGGAAAAATGTCAGCTGTGAAAAGAACTGGAAAATCATTATATACAAGGATCAAATGGTTGATATACAATATCGCCCATAAATAAGTACACCCATATAACTTTTTTCATAAACAGTTCTCAACTAAAACAAATATCATAATCATAATCATTATTATCATCGTTTTACCGACAGCATAGATTGTCGGGCAGCAAAAGCAAGGTATCTCTCAATGTGTAATCGCTGGTGAGATTGGTTGTAGCAAAATGATTCAAATTTCTTAAAAGATGCCGAGAAATACCGAATAAGATTTTCAAGAAAATTTTGAGATAAAACTTTTAAAAATCGTAAATGTCATCAGAGTTCATGCTCCCTTCCACAACACAAAACAGTTATGTAAGTTTTTTTGTTGCTGGTCAGTAACACCAGTGTCCATATGTAGGAGTCCATAGGAGAATGTCACTTATGAGTTTGTCTTTACTTTACCAGCAGTGTCCAGCATGTCTTGCACGTATTCTGAGGTGATAGTTTGAGAGATGAGAGGTAAATACAACTGCGGTTTTGTTGGGTGTTTCTTGGATTTGTTCAAAAAAGCTTCTAGCATTTTCTTCAAGTTTTTAGAGAAACATCATGCAATCAAAACGGATATTATTTATTATTTATTACAAAACTGTACAACATTGGAATTCTGTAATTGAAAATCAAATTGCAAAATCTCAGTAACCAAACATATAATGGCAAAAATATAATCGGTGTAGTTATTTTTTTTTTACTTACTACCTATTCATATATTTGCTTACAAAGCTTAAATCTTGAAGATTGTGGTAATTGAAGATGCCTAATAATATCCGTTGTGACTGTATCATGTTTCATTATGAATAACAGAATATGAGTAACTTTATCTTAGATGAAAATTAACATTTATTAAAAAATCAGTAGGTGTATACTTTCTTAAATATTTTTCTGTATATAATCGTCAGAGTTGTTTATTTCCACTTATACAGATTTTAAGCTTTTTGATTTTAAAATTTAAATGACAGAATGTGCACAACTAAGCCACTGATATGTTAATGTGATAATCTATTGACGCCTGGATATCAGTCTAGATAAAGTATAGACGAGTCAGTGTCAGGTTGATAACAAATTATACATTTTTTCCCGATATTTTTGAATTAACCCTTTTGGTCAGGCAAGTTATTGTGCGAGGAAACTACCCTCCCTCTTCACAATATCTAGCTCTTTTTTTTATTCTTTCTTACTACTTTAAGTGAAAATTAAACTTAATATGTTTGACTATGCAGATGACATCAAAAGTAATATGTGGGTGCAGGTTCGTATCAAATCAAAAGATGAGTTTTTGATTAATGGAAAACAAAAACGGGACTATTTTTTGAAGACACGTCGTATACGTTACTGGCTATCATGTGACACTACAATCATTGTACCCGTGAAGAGGCTGGATTATGCATTCTCATTTGTAGTGTAAACAAGATTGGTCCCTGAATGAGGCAAGAAGACCTGATCCAGGAGTGTGCAAAACACCTCCGGTTAAGGTGACACATGACACGTTTCCCACGCCTAGGGAAGTGGGGGGGGGCTGTGCAAACGGATCAAATTCGCCTATGCATACAAATCGCCTGAATGCAAACCAGTGGCTGTTCCACGAAATAAAGAGTAACAAATTCAGATTGATCCCATCATTTATACAAGAAAACACATTTCATAGATATGGACAAGAAAAAGAGGCAATACCCACTGGAAGATCTTACAACGGTGTAACCTGAATACATTTCTCTGTCTAAAATTATTCCTTGCCACAACTGGAACAAGTGACATATTTTTCTTAAATTAATTTCTGAATTATTTTAATTAATCAATAGAGCACAAAATAATGCCTAGGAATTAAGTGTGTCCAAGGAGAGAATATAAAATTCAGGCGTAGTGTAGATAGGGTAGAACATTTTAATCACATAATAAGTGAATGCATAAAAGAGACACAACAAGTAGATAAGGCATGACAGGGCGTAAAAATGATCCAAAGAGAATTGTGCAAAAATTAAAGTCTGGCCCTGCTGACAATGGTTATGTGTATAAACAAAAATATGCCCTTGGAAATGAGAAAGTAAAGATAACTTATCAAGTTTTGTCCTGTTACAAGCTTTAAAATGTAATTCACTTCATTCTAGAGAAATCATTAAAATTTTAACTCATCATTTCACTTTTTAAATTCTTTTTTGATTTCTTTATTTTAATACTTTGCTTGTTTTATTCACAATTTCACTTTATCTGTTTTAGCTGTAAAGGATTAGATGTAAAACGATTGCTTTACACTTGAACCTGTTGTAGACTTCCTACTAGAAAATAGATAAATATAATATGTATATCAATATCCTAGACATCACTAAACGTAACGCTATGATTATACCGAGAAGAAATGTATGCCATATGATCGTGAATATTGATAAGTTGACTCTTAGAACATCGATATCTCAATTAACTATGGTGTCTGTACCCGTTTAAAATTATTTTGAATATGTGCAAAATAACAAAACAAGTGTTGGCATATCGTAAAATCAACCAACCAACCAACCAACCAACAAACTATATTCAATATTTTAAGAATGGTTACTTAAAACTATAATTGTTTACTACGGATTTTATTATTAGTTAATAGAAACCATAAAATTGCTTGTAAATTATTGGTGTCAGGTAAAATATTTGAAATCATATAACTGTATGCAAACAAATGAATATTATTAAATAGAAAGAGTTACGTTAAATCATGTAATTGTGTATAAATTATTAATATTAGATAGAAAACCCTGGGGCTTAGAATATGCTGACTGCATCATCAGGATTGATTTCTAAACCCAAGACAGCCAACTAGTTCTCCGACCTTCGTACTGTGATCAAAATATGTGTCGAAGAACTTTTGAAGATTTCATTCAAGTAATGGCATCATTGTTCACACATTGAATCATTGCTACTCTCAGATAGACAGGAAACACCTGAAGAAGGGCGGGAGATACAGCGGCCGAAACGTTGTTTTTGACATACCACAATAAAGATGAGGACAACAGTCCGAAAAAATGGAAACAATATTCAAGTCTTTATTTTTTTCTTAAGAAAATATATTCAATTTTTAATTCGAAATTCAACATTGAAAAAACAATGTAGGTAAAACGGTGGAAATATACGGGTAGAAGGAAAGAGTAGTGCTGATTCAGGAATAGTGGGTCGCTTAAAGACACACAGAGAGACACACACAATGCGAGAACTAGGTGATTACTACTCGCGTATATTTGTCTGTTCTTAAAGTATCCCATTGATGCGCATCTAGGCAGACAGTGTGTCATTCTGATCTGATTAAGCCTAGAGGAAATGCAATTATTTTACTTGAAGTAACTCAGATTCAGCCACTGTCCGTTGTGATTGACTTTACTTTCACGAACTTGATATTTCGGGATGGTTCTGCTATACATCGACTAGACACCTTGAAAGTTGCCAGTGTGAGTGCTGTATTAGTGTTATTTCATATCGACTGTGTTTAACATAGTGTTGACCGATTCACTACAATACCGCGTTCAGTCACCGTTGAGTGCCTCACTACGCTATCGTTGTGACAGATCGTGTATATATATATATATATATATATATATATATAATACTCTCATCCTATATATATATATGTATGTATGTATATAATTTGACACGTGTCTTAAGTGGGGCTTCATCTGTTATGGTAATAAGAATACACACAAAAACATCATTAGGCTTCAGTTTGTTAAAAGTAGCTTACATGACGATCGATTTCATATAACTCAGACACATGAGTTGTTTTATATTTTTAACAAAGAACACTACTTACGAAAAAAAGAGAATCTTTTTCTCTACTATTTTCTCTTCTGTCCTTTTATTTTGAAAGGATTTCCATCACTGCTTAGACAACATTTTTTTTCATCCTAAAGTCCTGATAAAGGTTTTTAAAAAAAACTTAAACATTTTAACGTCGCATTCACCATCTGAAATAAATTCATCTTTTTGGAATACATTGTTTTTCTAATTACTACATATATCGATTTATTTCCTTTTTTTCTAACACACACACACACACACACACACACACACACACACACATATATATATATATATATATATATATATATATATATATATATATATACAAGTTTAGTGCATTCCTAAATTTATATAAGTATGTAAATAAGGGATGTATCTACGCAAATCAAATCCTCTGCACACAAAAATCGTCCATAGATAACAAAAATCTATTATCTATATTTCTATCTAAAATTATATTATTAACTATTCTTATAACCAAACTAAACAACATAGGGGGCTCTATAACAAATATATAAATAGATAACAATCCAAGTATATCCATTATATACCTATATTTATGCAACTTTATGTTTGGTAACAGAGTGTTGCAATTTTATTTTGGGTTATGTGGTTATTTGCTGGAATTTGATTTAAGATTCTGATCTTTCACTGTGTAATGTTCGATAAATACGACAAACAGACATAATCAAATTACGTGCATTGAAAAGAAGGAGATTATGTTGAAAATTAAATATTTCTTGTGTAGAGTTAATGTTCTTTATCTTTTAGAAACCTTTGGAGCTTTTTGATATATTAATATGATTCTGAATAATTGTAACGATACACAGATAGATACATAAGTATATGCACACTTATATATATATATATATATATATATATACACATATATATATCTTATTATAATGGAGATTGTGTGTTTTTCTGTCTGTAACCGAAACTATATTACTAATCGAGTCACAATTAACATAGTTATTTACATCACATTCTTCATGATTTTATTTATATTTAAACCTCAATAATTAATAAAATTGCTTCACCTTTTTATTAGTGTTGTCCATATCTACATACTAATAACATGCTATTGTATTTATATATACAAAAAATAGCGGTTTGCAGTGTGAACGGGAAGGCTAATTTGCATATTGATATTAAAAATGTGATTTTATTAAATATGTTCTTAGTATTATTGATTTCTAACTGTTTGGTTTTATTTTAATGAATATAAGCAAAAATCTCTCCAATGAATCTTAAATGAAATCCATTAACAAGAAAAAATAAGTGTAATTTATTCTTTATTTCCTAATTTAACTAAATAGTTAAATAAGTAAAATTCAGCAATGAAAGACAGCAGTGATGGAAGAGTAAGTTTCATTTCTATTTTTCTATTATACCCCCACTCTGTTTCAAATCTTTTTATCTGCATTCTTATTAGACTTTCTAATTTAATACGATATTTCATTACATTAAAACTTAAATACTTGCACCCGGAGGGTGCATATATTTGCTAGTATATATAATGGAAAAGGTGCCTTCCCAGTGAATATTGTCACGATAGTTAGGTGGTGCAGAATTCAAGGGGGTAAGTCAGCGATATAACAAATACAAAGTGCTCAATACGTAAGTAGAGCAAATTTATTATAATATAGGTACAAGGGACAACCTACTCGCGTTTCACCATAAGGATCTTCAGGGTTAAATCCACTGAATTAATCGAGATACCGATTAATTGCAGTCGATTGCACGTGTGTGTTCATTGCGTTAAACTGTTCGTTTTAAATATGAAACCAGTGTTCCTCATAACCAACAGTTTAACGCAATGAATGGACTGCAATTAATCAGTGTCTCGATTAATTCAGTGGATTTAACCCTGAAGATCCTTATGGTGAAACTCGAGTAGGTTATCACTTGTACCTATATATATATATATATATATATATATATATAATAT
>CM042150.1:78086158-78178658 GCA_023376005.1 Doryteuthis pealeii
AGGTGAAGCACCACATTTACCATCAGCTCCTTACTTTACCACACAGTTCTCTGTGCTACTTAATCGCTGAGTTGGCGAGGGCCGGTATCGAACCAAGAACCTTGCGATTCCTTGGCGAGTGCTCTACCGACTAATCTAACTTTTATAAAAGGTACTTTGGTTGCACTTTAGTTAAGTTTAATGCGGCCCATGAATTTCCAAAGGATTCAATGTGAGCTACAAATGAAAATCATTTCCCACCGGTTTCAAATTGTTGTCTCCCACTCCAGACGTCGAAGTCAGCAGCCGATTTCGCATAACTGGCTTCGTTATGCAGATCTGATGCAAACAAATACATCAATGGCTTTATTTTCTCAGTAGCTGTCTTTTTGAAAGAACCGATCGGTGATTGATTTATATCCCCTGGACTTGATAGTGTGGGAAACTTGTGATACACATGGACCAGTCACGCTAAAATTGATATTTATCATAAATATCTAGAAACCACTGAAACATTTCTTTTTTAATTTTAAGGTTGGCAACTCTGATTAAAATTAAAATCATCAATGTTGACATATAATATTCATATATTCAGTTCAACTAAATAATATTGCATTCTTTCATGATGTTTGGGGATAAGTGTCACAGAAATTGAATACAAGTATATCAATTGTTTTTATTAATACCCTTAAAATGCTCATGAAGTAGGTATTTATGTAACTCCTTGGCTACGGATAGGATGTGAAACAAGGTCGAAAGTATGGGGCATACAGCGTGTATTGAACTCACTAAACATTAATAAAAGTTCAGCAAAACTAGCTTGCTTACTATTAAACTACGCTGTTAAAAATACTCTTAAAGTATAAAGAAACTTCAAATCTATGGTGTGATTGAATGTATACACACACACACACACACACAACACACAGATATATATATATATATATATATATATATATATATATCTCCGGCAGAATCTCCGTAGAGGGCTTTTCATATATATATATATATATATATATATATATATATATATATATATATATATTATATATATATGAAAGCCCTCTAAGGAATTTCTGCCGCCTCCAAGACCGCCTCGGTGACGGCAGAATCTCCGTAGAGGACTGTTCATGTCAGAAGTCACCCTGATACAACACCATGACGCTAAGAGGTCCAGAAGAAAACAGCGGCAACAAAGCATCGGAACATCAACATCTTCAGGGACAGCCTTCAGATGCAAAATCTGTGGTCGAGAATGTTTTCCAATAAACGGACTTCACAGTCATAGGAGGTGCTGTAACTTCAGGGGCACATAAAACTTTATCATAGTCTATCGACTGAAATGCCAATATATATATATATATATATATATATATATATATATATATATATATATATATATATATATATGTGTGTGTGTGTGTGTATGTATATATTATATATATATATATATATATATATATATATATATAATATATAATTGTATGATTTGTGGGCATTTGCGTTCGGTAAGAGTACAATTTTAGGTGTCTGAATCGCACTGAACACCATAAACATTATCGATATAACAACGATTAAAACATCATTGGCTCTTTTTTCTCAGTGGCTATCTTTTTGTTTTGTTTTTGTTTTGGTTGGATGGATTTTACGGCATGTCAACCTTTAGGTTATTTTATGCGGAAGACATTTCGTTTTATTCATTCTTGTTAGGTAATTCAATTTTTCTTATTAAACTCAACTTTTAACACATCTTTAAAACAATTTTTTATTTATTTATTTAACCCATTGAATTTTATTAGTTATTATCGCTCCACTCAGAATGAAGTTAAGAGTAATGGTGATGAAGGGATACTCCATACTTACCAGAACTCCAAGATTGGAACTTCACCACCAGAATATGTTTAACATTATATACAGGACACTCAGCCACTGCCTTCTAGTACATATAAAATAATAAGTGTTTGCTATAAGAGCAATACGATCGAGACAATCATATAGGCACTAGGGTTTGACGTAACCAGCCGAGAGCCGGCCTAGTCTAAAAAATAGCCAAAGTAAAGTTGCATGTCATGGACTGCTCCACCACATGATTAATTCCTTAGGCATCCCGGGTTGCCATCCACATTCCACAGGTGGCTCCATTAGTGGCGTGGGGTCTTACTCCTCTGCAAAGATAGAGTTGGCGTATTGTACTGTCCCATCGACAGGGCGGCTGTCTTTTTGAAACAACATATTGATCTAAGTTCTACATGAGATGCAAATTAAAATCTCCAAGCCCATTCTAAAATAGAAGCATTCATATCATCATGGACCGCTGTTACCAAATGAACCCAATGGTTTCACGGATCGTCCAGGGATGCAATAGATAAAATGCTTTCTTCTAAAGAGCTGAAACCATTTGGAGTAAATTTGATTTGCGCTTTTAAATTTTACATTTATGTTTACCTTTCGTTTCTCTTTTCAATTATGAGTTGTTACAGAACGAAATCTGTTTAATGATCGTTTGCCTGTGGAGATATAAACATATCCCATAGGATGAATCAATTTGCTAAAGTGATTGTAACAATTATAGAAATGTGGAAAATTTTGATATTTTAATAACCAGCCAATTTCCACGTATTTTGCCTGTTAAACAAATTAGGGATACTGGTTCTTGGCTTTATTTTCTAGAGACTATTGTAAGGTAGACCGTTCGGCAAAATGGTTACTGCTATCTTATTTTATTTTCTACTTCCATCATACTATCAAGTGTATTGGAAACGTAATGATAACCGTCGTAAAAATGGTCCCGGCGAACTAAGTTCAATTTCTGGGTGTTGATATTAGCGCTTCATTTCACGCCTATGTCATTCAGAAAGGAATGAATCATCTTTTCCCCTCTCGGTTAAGTGTATGTAGTCAGGTAGACTAAGAGTAATGATGATAAAAGGGTAGACGAAAAAAAAGAAAAGAAAAAAGAAATGTACATTAAGAAAATATATTCAAATTTAGGTTTTATTCTGCTTTTAGCATTTTTCCTTCTTCAACAACAGGCAGTTCATACAGATCAAGACTATTTTAATAAATTCAAAAGCTGAGAGAGAATGATAGTCAATCTTAAATCAGTTTTCCAACTTTTCAAAACTTTGAATAAAAAGTCATCTCAAATGTCAAAAATAATAGAAAAGATTTTAGGAGAAAAATGATCATAAATTAAACAAAACATAAATCTACGTGGAAAAGGCAAAGCTGAATGGAGACTAAAGAACACTTTAGCAATGTTTATATGGACAATAGTATTACTTAAAAATGTTACTATTATCTTTAATTCAGATGTACTCAAATCTTGACATTTCAAAGAAGATAAAGGTTACCGATTGGCACGTCTCTTACAGACCCTGGGGAAGGCTGATGTCCAATAAAGGAATTGAAAGACTCATTATAAGTGTGATGATGATCAGGTTTGGTCCAAGATATTGACAACATGGGCAGTAACCCAGAGCGCCACATCTGTCAAGTGCTGAGGGAGTTAGACTTTCTTAAACAAATATACAAGTTGGAGAACAAATAAGAAAAACATGAAAACCATAGAATTCCCTGATGTGAAATGCTTGAAATAGCTGGGAAATTAGGAGAAAAAGTAATGATGTCGAGGCAAAATCACGAGGGAATTTCTAAGCTATACTGGTTTACTGTTTTGATAGGCAGTGCAAGTCTAGTTACACTGTCTGCAATACCCGGAATTAAACCGTTAGATTATTTTTGACTTATATGAGATAAAAAGTCTTTAATTAGGATATCGAATCTTATTTATAAAAATATAGTAGAAAATCCATGAACGACCGCAATTTCCTTGTAACAATGGTTCATGATGATATTGATGCTTCTATTTATGAATAATATGAATTCTAATCAGATTTATAAATTCGGGTATTCCACATATATGTTTTCCCAACATCTTGTTATTACGTCTAGAAATAAGGGAGCATGAATAAATATGATATCGACCAAAGAAAGTGTTCTTTGTTAAGGACTTTAAATATTAAAATTATAATCCACAGGCATTGACAGCCAACGGCCCAAGATAAAAATAAAAGCAAAAAATAAATAAATAGATAAATAAACATGCTCAGATATAACCAGTCATGCGTCCGACAAGTTTCTCTGGTTGAGCCATCGTTTCACTACGACTTTTCTTGGTGCTGTACCAAACACAAAACAAAACCAGATTGAAACAGTTTAACACTATTTTTGTTTTCTTTTTCAACCCTTCCGCTCGTATTCTCTGAGCAGATGTCCTTAATGGGAATTTCAGCAGAGGGATGAACTCTCTTCATCAAATACGACTTTCACATCTCAGCCTCAACTTGGCAAGATGGACGTAAGAAACACTCCCTAACTTGGGAAAGAGCAAGTGATTTACTGTCAAGCCCCTTCCCTATAAAGTCGACCATAACCTTCTAAATGCCAAGACGAGATGAGGATCATTATTATTTTATATAAGTTTTTAAATATCCCTCTTTTGGATATATTTTCGTAAAGTTGAAGATAATATTTTCAAGCAAAGATATCTAATTTTGCAGGATTTTGTATTTATATTGTGAAATAAAAATGATATATATTCATTTTTTTACCAAAAAAGAGAAAATAATCTGACCTTATTTCTGCTCAGCAAAACAAACCAAGGTGAATTGTCAAGAGAAAAAGTAGCTTACCTGAAAAAGAAAGAAAAATCATTATATACATTGAGATAAATATTAAAATTGTAGTTTGAATTTCTGAAATGGAGAATGTTCATTAGTCTAATCTGATACAATGATAAAATATAAGGAAAAAAATTTTAAAGAAAAAATCTTGATTAAATCCTTAAATATTTCGGACTATCTTTATATGAAATTGAACTAAACTTAAAATATTTTATTGGACGATAGATTTAAAATAAAAAAAAACAAACATTTTATCTTTAGATTTAATAAAGTCTGATACCTAAATATAAAACACACATACACAGAAATATATATGTATATATGTGCTTGTGTGTTGAAGATTATAACATACACACACATCTGTATGTGTTATCTTCTTCCTAGATAGTAGTCTTTATATATATATATATATATATATATATATATATATATATGTGTATGTATGTATGTATATTAAGGTGGCGGTTCAGCTCAGTCTGTAGAGAACCAACCTAGGTAATTACAAGGTTTCTGATTCGATAACGGTCCCTGCCAACTCAGCGTATGAGTAGCACAGATTGAGTAATCTGATCAGTGCCGTAAAGTGGAGAGCTGGTGGTATGTGTGGCGCTCAACCACAGCAAAAACAATATTCCTAGTCTAGCGCTAGAAGAAAAGGGGATAGACTCCCTCGATGTCCGTCTGATATTGACAATAGGCCACTCTGCCAACAGCTTCGCGGAAGAAGATAAAAACTGACACACACATGCATATATACATATATATATATGTGATATATATTTACATATCAGTCTATATTTCAGACAATCTTTTAATATATATATATATATATATATATATATATATATATATATATATATATATATATATATATATGAGGTAACAATCAAGGAAGACGATTAGAAGAATGATGAAAAGATATACATAGGTGCCATTTGAACTGAGTTGAATAATTACATCGTACAACCATAACCTCTGATTCACTGATAGAATATATTCGAATAGTACGCTCGCCTCCAAATAAATGTCATAAGGGGAAACCTCCCATAATAAAACGGGATATTAGAAAAAAGTACAATCTTATAAAGGAGGTACCTATAACTACATTTTGTATCTGGAAGAAAAATATAGACCCTAGATGATTCCAAAAGGAAATTCCTAAAGAAAAGAAGCGAATTATTATCCAAAAGTAAACATGCTAACTTTATATTCTATTTTGCACTGCTAGAAAGAAAAAAAAAAGATTTTTTTTCTCTTTTGTTTAAATGTCACGTTTATTAACACCTAATCATGATATTTTTTGCTGTAAATGTCACGGAAACTAATATCTTACCATGTGACTATACCTTTCGCGAAATAGATAATTTACCAGACACCTGTGTTCACACTAGCGACTGAAGATAGTATTAAATACATGAAACTTGACTAACGGATTTATAGCATCACTAATTCTACTATTCAAAATTGTAGCGAGCACGCTTTTTATTGAAATAGTTTTTACTTATATATATATATATATATATATATATATATATATATATATATATATATATATATATATATATATATATACATCCTACGAGTAAACCCTTGAGGCAAGAAAAAAAAACAGGCAAATAATTTATTAGAAAAATATACTACAAAACCATGCTTGGGAAAATTGACAAAAAGAAAAGACCAAGAGATTCGTAAATAATCGATATACACAAAAACAGCTGTCCAAAAGATATATATAATATATATATATATAATATATATATATATATATATATATATATATATATATATGACGCTAGGGTTGTCTAAAGCTAAAAGTAAAGAGTGTTCGATACCTAAGTAAAACAAATAGTAATATTAATCCTAATGACCAATTAATGATTTCGTTTATTAGCTCATCAGGGCAAGTATCAGATTATATATATATATATATATATATATATATATATATATATATATATATATATATATATATATATATATACATGTGTGTGTGTGTGTGTTTACGGTCAAGTCACGCTGAAAGCACCAGTTTCCGCTCAATCACCGAAATTATGCATCGATGAGGCTTTTCAATACATAGATAGGTAACCCTTTAAACTACAGTAGATACTGGAAGTAATCTGAATATCAAAATGACTTGATTTCGCATTAAATGGCCCGTAATGGGTTGATATGCTGCAAAACAAAACCAAAACAAACCATATATAAGTATATATAAAGTTGCCTTCTATTTTATATTCAAGTAAATAATTTTGGCTCTAATGTTGGTCGTTACACGAAAAGGAAAACATGAGTTGAAAATATCGGTTGCCAACTATCGGAGCCGATGAAAACATTGCCATTGATTCTTTCGTGAATATTCTCTTGTTATTATTTATTTATGAGAACAGCTTGTTATTACGTTTCCCGCCATGATATTTGCTCCCTTGTGATTCCAGATTCTGCATTCTCACCCGGAAGAATAAATTCTGCTTTCACGCTAGCATATGCTTGTCCATGTGAATATATGTTCACAGTGATGGAAAAACAAAAAAGATAAAAGCAGCGGGGATTCTGTCTAGTTGATAGGTTACATAGTTGAAATATTTGCTATTGACGTCAGCGGTCGTAGTTCACGTCCAGAATGAGAATCCCGAATGCTGATTTTCAAGACAGGAAAAAACTTTTAAAGATTAGCACACTAAACAAGTGCCTATATTTCTGTTCATTTTCCAAGATAAAGCGAGAATTCTTTCAAGTTGTGGCCTTGACAGTCTTACTGTATGGCTGCACCACTTGAACTCCAACTAATCGCTTGGTGAAAAAGCTAGATATGAGCTGTACAAGGATACTTTGTGCTATCATAAACAAATCTTGGACGTAGCACTCCAACAAAGACCAGCTGTTTGACCACTTGTCTCCTGTCACAAAAACTGTCCGAGTAAGACGAACAAAACATACTTGACACGACTGGAAAAGCAAGGAAAACCTCATCAATGACCATCTCTTATGAGCAACTATACACGGACCTAACAGTGTCGGTTGCCCAGCAAAACCCTACATTGATAAGCTTAGAGCGGATGATATTGTACAGAGAATCTACCAGGAACGATGACTAATAGACACGTGTTGGAGGGAAGACTCATGGAGATCCGTGCTACTGCCACTTGATGATGATGATGATGATACTTCTCTCATCGTAAACGGAACTTTATATATATATATATATATATATATATATATATATATATATATATATATATGAGGGATATTTAATGGAAAATACTTTTACATAAAATTGTCATGTTATTAAACCTTTTAAGGTAATGTTTGATTTTTACACTTTTAAAATATTTTTCGACTGTTCACTCTAATCCTTATAATGTTTTGAACAATTAAAATTTGAAATTTCATCTGCAGCTAATTAAAAAAAAATACTTGCTTTAAATTTTTGCAGATTTCCAAATAATTCAACTTAAAATTCGAACTAAAAAAATTGTTTGATCCTTTAATTATAACGCAATCCTCCCGGACGCGAAAGTCTGTTAAAAAATAAAATAATCTAAGTATTTTCTCAAAACTTTGTATGTACATACCCAACCTCTTTTGTGAAATAAGGTATGTTTTTCAGTAGAGGAAAATTGGTTTCTATTCACAATTTTTTTTTACTTTGACTGGTAGCCCTACCAAATTTAAAGTGCCCACTCTGCTCTACTATTTATTCATTGCTAGAGGGAGAATCAATCCATTCCTGCCTTTACCATAAGTATTAGCATTATTTGGAATGCAAACAGCCTCGTCCTGAATTTGAACTTTGAGTTCTTTTCTTACGACGAAACCATTACGACACAAATACCTACAAAATACCTTCTTTCAGAAGAATTTCCCCGACTTGGTGTAATAGAAAGACTTATGCAAAATACAATTTCCTATCAGATATATATTTGTAAAAATATGCCGACTCAATAAAGTTCAGTGTAACGCATTACCATGGGTTCTCGATTTTCTCTGCAAGTGTGTATGTGTGTTCTCGCAGATTTACATAGTTGTTCTAGGTAAAACTGTAACCATTTTTATCGGTAATATTTTACATAATTAAATCAGTGCTTCATGCACTAATTTAATAAAAACCTGAATGAACGAATGCTTTTGGCGTGCCTTTTGGGGACATATTGCAAAACTCTTAGTTTTTAGCCGCTGTTGGCGTTGGCATCATAATGACATTCATCTTTGAAATTCTAGAAAATGTCATCTTTCTTCATTTATTCTAATATATAAGCGCTTAAAATGTTCTTAATCTCCCGATAAAAATTGAAATACATTGTCATGTCTAATATTTAATGAGCTCGTTAAGTATACAGCAGTTTCCGAGTTCGATTTTCACTAGGTGCGTTACAATGTTTGTGACCATTTTTTGGCTTCAAGTGGGAGAACTTTCCAGTGGAGATCCCTTAGTGAAGAATCCTTTAGTTATTCCTCGCTGTCCCTTAGTATTGGGTAAAATCCTTTAGTTCTCCGTTGGTGTTTTAGTATTGATTAGAATCTTTCGGTTGAGCAAAATCCTTGGTTGCCGGTCCGTTCGGCAATGAAAAATACGTGCAAATGACCGGCTTTGCAGATCGGCGATTAAATAGTTGACTAACCACGTATTCAAGCTGTTGATTGGTTGGGGTTAATCTACGCGCCCATGCCGAGTCTACAAATTTAGTGGTGGATTCCAACACGCCTTATATCAGCAAAATATTCCAACAACTTCTGGCAGAATAAATGACGCCCGTTGTGTAATGGTTATCATCGTAGGAAATATGGCGACTTGAGTTCAATTCCTGGATGATGCTGTTTGCATCTCAGACATAAAGCATAATACCATTGGGAAAGATATGAATCTAACAATTTTTTCATCATGCTATGGCTAAATAGTAGGAGCGATTAGTATGGAAACCGGTCTAGAAGGAAAAATCTTAATGTAAGCCTTGTGTCACATCCTACTCGTGTAGAGGGGTTGGTAAATACCTAAATGACTATGTCAATGCTCAAAAAGTGTCGACAACAAAATGTAATTCCCAAAATATTAGCCTTTGTTTAGGTTCCGGTAAAGTCTACATTTTTTTGCCTGATTTTACTCAAAATTTCAGCAATTGTTATAGTCAGGCCTGAAAAGAATTAACGGTCCAGTTAGTGCAACCATACAATAGAACTAACATGCCTAGAGCTAAGAAGAATTCCCGTTTTATTTTATCAGAGAGGTCAGATTTCCATGTGTTTGATAACCTGTCGATAGCAGTCCATGGCTTTTCTATGCATATGTTGAAATCGCTATAATATATCACCCTCGGCATTTTTGTCTAAACTTGGACTTTCTCTAACAGACAAGAGAAAATACTTAAAAAGATTCAGGAGAAAGCTCTAACCGCATCAGCGTGGATATGACAGTCCTATATTGTGACTTCAAACCGACAAAGTCTGGTGGTATCGTGAGATACTGCTGGGGCGCTCTGGGTTAATAGTAATGGTGCTTCGGCCCCGAAACCATGCCTGAACCCAGATTCATGATCTGATGAAGGCTTTGATGGTTGCAATGCTACTGTGTAAATAGCAGTCATTGTATGAAGATTATATATATACATATATATTATCAAAGCGTGTCCATAGCATCGATTCGCTTGACTCCCTTTCGCCATTCTATCGGCCATCGCTCTTGGCAAATTCTCTGGACGATAGCCAGTGTTTACACTTCTGTGTCCATGCAGGGTAGCTCACGGGAGACTGTGAGTTACCTACTGCCACTCCAACAGTGCCAATCATGTGTTGTTCGTCTTTTGGAATCAATCATTTTTTTTAGATGGGTGACAAGTGGTTGTACAGATGCTATTGTGCGAGGTGTTGCTTCCAAGATTTGTTCAAAACAACACACAACATCGTTGCATAGTTTCCATCTCGCGTTTTCCTCATATAAGTCCAGGTAGTGCAATCATATAATAGTACTGACATGGATACAACTGGAAAGAATTACTGTATTATTTTATGAAAGAGATCAAATTTCTATATGTTTGATAACCTGTCGATGGAACCCCATGCCTTTTCCATGCGTATGTTGACATCGTTTATTTAAAATATATGTTATAGAAAGTATACAGTATATAATTTTGTCTTACACACCTCCATTCCAATTCGTATATTTCTATGCGGATTTTGACACACACACACACAAACCACACACACACACACACACACACATATATATATATATATATATATATATATATGTATAATTATATTATTATATGCTTTAAACTAGCAGGACCTGTTGATATACTAAAGTATGATAATTTAGTTATTACAACGTTTGATATGTTCACTTAAGAGCTATTGCATATATATATATATATATATATATATATATATATATGTGTGTGTGTGTGTGTGTGTGTGTGTGTGTATGTATATTGAATTCCTATATTGGAAAAATCACTTCTGCCATATTTAAATACCAGACTAACCATCTGTCTAATCAGTGGGTGATTATAAATAATTCTCAATATACACATACTACTAACTGAAGCCCAAATACGTTAAATTATTGCCGAAACCACCCAGTATTATACATGGGTAACAGTAAACAAAGAAGCACAAGAACGGGTACTTCTAATTACATTTAACAATTAGGATTTTACTCTTTGTAACTGGATTTTTGACGTCATCTGGTGCCTCACAGGCTAACATCATTCTATTTTGAATCGTATATGTTGCTCACTTCAATGGCCGAATCTATTTTCGTGTGAAAACAAATATGTAAATCATTAGTACCCACCATTCCTTAAATGCATTGAGAGAATGAAAATTAATCTTGTTTAAATCTTATAAAAACAAATTGTATCAATCTTGAAAATTGTAACACATCAGCTCAAAAAGAATGTAGTAAAACTGAATTATATAAAAACTAGCAAAGAATAAGGTTATTCCCAAAATGCTACTAACACCACCATGTCTATGTAAGGGGTATTTTGATTTAAAAGCAGGACATATATATATTTACCAACCCCTGCGCTCGAGACACAAGGTCAATCTATTAAGCAAAATTTAACAGGTTTGAATACTCAGTTTCCTTCTCCTTGACCGGTTGCCTAACCAAGGTTAATGAGCCAGTCCCTACTATTTACCCATAGCTGGAGGAAGTAGAATTCATACCTTTTCCAAAAGCGTTCAAAACCCTGAATCTTTTAGACGATTTCTAGGTCATTCGATTTGAATTTATATTCTCTAGTTCGTAAATAAGAAAAACTTTAAAAACGTCTGGCAAATATAATGCTTCAATGGAACACAAATTTACACTATTCATTAAACTAGCAGGACCTGTGGATATACCAAAGTATGATAATTTAGTTATTACAACGTTTCATATGTTTACTTAATAGCTATTTAATTTATAACTTAACTATCTCTCACACTTTTTTCTTTCCTTCTTTTCATCTTTTCCTTACGTTCGATTGAAACAGATTAGCATTATTGCTTCACCATGCTCAACCCCCCTGTATTTCCCCTACCCTTTTCTTTCCTTCTTTCTAATTATATTCATGTGTGTACCATGTCGTTTTTCTTTCCTTTCTTTCTTTATAGTAAAAACAGAATTATACATTATTTTGATGAGTTGACGACACACATAAGAAATAAGAATTCGACGTAATTCGGTGTAAGCAACACAAAAATGTAAATCCTGATTATCTGAATCAGGATTTACATTTTTGTGTTTCATCTTGGACGATCTCATTTTTAACAAAATTGTGTTGCAAGATGATAACGGTCGTACTTTAAAGATATATTTACGTTTTCTCGTTAACAAGAAAATCTTTTTAAAAATTCAATATTTTTAAAATTCACACACCAGTTTTCAACGAACATATCATTTCTCTTCTTTTCTTGTATTCGTAGTTTTTCTTCTCTTCGACTGGTTTCCAAGCCAAAGTTATAAAATCTGCCCTACTATTTACTCATACCAGGAGTGAGATATTTGGATGCATACCTTCGCCAAGAGTATTATAGTTATGTGAAATGCAAACATCCTCGTCCAGGATTTGAACTCTGTTCGCTGAGTCCATTTCCTACCAAGAGTCTAAAGATATATAAATATGAACGTACAATTTACGCGATTGTAGGCATAAAATAACGCAAGACGTGTTGATATGACGTTAAAATGCATCAACAATTAATTCATTTGATACAGTTTTCTGATTTTTTTACTAGTCCTAAATGGTCACCCATTTAAACACTGAACAAGCTGATAGTTGCTGAACTCCAGCAATCTTGCAGGAACCGGTGCTTTTATCATGACGTCAACGAATGTCCACCGTTACTTTCTTGCAAATGCATTTGCACAACCTGCTGGCACGCGCCTTCCAGGAGGAATAACATTACATGAATATAAAAATAAAACTAGTATATTCATATGGTTACCGATCTCCATTTATACACATCTATCGATCTATCATACCCAACAGTCAATATAGCGATCTAATCATGTGTATTCGTGGCTCGGCCCAGCTTACTGGGCACCGACTATTTCTGGAGCAACATTTCTGTCTAGAAAACTGTTTGGATACTTTTTTTTTTTTACCAATTTATTTCTATATTCTTCTCTACTAATCTGTTTCCATATCAAGCTTTTGTTTGTCGGTTTGTCAATCCGTCTTCATCTGTCTCGCTTTTAATATCTAAACATATATGAGAATGTCTCACACTCCTCAATACACAAATATATATAAAAGCACACACAGGCACGCACGCACATTCCCCCACACACAAACACGCGTGCAAGCACACACACACACACACACACACACAGAGAGAGAGAGAGAGAGAGAGAGAGAGAGAGAGAGAGAGAGAGAGAGAGAGAGAGAGAGAGAGAGAGAGAGACACACACACACATAGATATATATATTTCAACTATAAAATGGATAACAATAAAAAAGTGTGAAAGTCAAGACTCTGAGTTTCATGTCACTGATTTTCAGGTGAGCCAATATCGACATATCTGAAGACTGTTGCATTCAAATAAGTAAATATAGGAACTGAATGAACATCTGAATGCAACAGAGTTTTTACTGATTAAAAACGCTTTTAGTGTTGAATTCTAATCATATATATATATATATATATATAAGTGTGCATGTGTGTGTATGTGTTTGTGTTTAATGATCATTTACACTGGATGATGTAGATATAATTACATACTTGCTATATGCATACACAAACACACGCAAACGCACTCATTCCCCACGCAAATACTCACACACACACACACACACATGCACACACACACACACACACACACACATATATATATATATATATATATATAATATATATATATATAGAGAGAGAGAGAGAGAGAGAGAAATGTTATATATTATTCTTTTACTTTGTGCGAGTTTTTCCGACCAGATCTAAATGGTAGCATTCACTGACATCAAAGAGATAGCAAGTCTCCTCAGATCTCCAGTACTCCTTTAGTGATCACAGTTTAGTTTATCAGTGCCGTGGTCTGATTGTTCTTGATTTATCCTCTAATCCTCCAGCCCTTTTAGCCTAGATAATTCAATTTGTTTGCATCTCAAAATAACATACTAATGTCTTATTTTCTGGGATAGATTCTTTATGATCTTTATCTGTAGTTGTTCAAGTTTTCTTATGATTTTCCGAAAATTGGGATCCAGATGGTGTAGAAATGCTTCCATATTTTTTATCCAAGCCTCTCCTAATTGAATGAACAAGGAATAAATAAATGAATAAATTCAAATAAATTAAACCGAATCCACCAGAAAACTGGCAAAATGGTCGAAAGCGCTTGGGTAAACATTATGACACACACACACACACACACACACACACACACATATATATATATATATTTATATATATATATATATATAAATATATAATATATATATTATATATATATATATATGTGTTAAAGTGTTTTAAAACCAAAGTGTTTTTATACCGGTGGTGTTCAGATGCTAAAACAATCTCCTTGTCTACAACACATACCACACACATACACATATATATATATATATATATATATATATAATGAAGATAGGAGGGTTGGAGTAAAATCCGACATCCCCTACAATAAATCAAATTCTCACATACCATGAATTTTACCCCTCCCATCAAACACCTAGATCTTCCCTGCTTCCTATCTTACCTGCTTCCTCTAAACTCTTTCCCCCCCACTTATATCATATTATTCTCATTTCATCAATTCCCTAACCTCTCTACCCCTCAATTCCACTACTACCTCACTTTCTCTTATGAAAAACTCAAATGTACGTATTTTGGTTTTGAATAAATAGCCAGATCGACTGAGGAAGTCATTCGCGTCAGAAGGACGAAATATTTCTCCCCCACTTGTACTTGTTTGAGTCATCATTTTTGTTCATTCTTCCTTTTATCTCATCTCATATATATATATATATATATATATATATATATATATATATATATAAAAGTAAAGTCGTCGGGGTGGCCTAATGTCGGTATCAGCCAATCAGCGAGGGAGTCTATCCCCTTTTCACTAGCGCTAGACCAAGGAGATTGTTTTTGCATCAGAGGTGGAGCGCCACACCATCAGCTCCTTAATTTACCGCACAGATCCCTGTGCTACTCATAACACTGAGTTGGCGAGGACCGGTATCGAACTAGGAACCTTGTGATTTCTAGCCGAACGCTATACCGACTGATATACATGATCGTATCATAGATTCTTGTGTCAGAGGAAATAATGGTGATAATTGGACGATGCAGTTCTTTATAAAATACATAAAACCACATACTTAAAATCTTATAAGCTTAACTCACTCTTGCACACAGAAAGCATATTTCTTGTAGTACCTACTGTTACTAAGTGGACACATATCTAAGTACTACGCAGGCTCATCGATGCCCTGGTGGTAACTGGTGTTTTTAGCGTTACTTGATTGTAATCCTAAAATAGCTAAGGTACACTTAGCTACACAATGCCCCGATTAAAGAACGCCCAATGAGGATTGAAATTTTTATAGAACTATTAGTAATTTATCGACAGAAATAGTTCTCTTAACAGCTAGCTGCTGTCGTAAGACTTATTCATTTACTAAGTGTAGCTTTTTCAGCCCAAACACAGAAATATGGGACAGTTAGTGAGAATTGGAATCACTTACAATATAAGAACGCTAATATAAGCATGCAATATAAGTAAGCTGAGATAATAGATTATTATCTTAGCTTGCTAACCCAACAGAGAACGTTAGATGTCCTAAAGAAAACTAAGCCAACTTTAGATTTGGTACAAGTCTTTGAATATGGGACATCTAATGAGAATCTAACTCAGCACTCAAAATAATTGATCTGTGCGATTATCTTTCTTTACTGAAAACTGGAGATCAGGGTAGGAATTGTGTCCATCCAAACGACGGCACTGCTAGGATACTGCTAGAAGCGTCCTGAGAAACTGATGAGACTTGCTGTCACTTAGTCTTCAGTAAAAACAACCAATACGGAGTGTCTAGAACAGAGACTATACTTACATACTTATGACTAATGAAAAATAAAACCTGAATCTTGTTAATTGCAGTCGAAAGAAGTAAACCTAAATACAAATACAAAGCGGACGTAAAAGAAAAAAAAACGATAAAAAAAGAAATTTTAAGGAACAGTATCGAAATGAAAAAGGAAGAAGAGACAGAAAAACGGGGATATATATTAAAATTAAAGAAGATGAAAAAAGGCGGTGAAAGGCAGGCATGCGCAACTACGGGAGCAGAAGAACAAGAGAAACACGGAAGTAGAATATAAAAAAAACGCGAGATATAAAGAAAGACGGAAACTGTAGGAGAGGAAGAACAAAAGATTCGAACTAAAAAGGACAAAAGAAACAAAGTTAACGACTAATCGAAATTCGTGGATAAATGCTGCGCTGTTGAATTCTTTGGAAAAAAAAACTGTCCGAAATATTCGGCTCATTTTGCAGTTGTTTTGATGCCATCAAAGTGTAATTGGAACAACAAAGGAATTATTTTCCTTTTTATTCTTTTACTTTCATTTCTATTGAAAAAGAGTAGTGTCCTTAGTAGCCTTCATTCATTGTTGAAGACTGTAATTATCCTTAGGCAATTATAGCCATGCTGTAAAAAAAAACTAAAATATAATAGAATGAAAAAAAATTGTCCAAATCCAGAAGATCTATTTGTGGTTTCGGATACTCAATATTGCAAATAGTCTTCTTTTTTATAAAAATGAAACGAAAAGAAAAATTGGTATAAAAATCGTTATAAGAGGAAGGTAATCTTTTTTAATGGGTAGGATCTTAAACAAAATAAAATAACTTTCTACAAGGACTTTTGAGGAAATTACAGTAGAATAAAGGTCATTTGGTGGTTATTTGTCAGAGTGTTCTACCGTATTGAACCTATTACTCAGGCATAAATATTAGAAGAATGTATAGAAAAAAGGTTTCCAGTGCATCTCTATCGTAAAACCCATTCCAATACATTCCTATAACAAAAATATATTATGTTTATTGACACTGTGCATATACCATACCGAATCTATTATGCAGGCAACGTATTGCTGAAAAACTGACATACCAATGCAGTCCTATAGTAACACTATTTCCAATGGATTCTTTTAGTAAGATCATTCGCACTGCATTCCTATGGTAAAACCATTTACACTGTAAAATCATTTGAGTTGCATTCCTCTAGTAAAACTCTTGCCAATGTATTTCTTCTATAGTCAAACTAATTCCAATGCATTCCTATAATAAATCCCTTACTAATCCATAACTATAGAAAGATTATTCTCAATGCATTCCTATAGTAAAATCGTTTCTAATTCATTCCTATAAAAAATCCTTCTCAAAGCATTATCGTAATAAAACATATAGTTACAGTTTAAAAAAATGATAAATGGATTAAAATGTAATAAAATCAAATGAAGCAAACTATTAGTGTAAAGTGAATACAAGCAACTTTAACTGAGACTCGAACTTAGTTTACCGATTCAATCTTTCGTGCCAATAACCATCATGCTACATCGGTCACTACTTTAACGGTATATCAACTCACTATGGGTTATTTAATGCTGAAATCTAATTCATTTAAAAATGCTTATAATCATAATTATATTTTCTATGCTGTATTGTATGTTAAAAAATGCACTTTCTTCCTTGTCTATAACTATTTATTTGTGCACAATTACATTATATCAATTATTCCTATCTAATACTAATAATTCATCCACAATTATATGGTTTAAAGTAAGCATTATTATACATTAACCATTTATTTGTTTGCATATATATGGTTTCATGTATTACTATCTAAGACCAATAATTATATGATTTCAGGTAAGTAATAATAATCTTTAGCAAACAATTATAGTTTCAAAGGATTTAATACAAAGATTCTGCTTAGAGTTATGTGATATCAAGTATTGCAATCTAATATGTATAATTTTCAAACAGATATATTCGATTTATGGATGACACCCTAATAGGTACTATCATTTCAGGTTATAGTGGAATGGGATTAATGACAGCACAGAGGTGACTTCATGTTAAGAAGAACTCAATTGTGCGTTATATCCAGGACACCCTTTTGCCGGGTGGATCTTATTCTCTCTGAGGACAGGGCTGATATAAAATATCTTATTCATAATTAGACTACGGATTTATTGATGTGCTTTCGTAAATATCTAGATAGATAGATAGATAGAGAGAGACAGACAGACAGACAGAGACAGAGACAGACAGAGACAGAGAGAGACAGAGAGAAAAGAGAGATAGAGAGATGGATAGGATTTCAGAAAAAGAAATGTACTTTGTCTTGGCAAGCTAGTTTTTCAGATAATCACTACTGAGTCGTGAGTTTGATCCTAACCGAGTACCACCCAGTTGTGACTGGGCTGAATTTAGACCGCTCTTAGTAAATAACAAGAGAGATATGCGTATATATATATTTACCAACCCCTCCACGTGAGCAGGATGCGACAAAATATCATTTAAGAGGGGTTTAACAAGTTTGAATTCAGAGGTTTCCTTCTCCTAGACTGGATGACGTACCAAGGTTAAAGAGCCTAGTCTGTCTTACTATTTACCCATAATTTCAGAGAGAATAGTTTGATTTATATCTTTCCAAACTGTATTAGCGCTATATGAAATGTAAACAGCCTCGTCCAAGATTTGAACTCGTCTCGCCATGTCCATTTCCTACGACGGTAATTATATTCCTCATCACTCATATATCTACGTCGAACTATTATCGAACTATTATCGAAATGTGTACTTACCTACATATTGTTAGGATGCACCGAACAACGTTTATGAAAAGGAAATCAATGCATTGGCCTGTTCAACATATCGTCTGGAGATGGAAGCAAGAAATTACCAGATCTTCGATTTTCCAAAACTGAAATTCTTCCATCAAAATAGTAACATGATTGTCAGGACTCACAGGTGCGCTTCTGATGCTCAGGGCTTTCGCGCGATCATGAATTAACTTTGCTTTCTACATGCGGTCCATTTTAATCGACTGAAGAAGGTGTGTGTAATGGCGAACTGAGTAAAGACTGCCAATATTTACAGACTATTTTGGCTTATGATAAAGCGTATTTTTAACTGTACAAGCTTAAATGTCGCATAAGGAGCCTCTAGTTAATATAAAACCCATTATTATCTATAGAAATCATATGTATTTACCAACCCATCCGCAGGAGTAGGATGTGCCACGGGTCAATTTTTAACCAGAGTTTAACATGTTTGAATTCATAGTTTTTGTTTTCCTGGACCCGTTGTCCTGCCAAGGTTAAATAACCCTGTTTGTACTACTATTTACACATAGTTGGAGAGAGAATAGTTAGATGCATAAAATTCTCAAGGATTAGGCGTCCCATTGTTGTAAGTTAGTAAGCTAGTATCGCAGATCCATTACTACTGAATAGCAAGTTCGACTCTCGACTGCAACCTTATGTCACATCATATCCAAGAAAACACGACAAATACCCATCTTTTTCAAGGGTACCAGCGCCATAGGAATTACAAACAGCTTTGTCAAGGATTTGAACTCGGGTCACCATATTCATTTCTGTGATAATAACTAATGCACACGAGCGCCTCCATACAAAAATTATACGTTCAAAAATATGTTCATAAAGAATCGAAACTGAAATTGTATTTACCAAGAAAGAAATGAATCATGAATTTCAAATAAATAAATAGATAAATATACTGCTGATCAAACAGTATTGACAATTGGCAACGATTCAACCTGGATTCGAGACGTCTAAACTTTATAAGCTTGAATTATAAGTTACTCAGCTGTGTACACGTCTTCATTTAAATTTATATTTTTAAATATGGATAATTTAACGAATCCTCCTGATACTTCTTTATTACCCCATGTAATATTACAATTTGCAAATACTAATCATTGGTGATATTCAAGGATACGTGCATGCTTATTTCTATTATTTTCTCATTAGGAAAAAATGAGGCATTTTTCCAGTTCATATTTAATTGTTTTACTTGGCAACCTGTCGGCCAATCACAGTAGAAATTACTTCATTCTTCTAGGTAGATATATTTACTTATATTCGTATTGCCTAACAGGAAATATGCTACGATGTATCATTTTTATTACACTGATAGACACCTAAACGAATATTTTTTTTAAAATATTCTTCAGGATAAAAAAGCATATAATCTATATATGAACATTGTTGTAACTACTTATCTACCATCGTCCTCGGTACGTGGCGTACGTCAGGCTAAGTGGATAAAGGTGAAAATTACCCCCCTCATAACCAGACACATATACTTTTAGTATACGCGTGAGCAGGTGACCTGGGTTAGGAAATTCTTAGCTCAGCAGTTCTTTTCGTGACAACTTCACCTGAGCACCTGTTTCATCCAATCATTCTACACTTCGTTCTGTCACTTTCTCTCTAGAATACTGCAGTCGGAATGGAATTGCGAGTACTAACTGCTATCTTTAACAATTCCATTAAAAAAATCATGTGTGTCTGTCTAACCCCCCCCCACACACACACAGAGGCATGAACATACAATGATATCTTTTTATACATTTAGCTTAGTTGGTAGAGCATTCGCCTAGGAACCACAAGGTGGCGATTTCGATACCGACCTTCGCCAACTCAGCGCAGGAGTAGCATTTCTTGGATCTGCGCTGTCACATTGGGAGAATACGCTCTGTGTAGCGGTCCACCCCAGACGCAAAAACAATCTCCCTGATCTAACGCTAGTGAAAAGCGGATAAACGACTGATACCGACAATAGGCCCATCCACCGCTACCGCAGTCGACTATATATATATATATATATACTTATATATAGGACTGTATGGGGATGACTATATATAGCATCAGTTGACTAAAACAATTTCAAATCATTTGAGTAAATTATATATATATATATATATATATATATATATATATATATATATATAATTTCAGGTGATTTACTCAACTGATTTGAAATTATTTTAGTCAACTGATTCTTCAGAGTTCTCAAATTGCTAATAAGGCCTATGCTATATTCTTGAAGATTATATATATATATATATATATATATATATATATATATATATATATATATATATATATATATATATATATACCTTACGTCATTTATCACTTCCAAATGTCGTGACGTAACCTGTTTTTTTTTAAATGTTAATCGGAGTTAATTCCTTATAAATGACTTAAAAGGGGAGCAAAAACCGTAAGCCTAGCGCAGATAACTCGAAAAAATATAATTATTGCACAATCTTACAGAATAATGAAACCAGTTACTAATCATGTTTTAAAAGAATAATAAAGATAATTGATAAAGTCGTGTTATTTATCTTATGATTTGACCTTACAAATGTCTTAACAATAATGACAAACATTTTGGGTAATGTGACGTAAGCAGTGACGTAATTTTTTGTTCCAGACAAAAACCGGACGCGAATCTCCATTATTTAGATTAGAACAACTAATGAACTTAAATAAGAACACAAAGAAGATTACTTATTTTTACTTTATTCTAATTGATTTTAATATAGAATTATACATAGGATTGCTTTTAATACGTTCTAGAAGGAAACAATAATATTAGAAATTAATAACACTTAATACTTATTTATTAAACACGGTTTTATTAAATCCGGTAAGTAAATTATTCACACCATATAAGTAACTTAAACAACACACTGAGGAATGTAACTCTCCTTGAGTAAATACAGAATTTTAAACACATGTTAAAATCAATTGGTAAATAATAATACATAGAATTAACATGATTGTCTTATTTATCTTAGATTTAGTAAGAGCGTACATCTATTTTTACTTTTTTTTGGTGTGAATATTTTATTTTTCTATATGTAAATTTTTAATGCGATTCTATTCAATTTATTTTTCATTTCTTTGATATTTTACTCTTAATTTTTTATGTATTTGGTTTACTTTAGATTTATTTTAAGGACAAATACTTTATTATTTAACTGTTATTATATAATATAAGATTTTAATGTTCAAATATTGCTCTATTGATTCCTGCTAATAGATTTGTTTAGATTTTTTATTCTTTTCGTGACTATCAAATTAAAGATACAAATTCGGCTATTGAAAATGGAAGATAAAACATTTAAAAAATTCCTCTCTATTACAAGGCCCAGCATTAGGTCTCGGAAATAACTCTACAGAAATTGAACAAAATCTTTTTCATCCGGTTTACTCACTAGACCTCAACCCAACCAATTTTTTCATGCATCTTTACTACTTCCTGAAAGAGATCTTCAACAACCAAAGAAGCAACTGCAAAAACACCGTCAAAGAGTTCATCGATTCTAAGAATTATCTGCTGCCAGATTTAAAAAAAAAATTGTTTATTGTTTTCAAAAGTTCGTAGTAATAATCGTTTATATTTCGATTAATACATTTGATTCTAAATTGAGGTAAGTATTTACCGACCCCCTCCACTGGTAGGGAGCAACCCGTCAATTTTTAAGAAATGTTTTAACCCGCAGTTTTCCTTCTCACAGAACGGTTGACATACCAGGGTTACAGAGCACTTACTGTTTTACTATTTACCTATTGCCAGAGGAAAATTGTTGGAATATTTTCGGTAAATCTTGCGGATCGATATCAGTATCAGCCGAACGTGTCTATCCCCTTTTTGATTGCGCAAGACAGGGGTTGTTTTTGCTAAGGTGGAGCTTCACATTTACCGATAACTTGCAGAGGCTTTACCGCACATATCAGATTACCTAGGCTGTACCACTCATTGGCGAGGACCGATATCGAAGATAGAACATTGCGAATCTTGGGTGAATGCTCAACCGACTGAGCTAATCAACCCTTGAAGAAGTTGAGCAATACTGCATTAAAATTGATGATTGAAAGATGCAATTATTTTTGCATGAAGCTGATGTAAAAAGAACAAAATCAGGAGAATCTTTAAAATATATTTACTTATTTTTCCGCGGGCGATTTTTTTCTTTGAAAATTTGATAACGACTAGAAAGCCGCCATTTTGTAAGGGCATCATTTCTTAAGACCGCGTTGAAAGTACAATCCAGTAATGCTTCCCATAACTAAATTCATTGTGTAGATATGATATTCGGAAAGACAGGGAAGTTTTAGTGGATTCTTTTCTTCAGTTTTTATGGCGTTTGTCTGCTTTTCGGACTTGACACTTCATTTATCATCTCATTGAATTTCTACCCGAAGCCATTCGTCCATTACCACACCCAGCTGATTTCAGTTCCGGTTGCCGAAGATTGTAACCGTGCCAATATCATTTGCCATTCTGAAGTATTTCTTTCCACTTGTATTCGATTCTAGAGAGTTAATTCAGGTGAAGGCCCAACGTATTGATGTGCAATTGTCGAGGGAAATTAATCGATGGATGTGTTAGTTCATTTTCTCGCAGTGCATTATGGGAAGTTAGAGGTTAAGAGGTGATGAGACTAAGTCGAGCGAAGAAGATCGGACTGCTTGGGAAGTTGAGTGTGTTGAGAAGAAGAAGAGAGAAGAAGAAGAAGAGAAGAAGAAGAAGAAGAAGAAGAAAGAAGAAGAAGAAGATTGGATATAATAAAACCGAAGAAGAAAAGAAGAAGAATGGATACAATAAAACGAAGAGAAGAAGAAGAAGAAGAAGAAGAAGAAGAAGAAGAAGAAGAAGAAGAAGAAGAAGAAGAAGAAAGAATATTGGATATAATAAACCGAAGAAGAAAAAGAAGAAGAATGGATACAATAAAACGAAGAAGAAGAAGAAGAAGAAGAAGAAGAAGAAGAAGAAGAAGAAGAAGAAGAAGAAGAAGATTGGATATAATAAAACCGAAGAAGAAAAAGAAGAAGAATGGATACAATAAAACGAAGAAGAAGAAGAAGAAGAAGAAGAAGAAGAAGAAGAAGAAGAAGAAGAAGAAGAAGAAGAAGAAGAAGAAGATTGGATACAATAAAACAGAATAAGAATAAGAATAAGAATAAGAATAAGAAGAAAGAAGAAGAAGAAGAAGAAGAAGAAGAAGAAGAAAGAAGAAGAAGAAGAAGAAGAAGAAGATTGGATACAATAAAACAGAATAAGAATAAGAATAAGAATAAGAAGAAGAAGAAAGAAGAAGAAGAAGAAGAAATAAAATATAATGGTAAACTACGACTTGCAATGAACGTTAAATGCATAGAAAGAAGCCAAAGGGAAATGTAAGATATTCAAATGTACTGTAACTGTACCGGTTTTAAGTGTATGTAAGATCATAGCGTAAATAAGACGAAAGTAGTGTAAAACGTTATGAAAGGAAAAAATACACAAAGGAAAGACAAAGCAGAAAGTACAGTTAGTCTACACTATCTGTGAAACTAGAAAATTCCGTCTCACTTATACGCTGTTGGCTTAATGTTCAAAACATTAGTAAAATCACTTTGTCTTTATATAACCTCCCATATATATATATATATATATATATATATATATATATATATATATATATATATATAAATGTTGTTTTGGTTCCAACGGGAGAAAATTCAATATTTTATAAAAAAAGGAAGGTCCGCAGAATGAATTTTGTTCTCAGAAAAAATTGTTTAATTCTTTTTGTTTCAAATATGCAACACGTGTTTCAGATCTTCTGGTATCTTCTTCAGGCTTTGATTGATAATATGAAAATGAATTTTTACATGCAGGTGTATATATATACATACACATGAGTATTTCACCTCCTCTTCCTGTTTTTGTGGGAGTGGAGTGGAATTTCATTTATAACATTAGTCTTTTAAACAGGTGTTTTTGTTTTTTGGGTGGTTTACTAATAAGGTCATTAGCTGAATTTTTATAGCTTTATATATATATATATATATATATATATATATATATATATATATATATATATATATATGAGAAGTAATCAAACAAACAATGTGTTTTGATATGGCTTTTTTTAGCCGACAATTTTTGGGAGAATATGTGCTTGATTTTGAAAATTTAAGTACGACTTCAATTAAGCACATATTCTCCCAAATGTATATATATATATATATATATATATATATATATATATTATATATATATATATATATATATATATATATATGCAATGAACGTCTGAAACCGTCTAAGCCTTATCCAGAGAGAAGAGTCTTTATTTATAAAACTAGAAAAATCTCATTCAGATTTGTGTTTTAATATCTGTCCCGGAGAGTCCTATTGAAATGTGCAGATGTGCTTCAAATCGAAAGGTATCTACTTGTGGGTTAGAACATTTCTAATGACATATATATATATATATATATATATATATATAATATATATATAATATTATAAACCGAATGGAACTCGAGTCGGTCTGCTTTTAATTTATTCGGTTTTTATTCGTATATTCAGCTCTTTTTATTGAGCAATTTTACACAGAATCCAGAAGTATTTAAGTTTTCCTATTCATTTACTCTTTCTAGATTTTGATCATTACTACGATATATATATATATATATATATATATATATATATATATATATATTATCATCACTATGCACAATTAGCACGGGTATCCATGATAATATCTCGCCAACATTCTTTCTCATTCATTGTTCCAAGGTGGTCCTCTTCGCAGCATCCTGTATGAAAGTTGATCCATGTAGTTCCTTGCTGGGCGGTCCACATTAGCATGTCCATGTGTTGGCTTACACAGGAGAATGTCGCTTATGACTTCGTCCTTTCTCCTCCAGCAATGACCAGCATGGTCTGTCCGTCTCACTCTGATGGTTTGTGAGATAGGGGACAGGTGATCGTACAGCTGCTTCCTTGTGGGGAGCTGTTTCTATGACTTGTTCAAGACTGCAGCTCCCATCTATCTTATTCTCAATGCGCCTCGTTATGGTCCAAGTGGTACAGCCATACAGCAGCACTGATACAACCACAGCTTGGAAGAATTGTCGTTTTAACTTCAGTGAGATCGGATTTCCATATAAGTGATAATCTGTTTATAGCCGACCATACCTTATATACTTTATATACTGTATTAGCATCGCTTTGTGGGGAGAGATATTACGACCTAGGTATGAGAATTGTACAGTCGAGTTTATAGATGTCTCGTTTCTTTTTGAAACACATGAACTCAGTTTTATCGGAGTTCACATAGAGGCCGATGTTCTTTGCTGCCTTCTCCAGGCTATATAGTAGCGACTCGGCCTTAGCTGGTGTATCTGCGAGAAGTGCTAGGTCATCTGAGTAGTCTGCTTATGTGATAGTCTGTGCGGGATACACCACACACACACACACACACACACATAATATATTATATATATATATATATATATATATATATATATTATAATATATATATATATATATATATCAGTAAAACAAAAAGCAATTCAAATATTTTAATTCGCAATCCAGTTTTTAAAATAACGTCGATTTCCCGGGGTAAGTGTTTTTTATAGGCTTCGTTTATTATCTGCTGATTTCGCTCGACAAAAACAAAGAATCTTGGTACTTTTCTACCGCGGATAACAAAAACCTATTGTACACCGTCAATTGAAGAAGAAAAAGTTTAGAAGGCAGACATCAAATAGGAATATGAAACTGAAGAAAGAAAAAGGAATTAAAAAAAGAAATAGGGAAAGTACTGTACAACAACAGAACGCTAAAATCAGGGAAAAGAAAGAAGGGTGAAAAAATGTAAGGGAGACAAAAAAGAAGGATAAACCATGTGTAGAAAAGGAGAACGGAATGAAAGAAAGAAAGAATATGATGAAAGTGAAATCCAGAAAAATATGATAGTAAAACGAAATGTAAGAGAAAAAAGAGAGCATAAATGAAAAGGAAGATAGGGAAGATAAATAAAAAAAGACAGTATAATTTTTTTTAAAAAGGATAAAAAGAGAAACAGTGTTAAAAAGGAAAGAAAAGGGAAAGAAAATAAATAGAAAGGGAATAAAGAAATATAAAAGAAAGAAAAAGAAAAGAAAGTAAAAGAAAAGAAAAGGTATAAGAGGGAGAGAGATAATGAAAGAAGGGATAGGAAAAAGAAAGCAAATGAAATAGAATGGAAAATGGAAATGAAAGAAAGAAAGAAAATGAGAGAAAGAAAGACAATAGAAGAAAGAAAAAAATGAAATTATGGTAAAATGAATACATTAAGAAGAAAAAAGGAAAAAATGTTAAAACTGAAGGAAGCAGTGGGGTCAGATTAGAAAAAGAAAAAGAAAAAATGAAACGGAAGAAAACGGAGAATGAAAAGAAGGAACATAGGAAGGTAAAAGCTAAATAAAAAAAGACAATAAAAGAGGAACAGGAATTGCGTATGAAAAGAAAGACGGAAAGTGCAGTAACAAAAAGAAGGAAATAAATTTTTAAAATAAAACAAATATTTTTTTAAACGGAAAACGGAAGAGAGATTAACAGTAAATTTCCTTCTCAAATTAGTTGAAGATTTAAACATTTTAGAATTTAAGGGAAAATAATAAGAAAATGGGCTGATTAATGAAAAATAAACAAAGAAAAACATAAAGAAAAAATTAACGTTTCAAATTGAACAGGAAACGATTGTGTCAAAATAGTTAATAAAAAAAGAAAATATGTACGAAAAAAGAAAAAAGGAGGAAAAAAAAGAAATGTGTTATTTCTTGATCGAAACACTTTCTCATTGAAATCGATACGCCAGATCAATGCCACAGGGATATGCCATATAATGATTAAAGTCTAAGGGAGGTAACTTTCGTTTCAGCATTCAATTAAATGCCAGGTTTATAGGAAAGTAATTGCATTAAGTGGATGAATAATGTGATTTTTTAAAAGTTATTCTTAGAAAAATTTACAGAACTTATCTAGGAAACTTAAAAAAAAAAAAGAAGCTTTTTCTTTATTGTTATTGAATTAGACAAAATAAAACCAGTACATTCAAATAATGTATTGGCACTATATTACAATGATTCACATTTTTATGGCTGTGCTCCACTTATACTACAGAAAACGGCATATCGTAGCGAGAGTTTTTTTTAGCAAAAAGCATTAAAGTATTTTAACTTTGTTATTATTAAGTTACAAATTGGATTGGAAATTGCTTTATTCTCTGTGTTGAGAATATGTTCACACTCATCCTTATAATTTATCAAGGGAAATAAGTATTAAGCGCTAATTGTAGAGTACTTACCCTAATTTATTCCTTTTATTATAAAATAAGAAATGAACTAAAATTAATACCAACAATTTGTTTCCGCTAAAATTACAGTAGATATAAACAATTAGTTTTGAATATAGTAATTTTTCAGCGACAAAGCTTTTTTTCCAGCTTTGGATTTGCATTTTTGCCGGCAAAAATCATGCTGTAAGATGAAGTCTGTAGTATGGCAGAAGCGGTTGAACATTCCTACCAAATGTATTTTTGCTTGTTAACCATTAAGCGTCAATACAAAATGCTATTGAATTACTCCATTCTAAAAAAGAGAAAAAGATTACACCCATTGACGCACTTTCACGGTATCTATTTAAATATTAAAGGGAGATCTTAACAACGGTTTTAAAATGTAGTTTAAATAATAATCCAATGAATACACTGCAAATAAATTCATTCAGGTTGCACTCATTAAAAAAATGATAGCACTATACAAAAGCAACATTAAACTATAGAATAACAAACACTTTTATGTATCAAAACATCTGTACGGATGAAAAAACGGAAAGTTTAAAGTAATACCAATTTATCAGACAAATTATTATTCACAACATCAAATCAAAGGAAAAAGATTTCATAGAAAAATATAAGTCATCACTAAAGAGATTATAATTACAAACACCCACAGAGAGAGAGAGAGAGAGAGAGAGAGAGAGAGAGAGAGAGAGAGAGAGAGAGAGAGAGAGAGAGAGAGAGAGAGAGAGAGAGAGACATCGCTCAAGCATAATATACACCTATGTGTCAGAATCTGTTTGGGTATCAATCTGTCGACAGCGCAGATGATATGAAGAGAGTTGGATTTCGAAGATAAGAATTTTGAAGCCTCACTCAGATAATTCTGATTAGAAAAGAGATCCCGATTTTTTTGGTGAGATCCAGGTCATGATTGACAACGATCCCAGCAAGGCAGTTAGGTCCATATCCAGGAACATGGGAGAGTTTGAGTTTCTCATAAGGCTGGTAATGCATACAGATATTCAGTATTTCATACAACATGAGAAAAGAGCCTATTGTTATCCTAGATCGTGAAGGACTAGAGGAATCTGCTCTGCAAAGCTTTTGAACAAAGTCAAACATCTCCAACCAAACATGACTTGCTTTTTCCCAGATGCGAAAAGTTTCTACCAGCATCAGATAGGGGTCTCACAGAACAACCGTTGACTTGCTCTCACCCACAAGATGTATCGATAGTGATAAAACACACGCACCATGTCCACATCGTGTTTAGACTGGTCACATGCAATAATGACGTTATGCCTCCATTCATCTTTTCATATGGCCTCAGACACGACACGGAGGCCTGTATTAACAGTCTGGATAGGAAGCGCGTGGGGTAATATATAAATACATGGGAAATGGACTTGTCGCCCCGAGTTCAAATCCTGGACGTGGAAATTGAATTTTCACTTAGCGCTAATACCTTTGTAAAATATATAAATCCTACTCTCTCTCCAACAATGGGTAAATAGTAGCGCAGACTGGGCTCTTTAATCTTGTCTAGGAGACGGAAAACTCTGAATTCGAAAATGTTAAAACTCCGCTTAAGAAATTGACCTTGTGTCGCATCCTGCTCGTGTGGAGGGGTTGGTAAATATATAAATCAACTGTCTGGAATAGATAGTGTTGCACTGGACAGAGAGGATGTCTGCTGGTTTCTGCAATCACAATAGTTTTAATATCTGGCCGCTTAATTTCTTAGATTGCAATTCCCTTGATTATTATGTGTGAGTTGCGGTTGAGCGAGAGACAAACAAAACTCCGTGCAACAATAAAGATAAGCTGAAGGCAAGAATAACCGCAGTATTTACCAATTTAAACAAGGTGACCACTGACAACATTAGTGGGAGATTCCAAAGTCATCTAGTTAAAGCAAATGCCAATGCATTTGAACAAATTTAATCTATAGTATTTCAAGATATTTTCCGGTAATTTTCGTAAATATATATGATAAAGTTAGATGTCAGAGTTATTTTTTTTTTATTTAGATAATTTACTCATCGCATCCTGTATAAGCACAAATATATAAATGAAACAGCAACAAAAATATACACACATGTACGTATTAGACGGGAGAAGAGAAAAGGAAAGTAGATCATTGGAAATCACTGAATAAACACTGACTGCCAAACTGGACATGAAATCAATTGGAATTAACCAGTATGATTTATCATCTATCTATCTGTACCCTACAAATGACTATATATTGAAACTAATCCGAACACAACTCACAATTATATTAGCATAATAAGGATTAAAAAAATCTGAAAATTGAAATAAATAGACAAAAACAAAATTCAAATCATTTTGTGATTCTTTTTCATTATAAATTATTTATTTTTTCTCGTCAGATCTACAACAAACAAACACACACACACACACACACACACACACACACATATATATATATATATATATATATATATATATATATATATATATATATGTTTGATAAAATAAAAAATATAACTTCCGATTACCAGTTGTCTATTTTAAAGAACACTGCTAATGGAAAAAAAAGACCTTTTCATCTTACGTTTCATTTTGAAAAGATTCCCCTCGCGGTTTAAACGCTTTATTCATCCTATTCTCCTGATGAAGGTTTAAAAGAAACGAAACGTTCTAACGTGGATTTCACCATCCAAAATAAATTCATCTTTTCGGAATAATAGATTTTCCTCATTTTCTACACACATACACACACACACACACACACACACACACACACACACACACACACACAACACAAATATATATATATATATATATATATATATATATATATATATATATATATATATATGATTAAACTTATATATGAATCTACAGATTGTTTGTCGGGAGGTAGAGGTAAGATATTAATATTTGAAATGTCTACCTCTTTCATACTTTTTTTCTGACTTTTCAGACGAAGCATTGGACTCCTCTGATGTGGAACCTTCTCGTTTTGGTGTCAAATTAATGTTCTCTCTTTGGGTCAAAACTCAATCAACTGAGATAACACCATAACTCTCGAGATCCTTTCAGCTAACGACACACTTCCCTCCTCACCGTTCCCTCATCCTCCACATCTGTCTCATCCCACTCCGCCCCTCCATGCTCGCACTTGGTTAATACTGAAGCTTTTCCTTGGTCTACTTCCGTTAATTGTCCAATATTTAATGTGATCTTTACACCTGTGTGGAAATAGAGATGGTATTTATTTCTCATGGGGATTGCCTATTGTGTAATAATAATTCACAGTCGTTGGTCCCCGGAAATCGATTAGGAGATATTTACACCCGATATATTTCCAGAAGTTCACAGCTGCAAGACTGACCGTTGGGTTGGTGTGGTAATCTGTTTCCTTAGCAGTTTCGATCTGCCGGGAGTCGATTGATGCTTCTACTTAAATGAACGAGCAGATGGCAAAGTATAAGTGTTCAGAATACGAAATAATCGTCAATGATTACTTAGTTTTGTGTTAGTCCTGAGGCGCGTCTAGCGTAACGGTTGTTGTAAGGAATAAAATTGATGAAACGAGTTCAAATCGTTGACAAGGCAATTTACATATCAATGCCCTCTTGAAAAGCATGAATCCAAATCTTCTACTCCCAGCTATGGGTAAATAATTTGGGAGACTGTTTTTTTTGGGGGGGGTGCCTTGGTTAGGCCACCAGACTGTGAGAAGCAACTAGCTTTGCTCTGCATTAAAACTGACGTTTTCACATCCTTCCCGTGGCAGAGATGTTGAGTAAATACACACTTAGTATTGTGTTTGTCACAAGTTGCAGCGGATTATCTTTAAAGAGAGATGATATGAATTAGATAATAATCTAAAATCTACCTCAGTAAAGTTTTAATTTTATTTTAATTATATTTTAATTCTACACATCATGGTGATCTTATGTCAGTCTTACCAACGTTTTATAGACAACTTGCTATATATATATATATATATATATATATATATATATATATATATATGTGTGTGTGTGTGTGTGTGTGTGAAGAAAAGTTTATAGAAAAAACATCAAAATGTTATGTTTTGCTGACAAACGTTTGTTTCGACCCTATGAAGAGGTCTTTTTCAAAGAAAATGTTGCTTTGAAAAAGACCTCTTCATAGGGTCGAAACAAACGTTTGTCAGCAAAACATAAACATTTTGTTGTTTTTTCTATAAACTTTTCTACACATATTGTCGGATTAATATCCATTTTACCTTTTCATATATTTATAAATATATAAGTGTGTGTGTGTGTGTGTGTGCGTGTGTGCGTGTGAACAAATCGTTTTTTTTTTCAATCAAGAAAGTCCTCAAATATTTGTCAGTATAGCAGGATAAACCCTAAAATAAATTTTATAGCACCTACTCGCATCGTCTTTATTATTAGAACGTTCATGTATTTGAAAAACACGATATTCAGAGGAAACACGCAATTTATATATATATATATATATATATATATATGATATATATTATTTATAATTTGGTCTCTCACATTAATTTGGTATACCCCACACACACACTCATATATATTTAGCTCAGTCAATATATATATATATATATATATATATATATTATATATATATATATGTATATATATATATATATATATATATATATATATATATATATATATAGCTCAGTCAGTAGAGCATCTGGCCGGATGATACAGCCAATAGACCACGCTGCATACTTTACATATATATATATATATATATATATATATATATATATATATATACACCGCCAAAACTTTTCTGAATAAACGATGTATCTTTCAGAGTTATAACTTCTGGTTTTTTATATTAAGGTCATCATCATTTCAACACTTCTTTCCTCCTTCGATTTATTCATTTATTTATTTTTGATTTATTCATCACTCGCAAATAAACACATTTCTTAGTATTTATCACGTTCCTCATTATGTCTTTTCCCTTAGCATGATAAAATTAATATAATTCTCGCCCAGTAAATTTGCTGGAATCCCCAGACAGGAAGGCTTCAAAAACCCAATAGGGACTATTTATTTCAAAATATCCCCCGACCGCTATACAATGACTGATTTCTTAAGTACTGAAGTGTAGACAAAAAAAAAAAAAAAATTACCAGTAAAAAAAAAAAAAAAAAAAAAAAAAAATAGAAATAAGGAAAAAGATGTGACGAATAGAAAAGGAAAAAAATGAAAACGAAAAATTCTAGACAAGCGTTGTTTACATCGTGCCGAGTGTGAAATCAGTATCGATCTTGTAATGTTCGGTCCGGCAGTGTAGCCATTCAATCCCCCCGCCCCTCGTGCCATTTGCCAAATGATGGAAAGGGCCATCTGAAGGAGCTAAGAGGAATAACATGACTGACAAGTGCTTTTCAACAAATCTACAACGGATTGTTTAGACGCTTTGGGAAAAGAGATATATAGACCTGAATAAAGCAGACATCATTGCAAATAATAGCAAAAATATATCAACAAATTGGAAAAAAAAAGAAGAAAGAAACAGTCAGAATATAGACAGAATTAACGAATGATGAGACAAAGGATACAGAAGTTAAAGATAGATAGATAGGTAGATAGATATGAACAAACTGATATTGATAGCTAGATTGTTTAATAGCTAGAGAGAGAGAGAGAGAGAGAGAGAAGAGAGAGAGAGAGAGAGAGAGAGAGAGAGAGAGAGAGAGAGAGAGAGAGAGAGAGAGAGAGAGAGAGAGAGAGAGAGAGAGAAGAGAGAGAGAGAGAGAGAGAGAGAGAGAGGAGATAGAAATGATATAGATCGCTAGATAGCGAAATAGAGGTTGGTTGGTTTATTTCGACATCTCAACCCTTGTGAGTTAATTTATGTCGAAGAATTTCATTTTATATTCATTCTTGTGGGTGCTGAATATTCTTTTTTTTTTAACACAATTTTTTAAATACATATTTTTAAATCTCATTTTTCTATTCAACGCATAGATGGGACCCAAACAGATGCTACAACTCCGGATCAGAATGGACCTGGGAGTAAAGGCAATAGAACTACAGAACTGGAACTTCACCATTAGATACAGTTTAAAGTCTTACCCAGGACACAAAGAACCTCACCGGTCGCATTCTAGCACATATTGGATAAAATGTTGGGTCTTTTCCATAAGGGCAAAAAGGGTCGGGGCAATCATATAAATGTTAGGGCTTGAATTGATCAGCTGATTGATCCCTAAGTAAGGGCCAAATTGGAGTTGTATTTCATGGACTGCTCATCCACCAGAGTTCCATCCTTAAGCATCACAGGTCGCCATCTACGGTCAACATGTGACCCCATTGAAGGGTTTTACCCCTCTGCAGAAGTGCGGTCTCGCGTAAACTATTGCCCCAGCCGACAGTGCTGGCGATATATATATATATATATATATATATATATATATATATATATATATAAGAGACACAGACAGACAGACAGACAGAGAGAGAAGAGAGAGAGAGAGAGAGAGAGAGAGAGAGAGAGAAAAGAGAGAAAAATAAATATACCGTGAGATAAATAGATATGTACATATGTGTGTATTTGTAAAAATTCTCTTCCACTAATGGTCGTGCTGATAGATCGGTAGTTAGAGGCTATGACTGATGAAAAATCGGTTGACCTTCGATCCCGACTGAAAGTAGCCTGGTACATTTAGCTGCACAAGAGACGTGATACGTCGAAACAGGGCTGTATATATATATATATATATATATATATATATATATATATATATATATGACGTTAAGTCAGTGAAGTGGCCTATTATCGGTATCAGCCGGTCAGCGAGAGAATTCATCCCCTTTTCATTAATGCTAAACCAGGTAAATGTTTTTTTGCGGCTGATGTGGAGCGCCACATTCGCCATCAGCTTCCTACTTTACTGCACAAATCCCAGGTGTGTTACTCATTCGCTGAGTTTGCGAGTGCCGGTATCAAATAAGGAACATTCTGCTTCCTAGCAATGAGCTTCGTTTGTGACACCAAAAACAACCGATTCTTCCCACCTCCAACATGTTTCTGGGTAAGCTGATATAGAACCTTACAAAAATAGTGTTTTTTTTCCCCGAAATGGGTTACTTAATTCGAATATTTTACATTAAAATCTGGTTATAAGAAAATTAATAACCATGTTTTATTTTTCACTTTCAAACTTCTTTTTCTAAGGATTTCATTTCCTTATATAAAAAAAACAACAACAAAAAAAAACCAACAATTGCTTTATTTCTCTGAATGTTTGAGATGAGACTTGAAGATGTGTCCAATTGGACACATGGCCGAGTGGATTAGTCAGTTGGGTTAAAAGACAGTTTTAAGTGACAGTTATCTCTGGGTCCCGTGTTCAATCCTGAGTGAAAGCAGTTAGAAAAATAATTAATTAGCACAACTCCTACCCCGGCTATGGTTAGCGGAATGAGAACAGGATACCCCCGTGTAATAAATAAAGGGTTAGGTTCAAAGTTCCGTGATGGCTCCCGAATACGACAAGAAAGTTCCCGAGTTCGAAAAGAAGGTTCCCGAGTCCGAGAAGGTTCCCGAGTCCGACAAGAAATACCTGAAGAAGGCCGGAGGGTATATCGGCCGAAACATTGTACAAATAACAATGAAGATGGGGACAGTAGTCCGAATAACACTAATAATACTAACAATTGCTTTGTTCATAGCAACATTAATATTCTCCCAAACTGACAAACCTTACTGCAGATCGAACAACCTACCGAAATAGTTAACTAAATTTTTCTCAAAAATAGAATAATTATATTTGCCTACAAGGGTGGGCTAATTTACTTCACAACACCAAAAGGTATGCGTGTTATAATTAATTCATACATTTTCAAATAGAAAAAGAAATCGATGATATCTCTCAAGGGGCATTTATACATTAAATTCTCGCAATTAGTATGCACCTATTCAGTGATAATCTCCGAGTACAGTACCATACTGATGGAAAACAAAATGGTAATGCCTTGAATTACAATGCCAATTTTGACCTAAGAATATTCTAGGGGCCTGTGTACTTTTAGCAGAACCTGTATTCTCAAAGTTAAGCACATATTGACCTGTATATTTGATCATCTACTGTCATTTAGCTGTATTATTTCCATGATAAATATTAAGCAAATTGAAACATATATTCCGGGATTTTAAATTGTGTTATCCGTCACTGTATGTTATGTTTATTATCTCCATATTAATACGCTTGTTCATAACGGAGAAGCCATAGTTCGTATACGTCAAGTCTTGTCACCACACCAGAATAGCAATGAATCATTCAGTTAGAAAGACTAACTTAAATGTGATAGAAAGACAGAAATAATGAAAAAGCGAAAGAAAGTAAGAAAGACTCAAAGAAAGACTCAAAGAAAAAGGAAATATACAATTAAAATAAAGAGAAGATAAGAGTGAAAGAAAGAGAAAAAGTGAAAGAAAGAAATAGAGTATGAGAGAAAGAAAGAACAGATGAATGAAAGATCGAAAGTAAAGATAAGGGAGAAAGAAAGAGACAAAAAAGAAAGATCATTAGCAAGAATTTCTTTTTAAATAGAGAGTGATAAAAAGAAAAATTAAAAAAAAGAAGAAATACAGGTTAAAAGAGTGAAAGAAAAAGTGAAAGAAAAAGTAACATAACATTTAAATATAGACAGAAAGATAAGGAGAGAGAGAAAGAAAGAAAAAGTGAAAGAAAAAGAAAGATAACATTAAAAGAAAAAAGAAAATAGTGAAATAAATAAAGAAAAAATGGATGAAGTAAAGAGAGCAAGAGTGAAAGAAAGGAGGATAGTTTAAAAGAAAGAAAGGAAGAAAGAGACGAGAAAGGAAGAAAGAAAGATCTAACAAGAGAACGTTACATTTTTTACGAACACTTCCGCGATGGACATTTTTCAACATAAATCGATTTTTGTCAGAACGTTATTTATTTAAAAGAATGACAGAAAACGTAAAGTGAAAGAAATAACGAAAGAAAGTAAAGAGTGAAAAAGGAGAGAAAGAAAGAAGCAATGATAAAGAAGAAAGAAAGAGAAAGAAAAGAAAAGAAAAGAAAGAAAAAGAAGGGTGAAAGAAAGAAAGAAAGAAAGAAAGAAAGAGAAAGAAAGAAAGAAAGAAGAAAGAAAGCGAAAACAGAAAGAAAGAAAGAAAGAAAGAAAGAAAGAAAGTATCAAAAGAGAGAAAAAAAGAAAGAAGAGAGAGAGAAAGAGAGAGAGAGAGAGAGAGAGAGAGAGAGAGAGAGAGAGAGAGAGAGCGAAGATGAAGGAAAGAAATAAAAGCATAGAGTAAAAGAAAGTAAACGAAGAGTGAAACTAAACGAAGAGAGACAGAAAAAGAAATAAAGATAGAAAAAAATTAGGGATAAAGAAAAAATGCGATAATTGAAGAAAGAAAGAAAGAAAGAAAGAAAGAAAGCGAAAAGTGAAATAAATAAACAAATAAATAAAGACATTGAAGAGTGATGGAAAAATTGACATATTGTTTAGTAAAATGTACGAGGAATATATTTTTTTAACATTAAGAATATTATTGTTTTTTGAACAGACATCTGATTTGTAAACACACAGAAAGTTTATATATGATATATTATAAAATAGCTTTAAAATGTATGTTTCTGTTTTTTGGCATTGGATACTAAGTTAATAATTTTAGTTTAACATATCCGCTGTCCGTACACTTACACTAACCAACAGTCTTCCCAAATGCTGCGTTTGCTTTTTAAACGGAAGTTGGCCTCCGATTTTATTCGAAACTAAAGAAGACACGAGTCAGGTCCATAAAGAAAAAAGAAGTCGATAAAAGGGCCGTACAGCCTTCCTGATTGATGACCCATCGTAGCCTCATTGGACCAATCTTGGGTCGACGTTTAAACACTTTTCAGCCTAATTCAAGTGAACCCCATCTATAACGAACGGGGTTGGGGAACTGGCTAGTTCTCTACTCAGTCCTGTCACTGTAATCGAACCACCTATACCCTCGACTAATTCTTTGAGTATTGTGGTTCAGAATGACTGGTCATACTTCCGGCTAATACTGCACCCACCCATTGACTACTCAAGAGTCAAAGACATTAAAAATATAAACGTCCTTTATCTTAACCCATGGCATTACTAGCGATTGACAGCTTCAGTTTATGATAGACGTAGGGAAAATAAAGCTTTTATTTCCGTTTTATTATCTATCTTTTAAAAATTGCTGACCTTCCAACTTATACTTGTCAGTTTAATACGATTATATACACACATATCTATTTATATACATTCCTGTATATACGCTATATCTATACGAATACTTACTCATACAGATATACTAGCATCTACATAGATATGCATTATTGCAGCTAAATATTTGCCTCGTGAGACAACTCTATAGTGTGAAAATCAGTTTTAAAATCCCTACTAGTTCACTGCCCTGTCGGCAAGGGCTATAGAATATACAGACTGCACCTCTGCAGGGAGTAAGAACCCCAAATAGGACCGCCTGTGGGCCGTGGGTGGTTACCTGTGAACAGGATTGTGGTGGCTGAGCCGTCTGTGACCCGGTACTAAGTGGCCCTTACATGCAACACTTCATTTCTGTCCTTACTTGAGCTATACGGTCAGTCGGAGAAGCCCGATTCGATAAATCGGCAGGTCATGTCAAGCCATAGCAACTATATGACTGTCCATATTCCGTATTTCAAATCACACTTAGGGCAAACACATTTTTATCATATAATGTTGGAAGCAGCACTTAACGGACACTTACCTCCTATATCACAACACATTCAAATAAGACAAAGAAGACATCCTGGATACTACGGGAAAAGTAACAACGAACTCATAAGTCACGTTCTCCTGTGGACTCTTACACATGGACACACCATTGTGAGTCGACCAATAAAACTTACATTGATCCGCTATTTTGTGCTAATACAGGATATCGTGAGGAGGACTTGCCAAGAAGGATGATCGATAGGGACGAGTGGCGAAAAGAGTCATGGCGAACTGTGCTGTCAGCACGACTTGATGATGATGATGATGAAGATTATGATAATGATGATGATGATGATGCACACATTCTAAGCAATATTCACAGATATTATTCATGCATCAATAGCATTTAATCCAAAATTACTGAATTCAATATAATAGAATTAATTTAAATTCCCAAAATGTTTTTAAACTTTTTCATATATCTCACATGTTATAATGATTTACGAACTTGGCCCGGAGTTTGTAAGTTCAATTCTCACTGGATACTCCATAGTATGATCCCATGCCATAGTATTTTAAACTTAGTAAATGACAGCGTCTTTTATATTAACTGAGAAATCCCTTTTTATACAACACTTCATTAGAATGTTCCATTGTAGTGTAATGTTTAAAAAGCTTGTCTCGGAGATCCATTATTACTGAATAGCGAGTTCGATCTAAACTTGCGACCTTGTTTCACATCCTATCCCTGGCGAATAGGTCGAGTAAATACCTACATCATATTATTCAGTTTTCTTTCTATAATCAGATAATTATGCTCTCTAACTTGTACAACATCCTATTGATCGAACTAGGAACATGCTAACTGCAGATCAGGGAGCCCCCCCTTAAAAAGGAGTGTCGTTGGCATGAATTTAAACTGTATCTGGTGGTGAAGCTCCTGTACTGGAGATCTGAGTAGTATGGATTACACCATCATTGCTATTACTCCGTATTCAGCTCTGATCCTGAGTGGTAGTATCTGTTAGGGTCCCACCAATAGGTAAAACAGATCTCTTTAAAAATATTCGTATTCGATCAGTCAATGTACAATAAAAACCCTATGAAAGAACTAGACAACAAAATGTAAATATGAACGTACAATGAAAATGATTCCCTAACGAAGGTTTAAGCAAAGTATAATCCTTGACTGGTTGGCATGCCGTTAAAATCAATCACAAAAAGATAATCTAGTGTAAAGTCAATGTAATGGGTGGTCCGAATCTCTTGTCATCCACTACATATTTTAGAGGTAAAATAATTACATAATATATTATATTACTATTTCTCTGATTTTTTAGATGAGGCTTGATAATTAGGATTATTTGAATTATTCGAACTATTGTCCTCATCTTTATTGTTATCTGTACAACGTTTCGGCCGATGTACCAGCCGGCCTTCTTCGTGTAACTCTTGTCGGACTCGGGAACCTTCTCGAACTTGGAAACCTTCTTTTCGAACTCGGGAACCTTCTAGTTGTAATTGGGAATAATTCAAATAATACTTACATTACTAAAACAAAAGATAATGAATGTTAAAACAATATGCAAGGGGATAAAACTTTCTAACCACACTGTACATATTAAAAAAACAACATTTCGCTTTCTTCTCTTCATTATTTTCTACTCGATTCTATTTCATAATCAATTCATATTTCAAGTATTTCTCATCTCCTCTTATCTCTGGATCGTTTTCAAAAAATTTACTTTCTTTCATTCTTATTGTTTTTTTCTAAAAATCTGTTCTTTATTTCTTTCTCTTTTCCTCGATTCGAAAAATAATAATATAAAATCCTCCTGTCAAGTAGTTCCGAAGTATTACAACTTGTTTTTAAGCCTACAATATGAGACTGAGTGACACTTTTAATGGCTAAAAGCACTCAAAAACTAAGATATTGTTTTCATCCGTCACGTTTTCAAGGGAAAAAGAAATGCGTCAACAAGAATTTGAAAATGCACGTTTTGTTTTCTTGAAATAAAAATCTGAAGAAAACAATTCTATGATTTTGAAAAAGATATTTTTAATGTCGAAAAATGTTGTTCTGTTTTCATCCGCCAGTGTCTCTTTAGGGATTCTTTACTGACAGTCTGGAATAGGTATGCAAGACTTGCTGCAAAGATCCATAAATGCATACTCTTCTTACTTCTATACTATACGAATGAACTTACAGTGCGTACATATATGTGTCATACCGGCGCAGATATGCACGCAATGAAAGTGTAGACACAAAAGAATGTTCAATTTCATCAAATTTGGTATGCATAAACGTCTGATTAGCGGGTGTGATTTGGGAAAAATATTCTAGGTAAAACAAGACATTATGTTTATAAGTTCCCAGAAATCAGACTGAATTGCCAATTGGAAACAGCAAGTAGATAAAGGCGTTGGGTTAAGACAGTTTTAAGTAACAGTTATCTCTAGGCTGCAGGTCAAGAGCGACAGTAACATAGAATAATAATTAACACAGCTTAACACCTGTACCCCAGCTATTGTTAGCGGAATGAGAACAGGATACACCGTGGATTAAATAAAGGGTTGGGTTCAAAGTTCCGTGATGGCTCCCGATTACGACAAAAAGGACCCCGATTACGACAAGTAGGTTCCCGATTATGACAAGAAGGTTCCTGTGTTCGAAAAGAAGGTTCCCGAGTTCGAAAAGAAGGTTCGCGAGTCCGACAGGAAATACCTGAAGAGGGTCGGAGGGCACATCGGCCGAAACATTGTACAGATAACAATAAAGATGAGGACAACAGAGTTTTTCACTTTAACATATGGATAGATTTTAGCTTCCTATTTACTTGAGTGTTGAAGTATTTTTGAGGTGTTGTATGAGAGGCATGAAATACGGTAAAGAAAACTGAATCAGTTTTCATTATTAAACGCCTTTATAACTAAACAAGAACATATTCTTCGATTTTCTATTCTATTTATTCCGAAAATAAAAACAGAATTTTGCAAATCAATCGTTCTTACCAATACGACTTAAATCGATTTCATGTTTGCCCATAATTGGGGATAATCGATAACTTGCCCGATATTTATCTTAAATTTTGCAATATTTTTTGTTTGATGCAAAATATTTGAAAGAATTAACAGTATAGTTGGTTGGTTTTACGATATGTCGAGTTATTTAATGCCAGAGTAGTCTTTTCTTCGTGTTCTTATTGGTACTCAAGTATATGTTATCTTATTATAATGGAGATTGTGTGTTTTTCTGTCTGTAACCGAAACTATATTCCTACTCAAGTCACCATTCTCTTGGTTATTGACATCACATTCTCCATGATTTATTTTTTTTTATCTAAAACTCAATTATTAATAAAATTGTCTTACATTATTAATACTGTTAACTATGTCTACATACTTACTAAATGCAATTATATTTATATATACAACAAAATAGCGGTTTACAGTGTGTACGGGAAGGCTAATTTGCATATTAATATTAAAAAATCGAATTTAATAAATATGTGCTTAGTATTATTGATTTCTAACTGTTTGGTTATATTTTAATGAATATAAGCAAAAATCTCTTCAATGAATCTTAAATGAAATCCATTAACAAGATAAAATAACTATCATTTTATTCTTTACTTCCTCTTATAACTAAATACTTAAATTAGAAAAAATAACAATGAAAGACGAGAGTGATGGAAGAGTAAGTTTCAGTTGTTCCATTTTTTATTATACTCCCTCTGTTTCAAATCTTTTATTATACTCCCTCTGTTTCAACTATTTTTATCTGTATTCTTATTTAGTTTCATTAGCCTTTCTAATTTAATACAATATTTTATTACATTAAAACTTAAATACTTGCACCCGGAGGGTGCATATATTTGCTAGTTATAATAGAGATTGTATGTTTGTTTGGCTGTAACCGAAATATATTACTACTCAAGTCAAAATTCCCTTACTTATTTACGTCACATTCTCTATGGTTTTATTTTATTTAAACCTTAATTATTAATAAAATTGTTTTACATACAGAAAATACCTTTCAAAGCAAATTTTACTAACATAAAATGTCTTTCAACATAATGAATACTCTACAAAACAACATTATCAAAAAAATTTAAAATAAAAATGAAAAACACAGAAATGCCTGAAATCAAATGGAAAAATTATGAAAAAGCCAACACATAAAATACAGGGTCTAAAATTGGTAATTCTTTTTTTGGAAGAATAGTAACGTTCCTCTAGCCAGACTGTTGAACAAGATCAGAAATAATCGCCAAATACAAGGAGAACAAATACATTTTATGTCATTTACTTCTCGATTACCGAACGTTTCCTCATTTTTAAGTGTTCACATCACTGCCAATCCTTCGAATTAAGCGCTTCCTTTAAAATAAATGCATTCTACGCGTCGAAATCTATCAATAAAGCTAATTAAATCCACATCTAAAATTTTAACGAAATTCGAAATTTTTAAACACTATAATAGGTGATTAAAGTTCCATATCTCCGCCAATTCTTAGAATTCTTGGCATCAATGAAATCTACGCATCAAAATCTACCAGAAAAGCCAAAGATATCGAAACTATAATGTACCTAGTATATCTTACTGTATTTTCAATTTGATTTATATATCTATTGAGTTCTTAACGGTAAATTTATAAATTCTGGTATGTGGTATAAAAAAACACGTCCTTCGAGAATCCCGTGAAGATCACGCCCGAATGCATTGCCAGAAGATTAAGGAATATTAAGTAGCTTTTTAGTAACTGTGTTCTTATACTAAACACATTTATCCTTCATTATAAAACTATGAAACCTACTGATATTATTCTTTTATTCATACAATTAAATGATACATATATATCAATTATATATATATATATATATATATATATATATATATATATATATATATATATAAACATATTTATAATATAATATGTATAATATATATGGATATAATATATATATAAATATAATATACATATATATGTAAATATAATAAAATCTATATATATAAAAGAAAGTTTTTGGTATGTACGTGTCGAACTATAACCCAGAAAAGAGGAGTCACTCAGATTTGAAATCTTGCATATAGATTGATATCCTTCTAACTAAGAAACACGCCAAATTTGGTTATTGATTTTTACTAATTAAGGGATATAATTAATTAATTGATTAAGCAAAAATCATCCAATTTTCGGAACTGTCCGTATACAGCACCTGATAATAAAATATTGTCTCCGGCCTGACTTTTTGTTACAGCAATTTACAGCAGTGAAGTTTAACTTTAGTGAATAAATTTCGCAGTCTAAGGCGTTCCGCTCGGAATTTATCGCCTATTTTTGGTCCAATCTTAAAAATATTTATATGGTTGGAAAGAAAAAGGAATAATCATTCTAAATATGTAATTTGTATGCGTTTTTATCTATTGAATTATTTTTTACAGCGAGTTAAAAAAAATCATGGCTTTGGAGAGATGATAAGTATGATTTTTTTTCAGACTAAATTTTAAGGAAAAAATAAATTCTTTTTTCTCGCCTATTTACGGTACAATCTTCTTTAAGATATTTATATGGTTAGAAAGAGAATAACGTACTATTTAAATATATAATTTGATTGAGTTTTTATCAATGGAATTATTTTTTACAGCGAGTTAAAAGATAATATTTTGCTTCAGTCAGCCTAGAATTCATAGTATAATATTTTCATACTAGATTTTAACATAAAATCGCATATTTCTGTTCATATCTTAAAAATATTTATTTGGTTAGAAAAAAATCTTTCTAAATAGGTAATGAGAATGTCTTTTCATACATTGAATTATTTTTTACAGCGAATTAAATAACAAATCAAACAAAAAGATTTAACGATAACTCAACTTTTTTTTTTATTAATTCCCGTCGTTCGTCAATTGTAAACAAAGCCTTTTTTATTTTTCATAATCGCGTTAATTTATTTATTTTAATATTAGAAATACAAATAAAATCATGATACTAATGCAGAATTGTGCGCAAGAGATAATACCATTAGATTATCTAATATAAATACCTGAAAACTCAAATTGTTATCAAATTTATAGTAGAGTATACTTTACTATAATAATTTGACATTCGATCGGCTACGCTTTGAATTAATAATGTTATTTTTTTTAATGACCCAGAAAAAACAGAACCCACACATTTTGTAATAAAACTGTTAAATTTATCTAGGGGGTTTAGGGTTAGGGTTAGGTTTTAGGGTTGGGGTCTAGGGTTAGTTTAATGGGAAAATAAATAAATAATTTGGGTTTTGTTTTTTCTGGATCACCCTGTAATATGTTTTGATTTTCCGACCGATTTCCAAGTTTAGCCATATGAGGTCATTCCCACAAATCTGACGAAAAGAAAATTCCCTGACCTCCCACCAGGCCGGATTAAATTAAAATCTTTTTTACCTGGTGAAATTATGGGACATCCTGCGAGGACTGACCTTGCTATTCAATCGTAATAGATCTGCAAACGATGATTAAACCATGTTTTTATCTCCTCTACCCGTGCTTTGCCGGGTAGCCGCTGTTAGTATATCTATATAACATATATATAAAAATAATATATATAATATATGTAAAATATATATATATATATATATATAATATATATATTATATGTGGGTGTGTGTGTGTGTGTGTGTGTGTATTACATTTATATATAATACATATAAATAGGAAATTTTCATAGCTTGTAAGCACAGGAAAATACTTGCTATAAACTTGGAGTCGAGAAACAATTCTACAAGATCTATCACCATGAAAGAGAAATATTTTCAAAGTATTATTTTTATCATCATACACGCAAGAAAGGAGACGCGCACAGGAATACAAGAATAGCTCAATGCTATATATTACGGAATATACATTTTGATGTAATTTTTCCACGGCGCTTTGACTGAAGATGTGGCTAATTCATTGCTTTGAAACCGCTTGTAACAAAAGGCTTTGATTGTATAATTAAATATATATATATATATATATATATATTATATATATATATATATATTTGTTAATGTATAAGTAGTAACTTACCGGTGGTATGAGTACGATCGTTGGAAGCACAGAGTATCCAGAGGTTAAGATTGAGAAAAAACAAATACAAAGTGCTCAATACAATGTAGAGCAAAAATTTATTTTAACAATGGAAAGGAGTAACCTACTCGAGTTAATGTAACCCTGAAGAATCAATCGATGAAACTCGAGTAGGTTACTCCTTTCCCTTGTTAATATATATATATATATATATATATATATTCAAGAATTGACATGCATCTTACATATATATATATATATATATATATATATATATATATATATATATATATATATATATATATATATATATATATACATATTATATATATATATGTAAGATGCATGTTCAGTTCTTGGGTTCCATATTTGTTTGTTGAGAACATTTTGAAATACCGATTGATTTCCATACATTCAATTCGAGACATCTGCTCCTTACGTACACACATACAAAGAGAGAGAGAGAGAGAGGGGGATACAGAGAGATAAAGCGAGAAGGAGAGAGAAAGAGAAAGAGAGAAAGACAAATAGATACAGAGAAAGGGACAGAGAGAGAGAGAGAGAGAGAGAGAGAGAGAGAGAGAGAGAGAGAGAGAGAGAGAGAGGGGGGAGAGCATTTTTTTAATAGAATATGTACTATTACATGTGTTTTAATGTATAGGTCCTACTACCTTACTGTGTTATTATTATATATGCATATGATAATATCACTGTTGCTAAGAGTTCAATGCTCGCAAAGATTTGTCACTTCTGAGAAAAGTCCTTCCTTTTCTGAAGAAACTAAAACTAAAAATACAACTAACAAATGTCAACTGTAAGATAAAGGAGAACCATTTCCTCTCTGTGATTTTAAACAGTTGAATATGCAGAATCCCGATAAGTGAAGAAATGAAGCCACAATAATATACGTAAAACCTGTTGAAAATATGAATATTTAGCATGCAGCGATAACAGCGTCGAATGATGCAATCGGAAAAGAAAAGAAAAAAGGTCTGTGAATATGCAGTTGATCAAATAGCAGCAGCAGATGAAATAATTTCAGGCCATAAAAGAAGACAGGAACGATAATCTTTGAATATAATCGAATAACACGCCCGGAAAATGTGAAACGAATATATGAAAGAGATTTTTTATTTATGCGAAACGTTAAAGATGAAATATATTATCTTCACAAGTCGCTGACACTGATAAATTCTTCGAACGCCAACGGGCATTTACAATAAGTGTATTCCAGCATCTTTTTTTTTTTTAACTTTTAATAGTATTTAATATTTTTCTTAAAAAATATGAATATATTTGAGTTTGTGAAAGTTTAATTTTCTTATTGATTAAATCGATAGATCGTTCATGTCACATACGTTCAGTTCCGTTTAAAGGTTGACCTTGTGTCACATCCTGCTCGTGGCGAAGAGTTGAGTAAATACTTATATCTATCCTTGATGGATTCCACTAAAAAGTATCTAATACACAACACAGACGAAAGAACGAACACACACACACACACAAAAGAACCTCACACACACACACACGCACACACACACACATATATATATATACACATATATATATATATATATTATATATATATATATATTCATATATATATATAGATAGATATAGTTAGAGAAAACTGAAATTAAGACCACATATTTCAGCGAATTGTTTCAAGTATCTAACCATTTTTTTTATTCTGAAGAATCTCCAATGCTACAAACTTTAAACGTAGTAACGATATATATATATATATATATATATATATATATATATATATATATATATATATATATATATGGTATGGGTACATTTTCTTTTACTGTGAAAACAAAAGATAGTGCTATGATAATTTCATTGATCTTCAATTTATAGAAAATCAATTTATATATATATATATGTGTGTGTGTGTGTGTGTGTGTGTGTGTGTCTGTGTTTGTGTGTGTGTATGTGTAAAACAAAGTACTGAGACAAATACTATATTTACATGATAAGGGATTCTAACTAGTATTTATGCGATCTCCAAATACACCATTGGCGACAGGATGCAGAACAAATCCCTCGAGTTGAGGAGAGAAATCGATTTGACAATTCTTGGAGCGAATCCTTTAAATAAAACCTTTTTTCTATATTTCTCCATCACTTACTTGAAAACATTTTGGAATTTGTCACATTCATTACAAAAATCTTCACAGAATCTAAAAATTGCCCCAAACTATCTTTACCAGACTTTTTGAGTTATGTTAAAAAGAGTAATTAAAAAAAGAAGAGAAAAAAAGATTACAGAATTGGATATCTCACGTTTTGCAAAGTTTGACTTGGAAAATGTTTTCGTCTGTAATTTTCTTTAAGCTACTTAGATGAAAAAGATATTTTTGAGAATTTGGTGAATTTGACACCAGACAAGGTACACAAGTTGAGTTAATCTATAATAATCTCCTCATTGACATAAATCAAATTTATCTGTAGTTTGAACATTATTTAATGTTGGTTTAAAACCTTTCTCTATTACTGCAAGTCTGTCTCATGATGCACTGTGTATGCCTAACAAACACACACATGCACACACACATTTATATATTGTAGGAAAAGTAAGGACGAACTCATAAGTGACGTTCTCATGGGGACACTTATATTTGTGAATACCGGTGTAAGTCGACCAACAAAAAGTACATTAATCAGCTCTGTACGAATTTCGTATGACGGGTGGAAGACCTACCGTAGCAATGACCGATAGGGATGATTGGTGAGGGAGAGTCAGGGGAATCATGATGATGATATTATATATATATATATATATATATATAATATATATATATATATATATATAATATAAACCTAATCCCCTCTCCTATACTGGTTGCGTATCCAAGATTAAAGAACCCATGCCACACAACAATTTACCCATAGCTGCAGGGAAATAGTTGGATTTAATTCCTCTCCAATGGTATCAGCGCTTTATATATATATATATATATATATATATATATATATATATATATATATGAAGTTTTCAGTCTGAACTTATTAGTAACATTTACAGTAAAGACTACTTGTCTAAAGCCGGACATGAGATCTTATGATAATAGATGTTGAAAGGATAAATAAATAAATGAATGAAAGAAAATGTTGAATGGATAAATTAATTTAAGGAATTACAAACACGTATTTCGTCTAGGAGTTTGTTCATGTACACATTGTATTCTATTTATTATCATTCTGAATATAAAATAAAAATAATAATAATAGAAAATTATGAAATATTTAAATATACAAATATTTAAATATACAAAGAAAAATGGCCTTCCTCAGGGTAAAATATTTGATATTTGAAGTCAAAACGGTCAAAATGCAGAGAATTTTGAAATGTTCGAAAAAATAATTTTAAAGAAAAGTTTTTGAGACGCTTACAATTGGAGAAATAGATTGATATTTGACGACAATTACGGTTAGAGAATAAAGAATATTCGGTGATGAGTGACATTTGATAAAAACAGGGTGAATTTTTAATTGTATAAGTTTATATTGTTGACTTGTACAAAGAAAAGTTTATATATATATATATATATATATATATATATATATATATATATATATATATAGTTTTTTTTCTTCCGTAGTTAGGGTCTTTCCATAACCAAGCTGATGCAGGTAGACCATAAGGAGAGCTCAATGTACCTAATACCAGTGAGTAAAGGACAGAGCAAGATATTTAGTAAATGAAGAAAAACTCTAAACTTGCTTCATTACAATAATGTTCTTGTGATTACCTGAAGATGCCGTATTAATACGGTTGAAATAAATTATTGTAATGAAGCAAGTTTAGAGTTTTTCTTCATTTACTATATATATATATATATATATATATATATATATATAGAGAGAGAGAGAGAGAGAGACAGACAGACAGACAGACAGACAGACAGACAGAGAAAGAGAGAGAGACAGACAGACAGACAGACAGACAGATAAAGAGAGGGGTAATTGATTGATTGATAGATGGATAGATCTGCATGGCCACGTTCATTGTAAACAAATATCTAATGTTGAATACTCGTTGATAAATATAACGGAGGTGCATCGTATCAACAACTCTGATTATTAAAATCTACGATTGATTTTTATACATTGTCCTTTTGGTGCTTGACAAAATTCATGCTCAGCCCTTAACTAGCCGACAGCGAATGGATCAAACAGTTTTTGTTAAAGAAAGAAATTCGTACAACAAGGGCCGTTGCTTTGTTTCCAGGAGTTTCATTGATCGAATTTCTGATCAGCATGGTCGATAAAATCGTGTCTCTTGATTTTTTGAATCTTTCAAAGCCTCTGGCCTTCGAAGCGCGTCATCCTGACATTATCAGAGCACACTTCATTAACACAATGCAAAAAGATGCAAAGTTTTCGAGGCCTAAAAAAAGAAAAAAAAGAAAAGAAAAAAAGGAAAGAAAAAGATAAAAAGAAAAGTTACTAATAAAATCTTTGATGTATCGCTACTTTTTTCATGTATATATAGGTGGGTGTGCCTCCTTAGATAAAAATAATTGCAGAATATATATATATATATATATATATATATATATATATATATATATATATATATAAGATGTGTAAAAAAACTGTCTATATTTTTGTACTTTTTGACACACCTTATATTCTGAAAAAAAAGTGTCATTCATTTTTCATTTCTATTTGGTCAATACAGCTTTTTTATCATTTTTATCTTGGTAAATATAGCTGTAAACTTATTATTTTTTGACACACCTTGTATTCTGAAAAAATAATGAATGGAACGTTATCTTTTTTTTCAAAATACAAGGCGTGTCAAAAAATGCAAAGAATTTCGATACTATTTTGACACACCTTGTATATGAAGAGAGTATCTACTGAAAATAGGAAAATATACTGTGATTTTTAGAATCTGCTGTCATATCTTGTGATTATGCATAATCATAAATTAATATCTGATTCTTATTTTCGCTGTTCGGTGGCGTTAAAGGCGTCATAAGTTGTTATTTCCTTAGCTAACCTTAGTATAGCATAAAACCAGATTTGCCACCAGTAAGAATCAAACTCCTAATTAGAAGCACACGGATGCTCAGTAATTTTATAAGTCTAGCTCAGTATGGCATAAGGTCAGAAATATGGGGTTCACTAACAGTAGTCTGCTTGTCGAGATTTCTAACGATTATACTAGGCGAAGTGTCCATTAGTTTACTAATGAAAACCTTTTTGAAATAGTTTATATGCTATAAATAAGTCGAAATTGAACTGGTAACATAGCATAATCATTTGCTGAATGAAAATCTTATTTATACATATACAGACATGCATACGTACATACATATATACATTTACACACACACACACACACACACACATATATATATATATATATATATATATATGTGTGTGTGTGTGTGTGTTGTGTGTGTGTGTGTTTGTGTATGGGTATGTGTGTGTATGTGTGTGTGAGAGAGAGAGAGAGAGAGAGTGCACGTGAGTGTTAGGAAGAAATGAACATGAACCTGACTATATGTGATAAAGAAATGAATAGATTGGAAAACGTATAGGAGTTGTGAAGATGATTTATAAATATCTTAAAGTTTTGTCGACGTTTGAAATAATTCAATAATTAAATATATATTACAAATGTACCGATGATCTTCATCAGGACATTCAAATATTGACTAGTGATATTGGTACATTCATTGTTAAATAAACATGCCAGTATCAGCTGGCAATATTTACAGGTCCTTATATATACATAGAACGTTCGCACTCTTCTTGGTTTCGACAAGAACCTTTCAGCACCACTTCCTAATAGTTGGACGAAAATACTACCACAGCATTACCTTTACTGAAGTGAATTTTAACTTTTAAAAATTCGCTGCGCATCGAAAATATTTATACAAAAGTAAGTCTAATCTTGGGAACCCTTAATCCGTATGTTCTATTCAGAGTTGAATTCTCAGAAGAAATCGTTTAACATTTTATTCTTACTGTGAGATTTTTCTAATACGATCTGCACCAAAAACCTGAGTGAATTCAGGCAAATTCTATCCAACATTGCCAAGATGAATGCAGTAAAGTCTTTTGTTCCGCATGACCAACCAGAATTAATCTTTTTTGTTCATAGAACTGAATAAAAGATGCTTTAAGAATAAAATAAACCTGATTCTCATGTGTTTTTCTTTTCTTTAACAACCATTCCTACCTTTTTCTTGTTGTTTGCCAACTTCCTACGAGAAAACAAAAAGCAAAAACAAAATCGAACGGGTTATTTACAGAAATAGAAGCTAGTCCGTATAGACAGGTGATTATCTTTTCCTTTCCACTTCAAACGAAGTATCTTCTCTAAGGTATAAATAAAACCACCGCACTTAATATGTCATGACTAACAATAGTTATAATAAATACACTAAACCCCAAAGAACTAACTAACTCTTATATACACATGCTGTAAAAAAGAACCCGTGGCCCCCAAAAATCCTTATCAAATGCTGATTCCGAAGCCAGGTATGTTCCCGGGGCCAAACCACCATTACCAACAATTTAGAACACTCAACCATTACCCAACGTTATTAAGAGACTTTATTAGGTATACAGCTTTGTCGTTTAATCTTACTTGTATTCCAGACTTGTCAACAATCCTTGTGATTGGTCAGTGATGTACGATTTTGATTAGCTAGATAGATGATGGTGTCAAGACACTGGTCGAGGAATTAGAAACGAAATTCCCGTGAGATTCAGAGTATACACAAACCCAGTTATGACTCATTAACTTACTTGATTTAAATGGTGGCAAATTCAACTCAACAGTCAAAAGAACGTTTTACGCAAGTCAAAACAACTGCTGTGTATCTTTTAAACAACTAACTCGTACCGACATACGAATCCTGCGAGCTGTGGTGAGATCTTAACACTGGATCCCTTAAATCTATTTACAATATCCATATGGGATTTGTCATATTATCGACGCTGGTGACCAATCTTACGGATTTGGTTCTGCCCTGTTTTCTTGAGTGATAATGTTATTCAAGCCCCACTGCGAGCCACTAGCGATTTTGTGGTCTTTCTCAGTAGTTCGGTCTGATGAATATGAAGGGCTGGTCGCTTATACAATTCTGTGCTCCACCAATTACGGATATTCAAAACTACCGTATTTTAGCACAAAAAATCAACTTTGATTTGAAAATATACTTTCTGTATATGTTACATAATGAATGGTTAGCCTATCTGTTATGTAAGGTAAGTGTCTAATTTAAAATAAGTTAATTCAAAATGTAACTGGTAATTTATTCGAAATAGTGGCATGGAAAACCCGATTTCGAGAATGTGTTAGAGATTCTGATTAGCCAAAGACATTGTAGAGGATAGACGCGTAAAATGGCTTATCTCCCTCAGTGCGGTTGAAGTGGGAGCTTATTAAATGAAGACGTTGAAATAAACAAGTCTTGGTGTTCATTTATGCCAACAAGAATATGAAGACAGAGACTAAGACACCCAAGCCAACCCAATGGACCTAAGTTCCTATTGACCGCTAAATATTTATACTTTTGTGCTACTGAGTTTCAATGCTGTAAAGTTTGGTAATAAATAATACCTGATGATATATGTTTTGATTGTATATTGCTCCACTAAAAATAATCAAATTTTGGTATTTTTGGTTGGAAGTAAACGAACATTTTATTAAAAATATTATAGCAGTGTATGTATTTATGGACGATACTATATATACTTGAAAAGACATTTTCTTTGTTACTATCGTTATTTCTTTATACGTAAAAGGTTAAGATTAGTAAATGTACCTATTTATCCTTGTGCTTTATTTTGTATACTTAACACTATCTTAACTTTGTAACTTACAAACCTCATCGGAATAAATATCCATAATAAAATAAAAACGTCTAGAGATCAAATAAAAGCAATCTCCCTCCAAGGTAGTGTCATCATAAAATCTCACATCTCTCTAAATATGTTCTGTCACGCATACAAGATTTTATATTAAGATGTCAGCACATCTTAGTGTCATTTGTTGGAAATATTTTATGACAATCGACTTGGTAAATTTATGTATGATGAAAATCGGAAATAAAAGTTGTTTTTTTTCCTACGGGCGTTTCTGAGCAAAGAGTGTTTTAATAATTGGAAAGAAAGTTGCTGGTTTATATCCTGTGTAGCTGGCCAAACGGTGTCGTTTAAATGGTTGTTTCAAGTAGAATACAATTAGTCAATTTAGAATAATTGGATTTAAACATGAAGTTGCTGTTTTAATAACAGTATTGAACAAAGAAGTTCAAATGAACTATAAATAAACAACATTGATTGTAATTGATTATTGATTTGATTTATAAATATACTTATCAATTTAGCTTTATTGTTTAGAATTTAAAAACAAAGCAAAAGAGGTGAATAAATACACACACACTCTTATATATATATATATATATATATATATATATAATATATATATAATGAGTCAGACGAACCTACTATTAGTTTCGCTTAATGCTCTTCAGGGCTAAGATCTGACTACAGAGACAAGGAGCAAAACGAATTAAATAGTACTTACCACAGTAGTCATTTAAATTAGCTGAACTAGACCGACCAATAAAAACGAACAAAAAACACAGACCACTATAAATCTATTGTTTTATAAATATTTAATTTATTTATTGAATTTTTATTTAAAAATTTATTATTATTATTATTATTATTATTATTATTATTATTATTATTATTATTATTATTATATTTAATTTATAATTTAAGTAAATTTGAATCTATTACATCAGTACAAGCACCCCATCGCTATCCTTATCCCCCCCAACGAATGGGAACCCAGCACGCCGACGTTTGTCCGCCTATCTGCCCGTAATTATACGATCCATCGATACGACTAAATCTAGGGATATATATATATGTATGTATATATATATATATATATATATATATATATATATATATTATATATATAATTCCAGTTACAAGCTATTATTAAACAGGTTTGGTTGAATACCACGGAAAATTTTGGTGGTGGTGATTTTCAGTTGCTTAGTTTCAAGCCCTTGTGTAATTTTTTTCTCTCGCGGTCTAAGTGGTAGAGAGGCCCTCCTACAATAAACCTTCCGAGTGCACAAACCTGTTAACACAGAATATATAAGTCACAATAAATCCTCGCAACTGAATAAACCTTGCAAGAAAAAAATCCTAGTGTAGTCGACCATGGATGTGGTCGAAATCACTTGGAAAAGTATGTAGGAAATAGAAAAACACAAACAATTCCAAAAAGAGGAATTTATTGATAGTGAAGTCGACGTTAAAACGTTTCGGTTTTTTTAGCAAACCTTCATAAGGATATGAGATGGAATATATGTTGTGTGGTAAGAACCCCACCACTTTGCCATTCACAAACACACCTACCAGCCCCAAATCATAACGTGACGTTAATAAAAACACCACACGGAACAGATTAGAAACCTTTACATATTGGCCAAAATTTTACCCTAAACCTCTCTCACTATAGGTTAATGATAATAATTTCAATCAATTTAGTTTCTTCTCGTCTTATATCTATAAGTCCGTATTAAGCACTCCACACTATTCTCCGTTTCTTGAGAAAATATTCACGGGAACTAGAGCTAATGCTTGCCGAAGTCAGTTACAGCCCCCGTTTTTTTTTTATACACAACCAATCATTCTCACATTTTTCGGAACTCACCCACCCTACCAGACAACACTTCTTCCATCTCAAGTCCCAATCAAGGTTTGCTAAAAAAAAACGAAATGTTATAACGGAGTCTTCACCATCAAGAATAAACTAATATTTTTAGAATACTTCGTGTTTTTCTATTTTCTACATCGTGTCGGATTTAATTCCATATTTAATCACATATGATCATTTAAGTTTATATATATATATATATATATATATATATATATATATATATATATATATATATATATATATATATATATACACTATAATATACACTACCAGAGTACTGCTTCACTAGGAAACTACTTTGAAAGATACGATAAAAACTATATGTTTGTATGAATAATTACTTCTGTTAAATTTCAGTGAAATTTTCTGTAGCATGTCTAAACACCAGTCTTTTATGATCCACTCTTATTTTTCAATTAAATCATTTTTGCACTTTTATTTGTAGGGTAATTCAATTTCATTTTCTTATGTTAAAAAAAATTACTGAAATAAATTTGCAAAAAAAATAAAAATAAAACATTAAAATCACCCAAATTAGATTAAATTAATAAATCGATGCTCTCAGTTTTCGCTCGTTGATAAATTTCTCTTCGGCCCGCAAGACCAACACAGAGATCACTAAAAGAAAACAAAGAAAATATATCATAAGAAGTGTCGTTTTAGGAAGGGAAAAATTACTGTCCACGCCCACTAAGTAAGACATTTTATTTTGATCAGACAACTAAGAAAGAAAAAAGTCAAGTCAGCAGGAAAAGTTGAATAAATAATTACAGGTAATTATATTTATTTCTGCGACACTCGATGTAAATTGTAAATTATATTAGCGTTCTATTTGGCTGGCAAAAATATCAGCTTGCAACAGCTGCTAATGCAAGGGAGAGCACTCTGTTGGTTTTTACTCAGTCGTCGCCTCATCATTAATGTTAGTGACTGTTTCTGTAAGATGAGATCTCAGAGATATCTGTTATACATTATTTATTTACAAAAACTCTCTACATTATTAATGAATTCGATTTGTATAGGCAGTTATCAAAACACGCTTATTAGTTTTTAATGAGAACTTTTAATAGGACTTACAAAATAATTTTACGCGTTGTCCATTACTAATAGAATTAAATAAAGCCGATGCAAATCCATTATATGACGTGGTCATTTTTGCTTAAGAACCCCAAATACCTCCCCCCAAAAATAAAAAAAATAAAATAAATAAAAGCAAACCATTGAAATATTTTACAAGACAATTAGGAAGGTGGCAAAAATAGCGCTATCAAAGAATGTAGGATAGAGTTTGGGCGACATCAAGAGTGAACTTAACTTTAACCCTTTTATTGCCAGGCTGCAGATGCAAGGATGGTGCCAGTGGTAGAATTATCTTATGGTCAAATTACCGGTGGAAGTGTCAACATATATATATATATATATATATATATATATATATATATATATATATATATATATATATATATATATATATATATATACTTGAGAGTTTAGTGTTTCGCTATTAGGACAGCTTCAGAAGTGAAATTTTATTTCGTAAAAAAATTTTTTATTCCGTAAAAAAAAATGTGTGTGTGTGTGTGCGTGTGTGTGCATGTATGTATGTATGTATGTATGTATATATATATATATATATATATATATATACGCATACGCATATATATATATATATATATATATATATATACTGAGAGAGAGAGAGAGAGAGAGAGAGAGAGAGAGAGAGAGAGAGAGAGAGAGAGAGAGAGGTGGGGGTAGCAGAATATCTTCTGCGCATATGTTATAAAAATGAAATAGTTTTTAGCTTTTTATTGAGGTTTTCATTTTGACGAACGAGGTGTCACACCGGTGGTGGTTGTCAGTTTAAAAACTTCCCAAAGTCTCTGTTTATATAGTCCGAGTAGGTGCTCTTATGTTGTGGAGTATTGAATTATTTCTGTGTGGACGTGGTGTGGGAACGTGTGCTGGTCTGAAGCGTATATATATATATATATATATATATAGAGAGAGAGATAGATAGATAGATAGATAGAGATAGATATATAGATACATATATATATATATATATATATATATATATATATATATATATATATATATATATATATATGAAGGTAAAAATGGATATTGAATCCGACAATATGTAAGAAAGTTTTATAGAAAAACAACAAGATGTTAAAAATTTTTTGCTGACAGATATCTGTTTCGACATTATGAATATGTCTTTTTCAAAGCAACATTGTAAGCGGAAAAACGGAATATATCAGTAATACCGGAATTTTTTTTTTTATTAATTTAAAAAAAAAACATATTTGTTGTTAAAAATAAAATACATTTTATTTGTTAAAAATAAAATAAATTTTATTTTTAAAATGTTTAAGCATTTTTATCATAAACAGCTCAAAAGAGTTTGTAGTAAAAATGTATATGAATATCAAAAAAGTTCAGCAAAATGTTCCGGTTACAAATGAAAGTTTAAAAATGTAACAAGTCCAGCAACATGAATCTGCAATGATGTTAAACTCGCAGAGTCGGGATCCTTATTACATCCGAAAATATGAGCCTCCGATGATATCATTTAACATCATTGCAGATTCATGTTGCTGGACTTGTTACATTTTAAAACTTTCATTTGTAACCGGAACATTTTGCTGAACTTTTTTGATATTCATATACATTTTTACTACAAACTCTTTTGAGCTTTTTATGATAAAAATGCTTAAACATTTTAAAAATAAAATTTATTTTATTTTTAACAACAAATATGTATTTAAAAAAAAAATTCCGGTACTGATCGAGAGCGTTCTGTGCCTTGTAATTACTGATATATTCCGTTTTTCCGCTTACAATGTTGCTTTGAAAAAGACATATTCATAATGTCGAAACAGATATCCGTCAGCAAAATTTTTTTAACATCTTGTTGTTTTTCTATAAAACTTTTTACATACATATATATATATATATATATATATATATATATATATATATATATATATATATATATATATATAGAGAGAGAGAGAGAGAGAGAGAGAGAGAGGCATTAGTGAGGAGAGAGAGTTACTATTTACCCATATGAATATTTTACTTTCACAAAGTTATTAGACCTATGGGAATGCAGGATACTGCAAATTTAGATAGATTTATTTGACACGTTCAACATTCAAGTGGCATTCACAGATAACTCTGATTCACTTCATAAGGAAACACTAATCTAATTTTCTTGAAGCTATTTCGCGCTTTCTTATCTTCAAACTTTAAGGTAGCAATAATATATATATATATATATATATATATATATATATATATATATATATATATATATATATATATATAATGGTATGGATACATTTTCTTTTCACTGAGAAAGCAAAAAGATAGTGATATGATAATTTCATTGATCTTCAATTTAGAGAAACTCAATTTATATATATATATATATATATATATATATATATATATATATATATATATATATACATATGCGTGTGTATGTGTGTGTGTGTGTGTGTGTTTAGTTTAATATATTTACTTCAAAATTATAAAAATACAATATCAAATTCATAATATTAAGATATACATTTCATAATTAGTATAAATAATATATATATATATATATATATATATATATATATATATATATATATATATATATATATATATATGTATGTGTGTGTGCGTGAGTTTAAGACATTTACTTCAAAATACAAAAATATATCTTATTAGATATAGAATTAGTATCAATTATATAGATACATCACACACATACACACACACACACACACACGCACACACTCTCTCTCTCTATATATATATATATAATATATATATATATATATATATATATATATATATATATATATATATGCGTGTGTGTGTGTGTGTGTGTGTGTGTGTATTTATCTATGTATCTCTCTAACTATTTAAAATTCGACATTAGTACGTTTTTTTGCGATTGTAAGTACACCCATACCTTTCTCAGCTGTGTGGCTTTAGTGTTGAAATTTGGTTTACAGATACAACTCGACAAGGCACATAAAGTGATGTAAGTGGGGATATCGGTAGTCACCAAGATACGGTCCGAGTAAAGCATGCAACGTACTCTGCTCAGTTTTCATGTGTTAAAAATTCAAGTTGTTTATAATGATTATATCATAATTATAATAAAATATTGATGTTGCAACCAGGTAGATTACTAACTCATGACTCCTAGTTTCACGTCTTTGATTAGCAGATTAGCTCGCTCGTGATCCATACCTCTCACCTAACGATCGAATACGGTAATTTGGAATCGTGAGATATTAATTACCCTGCTTTATTTTTTATAATTGTTAATATATATATATATATATATATATATATATATATATATATATATATATATATATATATATATATGTGTGTGTGTGTGTGTGTGTGTGTGTGTACGAATAGCTTCGAAACATTCCAAATGCTTATTGTACGCATTTCGCCTCTTTGCATTCGTTAATTGTTATAATTTAATGATAAATAAAAAATAAAATAACGCTGTTTTACATTTATGTCTAATGGATAGGTGGCACCACTGATTTCTGACAGAATTGTTGGTTAAAAAAGTGGGAACAATCCGTAAGTATATACGGTAGTTAATTTAGTAGAAATTTCTCACTATTGTGTTATATGTGATATCATTGCCTCAACCCGGGCAACGCCGATGAGCCCTTCTATTATGCTATAAAACCAACGATACGCGTTTTCTTTTCTTTACACGGGTGACACGATACTAAGATGCAATAATGCGTATGTGTAGTAGGTACGCGGCTTTCTATATGCGTATGTATGCGTATAGACATAACGTAAATATATTTATATGCTTTTGTGTGCGAACGTACTACATGGTTGTAAGTGGGCATAGTAGCGTATATGTATGTATGTGGATGAATGTGTGCATTTAAAAGGATAGCTGAAGCTAGATGATAAAACAGAAAGAGATGAGAATTAAAGGGTTAGTACTTTTAATGTCCATCATAAACTCAAGTTTTTGGTACTAGTACAGTCAGAGGTCAGTATATAAGGGTATTATTTCTTAAAGCACTTTAATTCTTTGAGTTTCCATGTATGGTATGCTGTTTTTTTTCTTTTCCGAAAATCAGGACTTCTTATATTCAACGAAGCAATTGGGAGTAAAAATGATAAATTGCGGCCCAGAGTAATGACGATTAGATTGGCCATTGGACTGGGGTCAGAACTCATAATAAACGTCAACTATAATTTATCCCAATCCAAATTGTTACACACGACCCTCTCTGGTTGGAACAAGAGGAATTCTCATAAATAAAGACGGCTATTAGATTTTATTCTCAGGTTCCTTTTTTGTTGTTGTTGTTCTTTTCGTTGTGGGGTGGACCCATGATTTGAACGGTTTCGACTGATAAATATCCTTCTAAAACAAACACAACTTTGTGGGAAGACACCTAGACTAGCAAACGAGAATAGTCGAGTTGCAGTCGATACTGTCAGATAAGCAGATATTTACCAACAAATTCATCCAGGGTAGGATGTGATATAAGGTCACTAGTATGGGGCATCCAGCGAGGAGCAAACTCGCTATTCTGTTGTAATGGATCTGCGAGACTACCTTGCTAACGATTACACCGCGAAAGGACGCCCTAATGCCACATATGCAATTATTTACCCACCTTTTTTTGCCACGGGTATGATGTGACACAAGGTCTCAAGTATGGTTCATTCAGCGAGAACTCGCTATTCAGTAAAGATGGATCTGCGGAACAAGCTTGCTAATCATTACACCACGGAAGGGATGCCAAAAATAACTACTCAACCCGTTGCTGTGTAAGAGTGTGACACATGGTCGAAAATATACGACATCTAGGGAAGATTCAACTCGCTATTCAATAGTAATAGATCTACAAGACTAGCTCGCTAACCATTAGATCATGATGGGACGCCTTTCTTTCACATAAGTTTGGTAAATGCTGCCTTAGTTAATATTCGTAGAAACATGGTTTCATTCTGATAAGTACATTTTGTGATACTTCATCTCGATTTGAATTATAAGAGATAGATTTTATCGTCGTTTTGAATCTAAAAAGTACGCATATGATGTTCCGTTGTTCGCAATCAAATTTTCTTGCCTTAGACACAGAACAAACAAACACTTTTCTGTTATTAATATGGAGTTTTAACCTATCATATGAATTCATATGAGTGGACAGATACCTTATCCACGTTCAATGTAAGCCAAAATAATTCTAACACTAATTCAATACAAAATCATAACGAGAGAAATGCAACAAAAAATAATCTGTTAAGAAAGTATACCAATATCTACTCGGATTAGCATCTGAATAATAATTTATGAAGTTTGCATTCGTGTGAATCATCAAATTCTCGCTATAACGGATATAAATATGAAATGCTAATTAGAATTCTTCACTCGAATCTATATTAGATACATCAATATCATAGACATTTGTTACAATGGAAGCCCAATGGATTTAGAAATCGTCTAGTTTTCATGAAAAAATGCTTACCTTTATTCTTAAATATATTTACAAACCCCTCAGCAAAAGTAGGAAGCATCACATTGTCAATTTCTTAAGCGGAGTTTAATAGGTTTGAATTCAGTTTTCCTTCTCCTAGTCTGGTTGCTTAATGAAGATTAAAAAGTCGAGTCCGTCCAACTATTTACGCATAGCTGGAGGGAGAATAGTCTGACGCACACCTTTCTCATGGGTACTAGCAATATATAAAATGCAAACAGCCTTGTCCAAGACTTGATTTCGTGTCGCCAAGTCCATTTTCCTCGATAACCATTGTACAACTCTCCTCCACATTTATTCTAATAAAAAAATAACATGTTAATTACACCTAAAAATATAAACACTATTAATAATTATTACAAGCTTTTTAAGAATTTAGAAGAAAATTATAATAGTTCTTTCTAAAATTTCTTTCTAATTTCTTTGAAAATTATACCTTTATCATGCTACCCAGAAACCCCTTTGATACATTTAAATCGACCCTAACACAATGTAGCAAGTACAATTTTTTTACTAACAAATAGTAAGTAATTACTTCCAAAAATACCAATATAAATCGACATCATTCATTTTGTTTGGTTACCAAGTGGCTCTCATTGCAATTGTACTCGTCACTCCTGTATTTCACACACCAATATGAAGCCGTTGAAAAATAACTTGCGAGTTTCTGTTCAATAAATATTCATCGATTTTTTCCTATTCATTAGCAGTCAAGAACATGGAAATATTTCTCAAGTTTTTCTTTTCTGGTTTCATGAATTGTTTTCTATATTTTTTGAATCCGGAAAAACAGGGAATGGTGGGAATGTTCCAGAAGTTTTAAATTCTATTCAATCAATTCGACTCGAAATGTGAATTCTTTTGTCCATTTGTTAGAAAAGAATAGAAAATAGGTCAATTTCAAATTAATACTTCTTTCGAATAACTTGTCGACATAAGTGTCGAATGATTTTAAGGTAAATATTTGTTTACACAATTCGTGTGCACATTTTTGGAAGGATTTCGATGAAACAAATACTGAAATGAACAAGTAAATAAATAAATAATTTTAGATTTAATGTTTCGCATGTTCTCTAAATTTACGAGTAATAAAAGCGTAGCAATGTTTTAAAAAAAAAAGTGAAAAAAAACAAAAAAACAACAGAAAACAAAAACATTAAGCAAGATTACTTTAACATTAAATTGAAGAAAAACATTAAAGAGGCACCAAATTATTTTAATGGCATCTACCTACATGCAACTAAAACTTTCTGAAACGAGAATGTTTAATTTTACCATTACATTAATATTTTTCGTCTATTTTATATTGAAACTTTTTTAAATAAATTTTTAAAATCTTTTCTTTTTTAAAATTGTTTTACAATAATATAGGCACATACAAACAAGTAGATATTTTTCTTGTTTTTTACGACGTGTTGCTTCGACTGAAGCATAGTTCTGGGTGTGCCTCTAGCGCCTGTTGTTATTAAGCAGTCCCCCTTGTAAAACCTCAGCATGTTCATCACTGCTTAACTTTGATGATCTTATGGGAACAAGTGACTTCTCTATAAACACATGGTAAGTATTTTTCGTAAAAATCTTGTTTTCTTTAATATGAAATTATTACTTTAAAAGACGAAATGATCACGTGTCCAGTGTATGAAACAAAAAGGAAGTAAGGTGATTGATCGATTGAGTGATTATCTGATTGATTTTAACGACATGTTAACCGTCTAAGTTATACCTATATGCTAGGGGATCGCGTTCATTGTATGTTATAGTTTTTTTCTTAAGAGTGTTATAAAGCTGTTGTATAATAAGAAACAGTGTTATAACACAGTTGTATAATATTAAATACTCTTTTCTAATACAAATAATTTGCACACAACTGTATAGTTTCAAGTATAAATAAACAGGTGGTTATTTTATATTTTTCATAAACGTCATATGTATTAATATATTGGTAAAACATGTACGAATAGCCTGCTGGCAAATATGTTTATTTGGTTTGGATATAAACTGGTAAAAATACTTTTCATTAACTTCATGGTTATTAATGAACGTGCAAACATTTCTATTTGGTTCAAAGAGGGGATCCCTAACAGGTGCTACTACTCCTATTCTGTGTAATTGAGAGTAATGGTAATGAGTAATGCCAGTATTCTACACTTCCCAAAGCTCCAGTACTGGAACCTCACCACTAGATGCAGTTTAGCGTCTCACTCAGGACATTAAGTTGATAAAGACAAATTTCATTAACATTATGTGTATCAATTAATTAGAACAGGCGTATTAAAAATTGCAGGTGTTTATCCCTCAACCTCATAAGATAAAAAGTGTTGGATGTTTACCATAAAAGTAATTTGAAGAATACGGTCAGAATCATAAAGAATCATATAGGCACTAGGGTTTGATATAACAAACCGACTGAACGGACGGGCTTCTTCGAACGCTCGTCAAATCCTAATAAGGTCCAAATAGAGTGTTTGCAGGTTAGTAACCAGGATCCCGTCCTCAGGGATAACGAGTTGCCACCCATGGCCAACATGTGGCCCTATTAGGAAAGTATTATACCTCTTCAGAGGAATCTGTGTATTCAACAATCTCAGCCTACAGCTTATACCATTGGATAGTTATTGGTTCGTGTATAACGGCATATCAACACTTGTCGGTTATTTAATGCCAAATCTAGTTTTCTCGTTATATACGATTTGTTTAACTTCATTTGTATCATTTTTTAATCAGTATTTTAACCAAATTTTTTAAATCTAATTCTTTAATGAAATTATTTTTAATCAATTTTTTAAAACTAAATCTTCTTTTAAACCGAATGCTTTTTCAAGTGTATTAATAAGTTGGTATGAATAATTTTCCTTAACTTCAAGTGTATTAATAAGTTGGTAGAAATAATTAAAGATCTTTCACTATAATTGTGATAATAAAATAATATAGTGATAATAAGATAATATAATGATAATTAAAATTATTAAAAACCTTAAATCAAATTTTTAGTAGAAACATTTACAATTAATTCAAAAATAGTCATGAATATATTTTTGTAAATTACTAACATATTTATTCAAAAATCGATCTAAGTTAGCGTTAACGTTTCAGACAAGTTACATATTCATATAAAATAAAGAAGAATATTAAAAAGATATACTAAATCTTTGTATCAAGCTTTCGTGTCTTGGTGTAATAAAAATGTTACTCAGAATAAAATTGTCTACAACGTAACGAAGATTTTAGTAAAATTGGTTGAGTTTTGCCAACATTTTTCAAAAATAAAAATCGTCACTTTGTGCAAAACGCCGACTCAGTAATGCCAAGTTACACCCCACTATTGCGCATGCCGGAGAAGTCTTGTATTTTTCCCTTTTTGTATTTTATATTTTCTCTTGAAAAAATCGTGTAAAGAAACACATTCACAGTCAGACTTAAGAACATGACAGATGACAGACGTATGCCAAACAGCAACAGACATATCCGAAAGAAATATACAAAAAAAATTGATTCAATCAATATTTACAAGTTAGTATCTATGAGAATGGGAAATTTATTCGTACGCCTGAATTATATATGATGTGACGGATTCACAGATGATGCTCGCGGCACCTCGAATTTTAACAAAGACATCAAGGTCTACGTCTGATTTGAGTGCAGTGGAGTGGTGCTCTTGTTGGGGGAAGGGAGCACCTGTGTCCAAACAAATAGATTTACACGTCTCCATTGAAATATGAGTAGGACAAGGGCTGGTTTGATGAGACAAGAAGTGAAAAAGAAATCAACTACATCAACCTCATCTTGAGCACAAAGACGCGTGTCTTATACAATGGTTATCGTCGAAGAAAATGAAATCGACGAGCCAAGATCAAATCCGAAACGAGGTTGTTTGTAATTCATTTTCGTTTGGAAATGCGTGAAGGCTTTTCTACTCCCTCCACTCCTGCCTGATTTGCGTCAACGGCAGGGCAGATTAGGGCTTCTAGCCTCGTTCGTAGTAAAAATAGTCTAGAAGAAACTCTGAATCTAGGGTATAGAAATTATGCAAAATATGCATAGCACTATTCGCTATCACAACAGTAATAGTGATATTGATTCTCACTAAGGGATATATACTTTTAGCTTTGTGCCAAACGCTAAACTGACTAATTACTTATTATTTTGTATATTTCATTGCATTCACACACACACACACGCGCGCGCGCATACACAGAGTCAGTCAGACAGGCAGACAGACAGACACACACACACACACACACACACACACACACACACACACACACACACACATATATATATATATATGTGTGTGTATATAAACTACACCTCTAGTATTTTAAATCCATAGTTATTTTTCTTCCTAAACAAGAATATCAGAATTGAATATATATATATATATATATATATATATATATATATATATATATATATATATATCAATTTCTGTGCGTGTGTATGTATTGGCATATATATATATATATATATATATATTATATATATATATATATATATATATATATATATATATATATATATATATATATATAATTATATATATATATATATATATATATATATATATATATATATATATATATATGTTTATGCCAACACAAACGCAGATGTTTTTATACGTGTACTTATGTGAATGTGTGAATGTAATTCTGTTGTCCTGATACGACTTTTAATCGAAAATTGTCCATTATCTGGTTCATCTACGTAGACTTGAACAAAAGTCTATTTTACTCGTAAAATACCTACCCTCTAAACCTCTTCGCACTTTTGATACTTGCCAGCACAACCAAAGCTTCCTTTATTGCCCAAGTCAATAAATCACAAGACCAGTCTGTCGTCGTGTTCATTGACTGATCCTGTTACTTATGCAAATTACCTTGACCGCGGTCAGTAGAAATGGCCGAAACCGATACGATTATGCCAAACGAGTACGTCACCAAAATAGCCATGTAACCTGACATCAGGGCAGTGCTTAATAGGGTATCACGTGTTTATCTCATATAAATGGGATTTCCCGTGTCAGTCTCAGCTTCGTAATCTTTCTTAGTTCTTGTCGTTTTGTTCCCCCATTACAAGTCGCATCTTGCCTTCCCTGGCTTTACAGATCTACAGCTAATACTGGCCATATTTGATGTAGCTTCTTTTCATAAAACTCCTTCAGGTGTTACCAATCGGATTAAATGGCTCAACTCGTAAAGATTTTCGACTACATTTATACGAAGAAGAACGGAGCCAATGTCAATAGGTTACCTCATCATACAGCAATGGTTAGCAAGCAAGTTAAGCTGAGGAGTTAGATCTTGTGGCGTAGTTGAAAATGTGTTGAACTCAAGTCTCACTATTACGTTTAATTTCGGACTAATAATCTTGGCAAAGTTATGGTCCCTCTCATCCCCCAGATATGGGTTAAATAACACCACTACTGTTCTACACGTATTCTTTTGCACTAAATAACCCACGAAGGTTGATATGCATAAACAAAGGAACCAAACTAAACCAAACCTAGTCAGGCTGAATTTTTCTGGTATTTTCGAGTCTCTTTGGGTATATCTCTGTTGGCCATAGGCCGTATCAATGCTGATATGAGTAAATATTAATGAGGCTTCTTCATCATAATACAATGGTCAGCAAGCAATTCATAAAGGAAATTAGTATAACAATTCGGTGCTCATAGAAATGGACTTTTGTCTGACTGAGCAAGATAGTGAAACTAAATATTTAGCAATACATATTACCCTTTGGATACTAACACATTTTGTATAAAAAAAATCATAGGGTTAGTTACCAATGACGCAACACATTTACCAATGATCAGATAGTCGTATCTGTATTCTCAGAAAATACTCTGTTTTCTTTAAAACCAAACTATATGCATTTACCCAACCTCTCTATACGAGGAGGATGCAACACAATGAATATTTTTAAATGATGTTTAACAGTTTGAATCCAGATTTTTATTTCTAAACCGGTTGTCATACTAAGGTTAAAGAATCAATTCTGACCTACTATTTACCCATAGCTGGAGGAGGGAAATTAGATTCACACCTTTCCTTAAAACAAAACTATAGGGTATAAAATATGTTGAAGAAACAGTTGTTATTTGGAAATATTTCCTTTTTTCCTTTTGAAGTTTGCAAATCTAAATTCCGTACGATAAATAATGGTTTTTAGCTAAAATGGTTTCCAAATTGATTCTTGTTTATTATAAGATATCTAATCTCAATTAGAATTATCTTTTTACGTTAAAATTATCCGTGTCAGGTTTTAACCGAGACAAAATTGTCCCACATGTTATAAGAGGCTCTCACTGTGAGGGTGTCTCTACGAATGAAACAATAATTAGGAAAACTATGTTCCTGCAGAATTTAAATTTTCAAATTTCAAGAGGACGAAAATAATGAAAATGGTCTTCCACATTTAATTAAACATTGAATAATTAAGTTTGTAGGTAGTACTTCAAGTTGGATATGCAAAATAAGTATTCATGCCTGAGGGCTAAAATGTATCCAAAAACAAAAATGTTAAAACTGATAAATCTCGTAGGTGTTACTTACTTAAAAAGTAAACCTGCAATCCTAAAAGCTTTTTTTTGCAAGTATTCATTGGATGACGTTAGCAAATAAAGATAATATTCTAAAAGATGAAACCATGCTAAATGTTGAGACTAAGGGGAACTATATTAAATGATGGTGTGATATTAAAAGCCAACTCAGTAAATCCTTGTATAGTTGTTTATCATCATAGTTCTGAGTGTAATGAAAAGAACACTAGCCTCACCACCAGATGCAGTTTTGTGCCAATACACATAATTTTTGTATAGAAATCTTACTCTTCTGCAAGGTATAGAGCATATTCTAAGCCTCGCATACAGGGCATACATATGGCTTTATATAGGTTTCAGATAATTCTAATAAATATTCAATAAGCCAAAAAGGCTCTTTATTTTCATTCTAAATTTTCTAGTCAGGTGAAAGCCATTCTCCTATTTCTTCATGACTGATATAAATGGTTTGCTTTCTTTGTTTAATGGCATATCAACATTCGAGGGTTATTTAATGTCAAAGCCATCTTTGTAGAAGAACAGTTGTGGTACTATTTCATCTATAGCTAGAGGAGGAGAGGTTCCATAACTTTTCCAAGTCCGAAAGTGAAAGCAGTAACGCGATTGGAATTCGAATTACTTTCTCACAGGCCAGTACATTAGCCACTACAGTACGGGGTCTCCCCCGACTCTGATATTGTGCATTGCTTCTTAGACATACAAACAGTAATGCTACATATTCAACATGAACATTTTTGATATACATACAAAATAAAAATAAAACAAATGCTAACGTCTTTCGGGTGTAGAGACTTAAACCTTCTGATCTTATCCAGCTAAAAATTCGGTAATTTTAAATTACCTGTACACCTGTTCGGTGCTGTGTTACACTTAATTCAATAATATAGTCTGCTTTATTGAATTGACATTTTCTACATTTAAAAATGGCTTGTATATTGACATTTTCATATTGAAGAAACGGTTCGACAAAAAACGATAATGTGTTTCAAATTACAAGAAAAAATTGCAACAAATAATTCTTAGTAACTGGCACATTAAAATAATACGACGACAAAAGGTCAATAAACAGGTTATGAGCGCCATTTTGTTTTTACAGATATGCGTGTTTTTTAATTCATTTTATCTATTTTTCCTTTGGCTTCAGGCAGAAGAAAATCATTTGGAAATCACTAGCATACAACTTTAAGCGTTTAAAAAATGATTCAATTTGGTAACATTAAATAAAGTCTATCAATCGAAAGACAGTTTTTTGTTAAAATTATTTTTAGCCTCAAGACATTTTATTAACTTACACAGTGTTTCATAAATGATGCAACCTTCACGATAAGATAATACAAGTTATGTCCACGTAAATTTTAAACTACTATTTCCTAAAATAAATGTACTTATTTGGTGCGGGGGAGTCTAACCACTGTGTAGTGGATGTAGCCAACATATTCTAATCCTTCCAGCAGGGGTATGTCCGAGTGAGTTTCGATAGAAAGCCAAGAAAAATTAACATAAAATAAAACACTCGTCAGCTTTAACGGTAAACGATAATTTGTTTAAAAACGAATATAAAGAAAAGGTATTCGTTTAACTTTGTTTCTCCGAATGGAAATCGATAGTGAACAAGAGTGAGGCACCCTTGAGACGAATCAGTTTCGTCAATGGATTTTAACAATGCCCTTCAGAAGTTGAATGGGATTTGTTGTCCATCTGTCAATGAGGACGTCTGAACAATTCACGTCAATAAAAAAGGATCGATTTGTATTAGACTGAAACTTCCTTTGCAACGATCATGTTGCTTTGTCTTTGTGTAAATTTTTAACGATGTCTAAAACTTGGAAAAGGCCGAGAACTCCTTCAAAATTGCTATATTTATAATCTTTATCTGAAAGCTTAAAGTTTTATTAAAGAAATACAATAAGTTTCTTATTAGTTTTTAAGTCGAATTCGTAAATCGGAAGACTTATATAAACCTAGACATTAAAATGAAGTCTAGACGAATGAGTGCCAATTTTACACAAAATAAAGAATGTAAAACCGTTATATGTACAAACATTATCTAAAAAAGATCAATATAGTTTTATATGATTTTTTGAGGGATTTTGTCTGGACTTACATTAAAAACCTACAAGAACAATTAATATTTCAATTCAAATTTACAACAGGTAACACCACACACACACACACTCGCACACACACTAACATATATATATCTTTTAATCTAAGTAAATATTAAATTAACGACGTAAACATCCTTTTAAATTTTGTTAAAACAAGAACGCTAGCTTTCGAATATCAAATCACATTCTTTAATAAAGAAATGCTGTTTTTCTTAAATTGTTTTGAGGTAATTTCTTTCGTACCTATATTTTCTTCTTGTATTAATCGTTGAAAAGAAACTGTAATCAACAAATTATATTTCTTACCAAAGGAAGATTAAAAATATATAACTAATTTATATTTACTTTAGATAGGTGTTTCTATACTGTGAATCTTATGCAAAACATTTGATGTCAGTGCATTTAGTCAAAAATCATTAAATAATCCTTATTTGGTTTATCATTCACTCTCACCCATTTTTCACCCCCCATATATATATATATATATATATATATATATATATATATATATGTGTGTGTGTGTGTGTGTGTGTGTGTGTGTGAGCTTATATTTTGATAAAATGGAGAGACTTAATCATTAGATCTTTTAAATTTTCAAATTTTCCAAAAGACGTGAGTATACAAATAAAACGTTACCGAAAGAGATCAAAAAACAAAATGGAGAAATTGAAAATGAGAGAAAGAATCGACACCATCCAAATACCAACATTGTTAAGATTAGCTAGAATTCTCAGAAGAGTCGTGGAGACCTGAGGTGACTTGCTGACATTTAGATTCCAGTAAACGAGCACTCGCTCTTGCTATTGTAAGAAGTTTGCAAGCAGTTATATAATAATAATAATAATAATAATAATAATAATAATAATAATAATAATAATAATAATAGTATACTCCAAGTGTCAAACTAAGGGAATTGTGAAGGATGGACTTGGAAATGGTAAAAAAGGGGAAGCTAAAGATTAAACCTGACTGAGTTCGGATGGTGATCCAATGGGAACTGTGCAAGAGACTAGAATTTGGCCATACTGACAAATGGTATATGCACACATCAGAATGTATCCTAGAATATGAGACGCATATATTTTTCTGAGTCTTTAAGATACAAATAGATCACCAGATCCAGGTAAAAAGACTAGACATAATGCCAATTAACTAAAAGAATATAATTTGTCATTGGATTTTAACGTTTCAGCGGACTATAGAGGGAAATGTAATAAAGCACAAAAATTAACAAATACCTGGATCTTGCCAGAAAGTTTAAAAAAGCTGTATAACATGAAGGTGAAACTAATCGTAGTTGGAGCCCTTTGAATGGTTTTCGAAGGACTGGAAAAGATATTGGAACTGGAGATCTGTGGTAGAAATGGCCGATCAGTACCACAGCACTCTCAAAATTAGCATACTTAGAAGAGTCCTGGAGATTTTAGAAGACTTGCTATTACTCAGACTTTAGTTGAAAATTACCAGTTAAAACTAATGTGAAAACTCGCACAGAGTAATATAAGCAAGAACATAACATATGCCAGGTATCTGAAGGCCAGTGAATACAACCGAATTGACGTGATTTTAAAACCAAAGTGGGGACATCAGAATATAATAAAGACAGATCAAAGCTATGCTAGGAATGCTATCTAGCATGAAAAGTGCTCTTTATTTTCTAAAAATACAAAATAAATAAATGAAAATAATGACAAAAGAAAGAGTACCCGGAGAATAGCCCATAGACATCGCACCCTTCACATCAATTCGCTATGATTATTAACTAAGTCAATAGCGAGTAACTCTAGTGTGTGCAAAGCTATCAACTTTGTCACGTCCGGGCGTTTTTTTATGAATAATACATACTTTTTGAGGCGATTCTGGCAGTGTGAAATATTAACAAAATTATGTGCTTATAAGCCCTGCCATTTTATCGCCTCGCGTATCGTTCTTGAATGCTGACTGACGCTAAATTGGTTGCCTGAGAGATAAATACTTGGTTTATACATTCAGCATATATTAGATATCAAATCATGCCAATATCTATACGTCTGTCTAAATATGTATATTAATAGTTGGAAACTGCTTCCTTGTCCTCTCCAGACAGCCAAATTATTTGATGTAGACCTACCATATTTGCAATAAATTCCAATTCATCTTTATAGTAAAATGTTTTGGAATGGACTTTTGCTGTAAAATTTGTTTAATGTATCTTTATAGTAAAATACATTCCATTGTGTTTCATAGTAAAAACTTTTGCAATAATTTTTTGTTGTAAAATCAATTGCAATGCATTTATATAGTAAAACCATTCCCAATGCATTTTATAGGCAAAATATGTCCAATACATTTTTATAGTAAAATAATTTCCAATGCATTTTTATTGCAAAATGTTTTCCAATATCTTTCTATTGTAAAATAGTTTCCAATAGATGTTTATAGTAAAATACTTACCAATACACTTATATAATAAAATAGTTCCGATACATTTTTTACAGTAAAATGATTTTATAGTAAAAGAGTTTTCAGTACATTCTTATTGCAGAGTCATTTGTAATTAATTCCCATGGGAAAATCAGTGAAAGAAGCCAGTTATAGCTGGTATGTAAAACACACAAGGAGTAAAGAAAAATAATAATCGTGATGTGGAGATTCTAAATTTTATAGCTATGCCCAATGAACATATCAAATGGTTTAACACAAAATTCTTTGTCATAGCAGAATTGGGGTTTCTTTCATTAAACAATAATCACTTCGGATTTCATGTTTCTGCAAGATATCTAATCGAATGCATTTAAATTTTCATATCTCAGGAAAGAGAATTAATTATTATCCATGTTTAATTAGACATTAATATTTAGGTTTATATGCAATTATTCAACCTGTATGATGAAATATGGATATTTGTATGATAATTACACAACAGTATTGCCCATCTAGGGCTGACAATCTTGAACCTATACATGTTTTCGTCTCTAATATTTATATATTGTGTCACTCGTTTATATTTTACTATATTTTTCTCCGCAAAACAGTAAAAAATATCATCCCGACAATATTAAGTTTTTGTAGAGCGCTACAGGATTTTATTTTGCAAAGGAAACATTATACAATAAAAACATACATTATTAGGTATTATTTACTACCAAACTCTACAGTATTGAAACTCTATAACTAAGATTTGCACCTGACCAAATAGAAAAATTACATAAATATATATAAGGTGTGTACTTTATTCTTAGACTAAGATTTATTCATATTTTTATTTACAGATTTTCAATATTGCAGATCTTGGTAATAAATAATACCTAATAAAATTCGTTTTGATTGTATAATGTTCACCTCGAAATGATAAAATGCTGGTATCTTTGGTTTAGAAGAAAAGTAACTTCTTATATAAATATTCGAGAGGGTGGACTTATTCATGGTTGATTATATATATATATATATATTATATATATATATATATATATATATATATATATATATATATATATGTCCTTGCCCGATGCCCCATCTTTGTGACCTTGTGTCAAATCGATATAGAGTTTCTAACTTTGGTATGACTAAATTACTGGATACCATATCAATATATATGTTTCAACGAAAAAAGCACACAGAAAATAGTAAAATGACGTTTACCTTCGATTCAATTTGATGCGAATTCGGCCAAGAAAAATGCACTTACCTGAAAAAGATAAAAACAAAGACATTTAGCATAGAGAATATGATATAATTTGATGTGGCACAAGAACAGATGTAAAGGTTACTGAGTGAGGATTGAACTTACACGTTATATTTTGCTAGTCTATCCACTCACTATGATATCATTACAATAAGCACTAAAAATGCTAAGCAGAGTTTAGATTTGGCGCAAGGTAGAATCGAACTCACATGTAACTGATTTTCAAGATTAGTTTACCAACCATTACACCACCATAACGTACCATTAAGAAAACAAACAAACAAAAAAAAGAAACAGAAAGAAAAACTGAAAAGTACTGGGCTCCTCGTGAGGATTGAACTCATTAAAACTAATTTCGAATCAAATTAATAATATAAGTATGAGTAAGATAACGCCAAACATATACAAATAAACAAATACACACATAAACAAATATACACACAAGAGCTATTTTAAATGATTTTCTCATTTCTGAACTCAAGCGTTTTGTAGTTTTTATTGTTACCCCATTTCGGTCGACCTACACTACTAACATTTTATATTGAAAAATATAAGATATGACAGCCTATGATCGTCTATAAATATCTCCATTACAAATGCTCAATATTATGGATAATGCAATTTCTATGTCAAAAATAATTTCAAAACTGGATTTAAAACTCAATTTAAAAATTAATTTAAAATACAAATTCATATATCGCTACTGGGAATTTCACATTTTCACAATCACCGGTCAGGTTTTTTCTAATGATGTAAGAGACAAGTGATACATTATGGTAGAGGTTGGTAATAGTAACAGTGGACGCATTACACGTAAATTCACCACGGAAAATTGTATGTATGATCATAATTGTGAACTCATAACTGCCACTAGCTATATATCTATTTGAATTTAATATATATATATATATATATATATATATATATATATATATATATGTGTGTGTGTGTGTGTGTGTGTGTGTGTGTTTATGTGCATATATATATATATATATATATGTGTGTATGCGTGTGTGTGTGTGTGTGTGTGTGTGTGTGTACGATTACTCTGCTATGCTATTCCCGAATTTACAAGACGGAGAGTATATTTGTTTTTGTGCCTGCACCTATTTGTTAATTCTGATAGATTGTTCAAATGCTACTTAATGTCATTAAATTTGGCTACTGATAATTTGCTTATTTCGGAATATCTAAATTTGGATATTTATTATTTTTGTATTTTAATCTTCGACTATTCTATACACACACACACACACACACACACACACACACACACACATATATATATATATATATATATATATATATTATATATTATACTAATAAGATTAGCTTATATATATTACAATATATATATATATATATATATATATATATATATATATATATGTGTGTGTGTGTGTGTGTGTTTGATTGAGGGATTGATTTAAACGGCATATCAACCCAGCTATTTTATGCTGGGAAGGGTAACCTTATTTGAGACGCGATCCTCATGTAATATGCCCCATATCAAGCGGGCCGCAATAAGAAAAAAATCATGGTAATTTGGCGTTGAAAGTTACCCTATTTACAACTGAATTCTTTATGCGTAAGCATTTGTCTTAGAAATAAGAAAAGGTTGATAGATTTCGCTTCGGTAAATGGATCTTTTCCATTAAAAATTTATGTCTTGGGTGAGCCAATTTGAAAGCCGCACGGGTCGTATAAGTCCCAAGTACAGCAGGTTGTTGATAACTGGCATAGACCTTAGATAGTTCCGTTCATTGTACATAGATATTTACGTTTTCTATATACTTATTTCTTAACACACGATTCTATCGAATATAATTCTGAAACATGTCTATTTGAGCTATAGATAGGACCCTAACAGGTACTACCATTGCAGGTTAGAGAGGATATGGGAGTAATGACAATAGAGGGCTTCTCAACACTCCCCAGATCTCTAGAATTAAAGCTTGCCACCAATTACAGTTTAGTTTCATAACCAGGGAACTTCTTTGTTGGGACGGGGTCTTACCACAGCAGGAAGATGCAGTAAGCGTATTTTAAGTACTGACGACAAGCCGTCATTTTATTTTGTGTATCTTTCACCTAAAACTTCATTTAAAGAAACCTGTCTCTCTCTATCATTCATCTATCTCAATGAAGAATTTTTTTCTTCTTCAACTCTGTTAATATTATTTTGCTATCGAAACTCAGTCGAACTCTCCTAATTTAGTAAATTTATTTAAAGGGTTTCACTTAGAATATTTTTCTTTTTCTTTTGGTGTGTACTTTGTTCACTGGCACCATAATTCTATTCCTTTTAATGTAATCTAAAACGAAGTCCCCCCTCTCTCTCTCTCTCTCTCTCTCTCTCTCTCTCTCTCTCTCTCTCTCTCTCTCTCTCTTTCACACACAATCATTTTTGCCGCTCTGGATCTGTTCAGATTCAATTTAAGTCAGGATATCTCTGAGATTTCCTTAATAGAATTTTTGTCGGTATCTCACACGAATCTCTAACGTTAGCGGTTTAATCAGTTTTCACGAATCAGTCAACATGGTCGCCGTTTATTGGAGCCTCTTGATTTTCCAGTCAATACGAGGTGGATACACAAGAGTGGCCGCCGGTAGCAAACTATGAGATATTTGCTGAGGAAACCATACAAGAATATTTGAATATCTTCGAAAACGAATTGTTAACTATTATTCTATTTTGGCTTGTATTTCTTGTATCTTAATTCCAGGTGCTTTTTATCTCAACTCAGCGCAGAGTGTCATTTCATGATCATGACGACTCAGAAATCCGTACAATAGTATTTTAATGATGTAGAGTTTGATAATAGATAATACATGATAGCAAAGAGTTATAATTGTATAGCGACCCACGGAGCCATAACAACGGTCCATGATGAATGTATATGCTTCTATTAAGCATTAGGAGGCGCGTGGTCTAATGGTTAGAGTCATAGAAATGGACTCGTCGATCCGAGTTCAATTCCTGGACGAAGCTGTTTGAATTTCATATAGCGATAATACCGTTGGGAAAGGTATGAATCCAATTCTCCCTCCAGCTATGGGTAAATAGCAGGGCATACTGGGCTCTATAACCTTGGCTAGGTAACCGGTCTAGGAGAAGAAAAACTCTGAATTCAAACCTGTTGAACTCCGCTTAAGAAATTGACCTTGTGTCGCATCCTGCCCGTGCGGAGGGGTTGGTATATATATATATATATATATATATATATATATATATATATATATATATGCTTCTATTAAGGAAGGAGTGAAATATTCTAATTAGCATTTCATACTTATCTCCGTTATATCGATAACTTAAATAATGAAAAAAAGAATGATCTTCAGTGCGAAGTTATTTTCCCGCATCACACCATGCAGGTCAAACGCAAGGGTCCATTTTTGTGGGGACCCACAAGGAATTGAAACTCATGGGATTGCAGACACAAAAAATGCGTGGATCCCCTCGGCATTCCCTCTAAAGGGGTGCCTCAGGCACTGGGCAATGATTAGTGCGAATGCAGACCCACCAAAATTATCATACTGTTTGAACAATTGCTTGATACAGTAAGTTGTCATATACTTAGGTTAACGCAAAGTCATTTATATAGGACACTCCATGAAAATCAAAGACTCTAACAATGATATGTTAACCAATGTCGAAGAACCGGAAGAAACAATCTCCGTCCAGATTTTAATTCATTCATTATTCTAAACAACGGGGGATAATCGGTTCTCCCTTCTCTATATTTCAGCCTGTCGACGGGGCTTAGAATATGTCGACTGTATCCCCTGCAGAGGAGTAAGACCCCGTAAAAAGCCTTGTATGACACCAAACTGCATTTGGTGGAAATAGAAGGCTTTACATATAAACATCCCTCTTATATATATTTACCAACTCCTCCGCGCAAACAGGATGCGACACAAAGTCAATTTATTAAGCCGAGTTTTGAATTCAGAGTTTTCCTTCTCTTAGACTGGTTACCTAGTCATGGTTAGGAGGGAGAATTGGATTCATACCTTTCTATGTGAAATGCAAACAGCTTCGTCTAGGAATTGAACTCGGATCGACGAGTCCATTTTCTACGACTAACCATTAGACCACGGGCCTCCATACCTCTTATAAAGGGTTCCTCCCTGTATCTCTTATTGAACTGAATTGCTTGGTTTTACGACATGTCAACACTTTTGTGGTCATTTTATGCTAAACTCATTTTTTTTTGCAATTATAGGCCCTAATGTATAAAAATATAATCTTTCAAAACATTTTAAACAACAGAACTGGAACCTCATCACTGAATACAGGTTAGTGTCATAGCTTAGACACTGAATCTTCTCTGTGTGTGTTTTTTAGTTACTAAACTTTGATTTGTCTTGTTATTAACGATGCTTTGCTTATTCTGGTACACAAGGTTCTGGTTTTCAGAAGATAATAAAATAGAACACATTACTTTTAGAGCTGATTTCTTACGAGAACGACATACAGGCTTTGCTTCTTTGCTGACGAAACTGCATAGTAAGTTACGTTCCACGAATTTTTTTTTTTGCAATTGATTCAGCAAAATCGAACTAGATGGGAATGAAATAGAGGCTAGGTAGTCTGTATTATGACGGTATTCTGTCGTAGAGTAACCAACTCCCCTTCAGCACTCCACCAGATGGACTGGCTCATAGCCATAAAATAGCCTACGATTAAAGTGGATTAACTAGCTGAATAATATTCACACTGACTTTGCTGCGTTGGCTATACATAACTGACCCTCCTCTATTCAGTGGAAGCTTTGTCTTGATAACTGTTTGTACTTATTTGTTCTGTTTTTGTATATATCCATTTGACACCGGATGCTGGTGCTTAATAAATGTATTAAGCACACCATTATTCTGTGTATCTTTCCATCTCGCGATACAACATATTCTAAGTAGGTAATATCCCCCAGCTTCGAATTTCTAATCTTGATATTCTTGATTCAAACACTGAAACTTCGTATCAGATATCTTGCCACGTCCTATACTTATGTGCTATCATTCACTGGATACATTCCACAAAACTTTTCTATGGTTCACACTTCTGAGGAATGAAAACAGCTCTCTTCATTCAAAGAATGATTGATTTTTATTTCGCTTTGAGGCACGTTGAAGTAACATGAAGTCGTATCAGGTCTCTTCCTTTTCTGGAATTACCTGTGGCAATGCGCTCCTTTTAAAGGTTTCCCGTGAAACCTAAAGGAAAGTCTTTCAGTCCTGACTCTAAATTTAAAGGTAATAATTTTTCTTATTCAAAATTTCCCTAAGAAAATATTGAACCAAAAGAGAAAAAAATGTGAGTTACTGCATTTCCTATTATCTGCCAATAAACAGATAATACTATTCAAAAGTGTAAGCCGAAATGTAATTCTAAAGATTATTGGATACCAGTAGTAATTTTGATTACTATTACTAGCAAATATATGCACCCTCCGGGTGCAAGTATTTTAGTTAAATTTAATAATAAAATATGATATTAAATTAGAAAGGCTAATGAAACTCAATAAGAATGTAGATAAAAAGATTTTAAACAGAGGGGGTATGATTGAAAAATAGAACAACTTTGAAACTAACTCTTCCATCATTTTCCGTTACTCCCGTCTTTCATTGGTAAATTTTCCTAATTAAAATGTTTAGTTAAAATAGGAAGTAAAGAATAATATTACAGTTATTTCTTCTTGTTAATCGATTTCTTTTAAGATTTATTGAAGAGATTTTTGCTCATATTCAATAAGATAAAACCAAACAATTAGAAATCAATAATACTAAGCATATATTTATCAAAATCATTTTTTAAAGATCAATATGCAAATTAGCCTTCCCATTCATACTGTAAACCGCTATTTTGTTGTATATATAAATACAATTGCATGTTATTAGTATGTTGATATGGTCAACAGTGTAAGTAATGTAAAACAATTTTATTAATAATTGAGGTTTAAATAAAAATAAAATCATGGAGAATATGATGTAAATAACTAAAGGAATTGTGACTTGTATAGTAATATAGTTTCGGTTACAGACAGACAAACCCACAATCTCCATTATAATAAGATTATTCATCTTAATTTCAGTTGTTTCTATCGCTATCTACATGGATCATTACATCTATGGCAACGTTGAACAACAAAAAGATAAGCTCCCGGTGAGACTCGAACTTACATCCATTTTTATCTGATTAAAACCTGCTTCGCTGTAGTGGCTGATTGACTATATATTATGGTCAAATCGCGCTGAAAGGTGCGGTGCGGTTGCTGAGAGATCACGATTCCTTTTCCCTTTCTTTCTTTCTCTTTGTTTGTTTTAGTCTTTCTTTTTTATACAAACCATTCTGTCTCAATTTTCTTTCTTTTTCTTTGTATCTCTTTCTCTCTGTCTCTTTCTAATTCTCTTTACGCATACCCTCATTTGCATCATGTCTACTCCTTGTTTCCCTCTTCTTTCCTTTTGTTGGTGTATGCTCTTTACCCTTAATTTTCTTTGCTTCTATGATTTTGGGATGATTTTATAAATGTGTTTACCATTGGCATTTAACTGAGTAGTTAGAGTCGCTACTTCAAGATCAATCCGCTCATTTCTCTCTTTCCTTCCCGGCCTCTTTTCATGCTCTTTACGCATATCAGTTTTCCTCCCTTCTCTAATCTCTCTCTCTCTCTCTCTCTCTCTCTCTCTCTCTCTCTCTCTCTCTCACTTAACATTATTTTTCCTTATATTTGCTTGTTTCTCGCTTTGTTACGCAAACAAGGCAAGGTTTGCATGAACGGCAAATCGTAAAAATGCATGCACTTGATAACGAAACAAAACGCCTAATTATTTTGAATTAGTTTACATATCATTTGGGCACACGTGCATTAAAAATAAAATCGATTTGCATCGAGATTTTTATTAATATTTCTCTAGAAAATAAAAACAAAGAAACAAATAAAAAAAGAAATAAAATACACAAACGCTCCAATGTAGCATTCACTTGCTAACACGCACACACATAATCATACGTCGTCCAATCGAAATATACCCATTAAGAGTTCTGCGCATGTACAATGCTTTTACGTTCCCGTCTCTTTCAGATAGTTGCTCATGCAGCCATATGCATTTTCTCTCCGTACACCAGTCATTCTATAAATTGTAAAGCAAGCATTTCGCTCTAAAAATACACTAGAAGGTTTACGACAGACTTAATTAGAGGAATATTTCTCTGGCCTTAAACCAATAATGGAACTCAAGTGCTTGGCGGTTCTTTAAATTGTCTTTTTTAATAACGTTTTTGAGCACTTAGTTACATGTGCATTTTTAAAGAGGATTAACGGAGATGTTTTTTGACTGTCCGTTCGTTTAATAGTTTTTTAGCTCATCTATTTTATGAATGATTTTTCTATTGGTATTAAGCTAAGTAGTAAGAGTCAGGAATTCCAAGATCAAGAGGGCAAGTTATTTACGTATAACTGTAGCACATTCGTGGAATCTAATAACTAAAGATTGGCCGATTGATTTAACAATCAATACAGTACTATTTTATGCCTAGAGGTTAGGGAATTGCGTTCATATTAATTTTTTCGTGTAGTTGTTTCTTAAGAGCATTTTACATGCGGTCTTATCGAATACGACTCATTTTTAAACATATCTATTTGATCCATAGAGTCCACTGAACCAGTGAACCTGGGAGTAATGGCAAACTTTTGAAATGGCGAAACCGTGACTGTTTTTGTCCGATGTGTTTATTAAAAAAAAAACTTTTCATTCTTTCGTCCAAAAGGATTTGAAATAAAGAAAGCTTATTTTATTTGATCCAGACAATCTACACTGAGGAAACCTTTCTCTTTTTTTTCTTTTGCTGGAGATGATTTGAAGTATAAAGCCTTCACAGTTGTTGGTTAATATATTTATAAAACTCATTTTTGATCTATTTAACTCAAATGGGATCCTAACAGGTACTGAAACTCTAGGTCAGAGAGGACCTGGAAGTATTAGCAATGTAGGGGTACCCAAATCTCCAGGATTAGAATCTCACCTCTAGATACAATTTAGCCTCATAACCACCATCCACTAACACTTATATGATAATTTGTTGAGGTTTGTCATAAGAGGAATGGAGATCAGGGCAATCATATAGGTGCTACAGTTGACGTGACCAGCTGATTGATTAGAAGAGGCTTCTTGGAAAACTTATCTCTTATTCGACCAAGCGATTTGAAATAAGGAAGCGTTCTTCTTTTTACACTACAGATGTTGCTAAAGAAAGGAACATTGTTTCTTCTTCACCCAAGATAACTTGATATAAGGAAAGATCAATTCTTTGTTTGCTCCAGACATTTAAAAAAGGGAAGTTTGTCTTTTTTTTTTTTACTTTTCTTTTTCGTTCAATTCTATGGTCAAAATAAGTGATGACTCTCTAAGAACGAGTTGCATTGTATTCTATACTACTACTACTACTACTACTACTACTACTAACTCAAAGGCAGATCTCATGCCGTTTTACATGTTTTTGTATTAGTTGCGTGTGATACTGACAAAGCTGATAAAATCAGTGTTATACGGCTGGAGCGTTTCGAAATGTTCTCATTGCGGGCGCCATATAAATCGTAACTATATTTATCTTTATATTCTTAAAGATGTACCTATGAGGCTTTATTTGGACAGTTATTGACCGATCTCTCAACAATGTGAGATCCAATGTTTTTAAAAGAGGTCGTAATCACAACCAAATAACATAAATTGCACACAAGTGAGCGATACCACCCAGACTGAAGAGAATTGCTTTAAATTATTACATCCATTTAAGATTCAGATTACCCAACTTTATACTAATCCGTCTGTCTGGATACTCGGCCAAATTTATTTTCAGAGGTTTTCGTTGTTTTATTTATCGTTTTGAATTGCTCATGTGGTTGTTCTTGATATACGCTCACTTGTAGTCACTGGTGAAGAATAAAGTCGATTAACCCTTAGAACCCTGGCACCCAACCCATGCTCATGCCCCTGTCAAGCCTGGGATCCTGGTTGGAAAATAGTTCAAAATGTGAAATGTTTTAATCTCTTATTTAACAGCTTGAAAGTAAAGCAACTCAAAGGAAAGACATCAAAGGAGATAGTGAACTCTAGATTTTAGGTTAAATATTTTCTTTTTATGTATCAATTCCCAACACCTTTGGTTAACACCTTTCATACTTTCTTGTCATAAGAACATTTACTTTTCATTTCAGGAAATCGGATTCCCGGTAGGAATTCAGGCCACCTAAATATATGTACTTCTAAGTAGTTGCATAAATACCTACCGTTTGACTTTTAACGGTTAAAGGGTTCATTACACGTCCCAGGCGACAATAGCATATAATCCTTCCTATTTTCAGTAAGTCTATTTTTATAAAAAAAAGAGTAAAGTCGTCGGGGCGGCCGAAAGTCGGTATAAGCCAATCAGCGAGGGAGTCTATCCCCTTTTCACTAGCGCTAGACCAAGGAGATTGTGTTTTGCGTCTGAGGTGGGGCGCCACACCTACCATCAGCTCCTTACTTTACCGCACAGATCCTATGCTACTTATACGCTGAGTTGTCGAGGACCGGGATCGAACTAGGAACCTTGTGGTTTCTAGTCGAACGCTCTACCGACTGAGCTAACCCGGCCTTAAATTTTTATAGAATTATTTTTTTTTAATTATCTATTTTTATAGAATTATTAAATTATCAGATATATCTACATATGTATATGAATATTTCCTTTCCCACGAAATAAAAAAACAACGATTTATTGAGCTTTATATATTTACCAACCTTTATGCACGAGTAGGATGTGTCACAAGGTCAATTTCCTAAGCGGGCTAACAGGTTGGAAGTCCTTCTTATCCTGGACTGGTTGCCTAACCAAGGTTACACCCTACTATTTATCCGATGTCCCCTCCAAACACACACAACAGCAGTAGTCTTAATCTTGACATGAAAGCCAAATGCAAACGAACAATTAGTTTTAAGATCAGCCAGCGTCTGACCCTGTCTCTCCCCAGAGAAGTGTAGATTGTATTTTGATATTCAGTCGCCTTCACTTCAAGATCAAAAGTTATGAAGTCGAAATATTTATCTAATTTTATATACATTTAAAAACGATTCTTAATTCTTTTACGTTAGTGAAAGCTATATTGGCTTATTTCAAATGGATTTTGTGGTGGAGATGTGACTGAGATTATAGAAAACTAACACACACACACATCAGAAAATAAAAGTTTGTTTCATAATATGAGATTCGATATTTCATATTGGTGTGGAGGGTGTATTTGAGATGACAAAGAAATAACACACCCAGCAGAGCATGAGGAAATTTGTTTTGTTACATGACGCAAGAAGAAATAGATTTATCAACTCATCTTGCCATGGAAAAGGTGTATCTGAAATGAAAAACTAAATATACTTAAAGACAATAATAGAAAATATTTGAGAGAAGATTCCTAAATAAACAGAAATTTCAAAGAAGGACATATTTTTAGGCCAACCAAATAATTGAATAAAATAAACATATTGACGATGTCAAATAAAGAAATCGCCCAAGTGAATAGAAGTTTTCAAGAAAAGTGGAAATATTTCGATTTTTGTAACGAATTTAAAAGGGAAAGTACAATGCTTCATATATCTGCATAACTCAAAGTTGAAGTTTGTATATCGTCGTGTTCAATTGCGTTGCAAAACAAAAATGCAGGATTACCCTTTTTTTTTATTAACAAAATATTTATTCACGTATGCAGATGTTTTGTATCAAGTAAAGAACTGCTTCCTCAAGCATCTAAAACACACTCATCTGCTGTCTGCATTATGATAATCCAATTTATGTACGTATATTACGCTGACATAGCAAAAAGACACATTTTGGTTATCGCAATAGAGTTGAAATATTCTACCCTAAAGAATACTGCAATTTCCAATCAAGTGACAGGTTAGTTCAGTCGGTAGAGCATCTGCCTAGGAACCACATGGTTCCGAGTTCGATACCGAACCTCCCCAAATTAGCTCATGACTTGTAACGCTTGGATTTGTGTGGTAAATTGGGGAGCTGATAGTAGATGTAGCGCACCCTACTCAGAGACTAAAAAAACAATCTCCGTAGTGCTAGTAAGAACGGGATAGACTCCCTCGCTGTCCTCATGATACTGACAATAGGCTACTATTGACTTTCCTTTACTACTATTGTATATATTTATCTAAACTCTCCATCACCAGCAGAATGTGAAACTAAAGCAATTTCTAAGCGGAGTACGGCTGATTTAAAATCATTTCCTTTTTTCTTAGACCTGTTGTCTTACAAAACAATCCAGTCTATTTACGACAGCTAGGCGGAAAGTTATGGATCCATACTTTTCCCCGAGGAAGAATGTTATAGAGAACTATGATCAAATCAGAATATTTGAGTTCTCCTGATGATTTTGAATTCCTATGCATCTAGAGCGAACAAGACACAATAACCCCATATTTAACACCGTCTGGATTGTGAAAGGAATCATTTTTGTTTATGTCAAATTGCCTGGGCGAACAAGCAAGAGTTTTTCTGTTTTTGGTTTGGGTTCTTTATTTAATGGCATCTCAACTATCGTGCGTTATTTAATGCTAAAGCCATTATTGTAGATGAACTGTGGTACCATTTAATGCGGATGTTCATACCTTTCCCAAGGGTATTAGTCCGAAAGAAAACCTAATAGAGCGACTGGAGTTCAAACTCGCTTACTAACAGTATTTAACCCCTATGGCACGGGACTCCCCATTCTTTATTTAAAAGTGTATTGAAATAACCTACAGCATCGTTTCATCAGTTCAAATTGTCTTTGTCAAACAAGAGAAAAAGTTTTTTTTTGTAATTTTTCATCATTATTGATAATTTGTCTTTACTTTCCTAATTCTATTTAAAAAAATGTTTTTTTATCGCATCTCATGTTTATGACATTGGGGAACATTGCGGATTAGAAACAAGAATAAGCTCCCGGTGAGATTCGAACTCTCGTCCCTTACTGTCTTAGAGAAGCCTGGTTCTACGTCCCAGCTGCTATACTAACTCAGCTAGAAGAATATGGGTAGCATTACCGATCTCTCAATAACACCAATAAGGCCTCACAATACATCTGTCTCCGATGTGCCCTGTTTCTTGTTATCATAAAAAAGTGATAACCCGAATGAACTGCAATAAAATGGTACTAGAATTAGAAATATGAGTGATAATACGAGTCAGAACTATCAATAATAATGATTGACAGGGTTTCATATAAAAATAATTTTAAGATAAATTTAAAAAATAACAATGTTCCACTTCTATAAACATTTCCTTGTTAGTTCTCAGAAAAAATTGCTAAAAATCATTCGCAGGTCATTAAATGGCCTTGGAGCTTTTCAGACGGAAAGATAGCGACAAAAATGACTACAGAGCGTCATTTGATCGAGTGGCTTAACAAATAATGCCCGACCATCCAAGTCTAAAGATTACTTACGCTAAAACAAAAAATTCCGCCACCCATATGAAAACTGGTTTCCATGATTTATTCACTAAACTGTGATGTCTTCAATATGCATGTATTTATACACTATGCAACAGTTGTATAAGTGCCATTAAAGAAAGATATGGTATTCACATACACACAATTGGAATAATAAAACTGTCAATCACTCAAAGGTTGGTTTGGTTTGGTTTGTTTTACGGCATATCAACCTCAGTGGGTCATTTAACGCCGAGGTATGGGTACCATGCCAGCAGTCCCTCCTGAGTGTGATCGGTTCAACTGGATTCTCCATTTTACTAGGCTCAAGCTAAATTAAAAAAACAAGTAATCTATTATTATTCATGAATGATCTCCATTCAGACCAAAGCACTGCTAAAATCAACTAGAATATTTATAAGAGTTCTGGAGAATTGAGCAGACACGTTGTCACTCAGACTTCGGTGTAAACAACGCAAGTAACAACAACAACGACAACGACAACAACAACAACAATAATAATAATAATAATAATAATAATAATAATAATAATAATAATAATAATAAAAGAGAGTACAAGACTAGGCACGAATCTGTGGGAAAGGTAATCCACTGGAAATTGTGCAAGAAATTCAATTTTCACCATACAACCAAATGGTATATGCACAAACCTAAACCTGTCCTAGAGACGCATTAAATTCTCAGGGATTTCGAGGTAAGACGGATCACCTAATTCCAGCCAGGAGACTGGACCTAGTATTGATTGACAAAAAAGAGATCCTGTCATCTTGGGGATTTAGCCGTCCCAAGTGAAAATGTAAGAAAGCCAAAAGATAGACAAATACTTCGACTTCGCCAGAGAACCATCGAGACCATCCAAACTACAGCACTGTTGGGATAAGCTAGAATACTCAGAAGAGTCATGGAGACCTGAGGAGACTTGCTGTCACTCAGCCTCCAGTGAACCACCAGGCAGGTGTGAAAAACTAATAATAATCTTATTATAATGGAGATTGTGTGTTTTTCTGTCTGTAACCGAAACTATATTACTATTCAAGTAACAATTCCCTTAGTTATTTACGTCACATTCTACAGGATTTTATTTTTATCTAAACCTCAATTATTAATAAAATTGTTTTACATTATTAATACTGTTGGTAATCTACATACTAATAATACCATGCAATGGTATTTATATATACAACAAAATAGCAGTTTACAGTGTGAATGGGAAGGCTAATTTGCATATTGATATTAAGAATTGGATTTTAATAAATATGTGCTTAGTATTGCTGATTTCTAATTGTTTGGTTTTATCTAAATGAATATTATCTAAAATCTCAGGGATAAATCTTAAAAGAAATCCATTACCAAGAAAAAATAACTGTAATTTTATTCTTTACTTCCTATTTTAACTAAATAGTTAAATTAGGAAAATTTAGCAATGAAAGACGGGAGTGAGGAAGAGTAAGTTTCAGGTGTTTTCTATTTTTTTATTATACCCTCCTCTGTTTCAAATATTTTTATATGCATTCTTATTTAGTTTCATTAGCATTTCTAATTTGATACAATATTTTATTACATTAAAAAAAACTGTCTTCATTACACGTCCCAGGCGACAATAGCATATAATCCTTCCTATTTTCAGTAAGTCTATTTTTATAAAAAAAAGAGTAAAGTCGTCGGGGCGGCCTAAAGTCGGTATAAGCCAATCAGCGAGGAGTCTATCCCCTCTTCACTAGCGCTAGACCAAGGAGATTGTGTTTTGCGTCTGAGGTGGGGCGCCACACCTACCATCAGCTCCTTACTTTACCGCACAGATTTCCTATTGCTACTTATACGCTGAGTTGCGAGGACCAGGATCGAACTAGGAACCTTGTGGTTTCTAGCCGAACGCTCTACCGATTGAGCTAACCCGGCCTTAAATTTTTATAGAATTATTATTTTTTTAATTATCTATTTTTATAGAATTATTAAATTATCAGATATATCTACATATGTATATGAATATTTCCTTTCCCACGAAATAAAAAAACAACGATTGATTGAGCTTTATATATTTACCAACCTTTATGCACGAGTAGGATGTGTCACAAGGTCAATTTCCTAAGCGGGCTAACAGGTTGGAAGTCCTTCTTATCCTGGACTGGTTGCCTAGCCAATGTTACACCCTACTATGTATCTGATGTCCCCTCCAAACACACACAACAGCAGTAGTCTTAATCTTGACATGAAAGCCAAATGCAAACGAACAATTAGTTTTAAGATCAGCCAGCGTCTGACCCTGTCTCTCCCCAGAGAAGTGTCGATTGTATTTTGATATTCAGTCGCCTTCACTTCAAGATCAAAAGTTATGAAGTCGAAATATTTATCCAATTTTATATACATTTAAAAACGATTCTTAATTCTTTTACGTTAGTGAAATCTATATTGGCTTATTTCAAATGGATTTTGTGGTGACTGAGATTATAGAAAACTAACACACATACACATCAGAAAATAAAAGTTTGTTTCATAATATGAGATTCGATATCTCATATTGGTGTGGAGGGTGTATTTGAGATGACAAAGAAATAACACACCCAGCAGAGCATGAGGAAATTTGTTTTGTTACATAACGCAAGAAGAAATAGATTTATCAACTCATCTTGCCATAGAAAAGGTGTATCTGAAATGAAAAACTAAATATACTTAAAGACAATAATAGAAAATATTTGAGAGAAGATTCCTAAATAAACAGAAATTTCAAAGAAGGACATATTTTTAGGCCAACCAAATAATTGAATAAAATAAACATATTGACGATGTCAAATAAAGAAATCGCCCAAGTGAATAGAAGTTTTCAAGAAAAGTGGAAATATTTCGATTTTTGTAACGAATTTAAAAGGGAAAGTACAATGCTTCATATATCTGCATAACTCAAAGTTGAAGTTTGTATATCGTCGTGTTCAATTGCGTTGCAAAACAAAAATGCAGGATTAACCTTTTTTTTTATTAACAAAATATTTATTCACGTATGCAGATGTTTTGTATCAAGTAAAGAACTGCTTCCTCAAGCATCTAAAACACACTCATCTGCTGTCTGCATTATGATAATCCAATTTATGTACGTATATTACGCTGACATAGCAAAAAGACACATTTTGGTTATCGCAATAGAGTTGAAATATTCTACCCTAAAGAATACTGCAATTTCCAATCAAGTGACAGGTTAGTTCAGTCGGTAGAGCATCTGCCTAGGAACCACATGGTTCCGAGTTCGATACCGAACCTCCCCAAAATTAGCTCATGACTTGTAACGCTTGGATTTGTGTGGTAAATTGGGGAGCTGATAGTAGATGTAGCGCACCCTACTCAGAGACTAAAAAAACAATCTCCGTAGTGCTAGTAAGAACGGGATAGACTCCCTCGCTGTCCTCATGATACTGACAATAGGCTACTATTGACTTTCCTTTACTACTATTGTATATATTTATCTAAACTCTCCATCACCAGCAGAATGTGAAACTAAAGCAATTTCTAAGCGGAGTACGGCTGATTTAAAATCATTTCCTTTTTCTTAGACCTGTTGTCTTACAAAACAATCCAGTCTATTTACGACAGCTAGGCGGAAAGTTATGGATCCATACTTTTCCCCGAGGAAGAATGTTATAGAGAACTATGATCAAATCAGAATATTTGAGTTCTCCTGATGATTTTGAATTCCTATGCATCTAGAGCGAACAAGACACAATAACCCCATATTTAACACCGTCTGGATTGTGAAAGGAATCATTTTTGTTTATGTCAAATTGCCTGGGCGAACAAGCAAGAGTTTTTCTGTTTTTGGTTTGGGTTCTTTATTTAATGGCATCTCAACTATCGTGCGTTATTTAATGCTAAAGCCATTATTGTAATGAACTGTGGTACCATTTAATGCGGATGTTCATACCTTTCCCAAGGTATTAGTCCGAAAGAAAACCTAATAGAGCGACTGGAGTTCAAACTCGCTTACTAACAGTATTTTAACCCTATGGCACGGGGACTCCCCATTCTTTATTTAAAAGTGTATTGAAATAACCTACAGCATCGTTTCATCAGTTCAAATTGTCTTTGTCAAACAAGAGAAAAAGTTTGTTTTTTGTAATTTTTCATCATTATTGATAATTTGTCTTTACTTTCCTAATTCTATTTTAAAAAAATGTTTTTTTATCGCATCTCATGTTTATGACATTGGGGAACATTGCGGATTAGAAACAAGAATAAGCTCCCGGTGAGATTCGAACTCTCGTCCCTTACTGTCTTAGAGAAGCCTGGTTCTACGTCCCAGCTGCTATACTAACTCAGCTAGAAGAATATGGGTAGCATTACCGATCTCTCAATAACACCAATAAGGCCTCACAATACATCTGTCTCCGATGTGCCCTGTTTCTTGTTATCATAAAAAAGTGATAACCCGAATGAACTGCAATAAAATGGTACTAGAATTAGAAATATGAGTGATAATACGAGTCAGAACTATCAATAATAATGATTGACAGGGTTTCATATAAAAATAATTTTAAGATAAATTTAAAAAATAACAATGTTCCACTTCTATAAACATTTCCTTGTTAGTTCTCAGAAAAAATTGCTAAAAATCATTCGCAGGTCATTAAATGGCCTTGGAGCTTTTCAGACGGAAAGATAGCGACAAAAAATGACTACAGAGCGTCATTTGATCGAGTGGCTTAACAAATAATGCCCGACCATCCAAGTCTAAAGATTACTTACGCTAAAACAAAAAATTCCGCCACCCATATGAAAACTGGTTTCCATGATTTATTCACTAAACTGTGATGTCTTCAATATGCATGTATTTATACACTATGCAACAGTTGTATAAGTGCCATTAAAGAAAGATATGGTATTCACATACACACAATTGGAATAATAAAACTGTCAATCACTCAAAGGTTGGTTTGGTTTGGTTTGTTTTACGGCATATCAACCTCAGTGGGTCATTTAACGCCGAGGTATGGGTACCATGCCAGCAGTCCCTCCTGAGTGTGATCGGTTCTAACTGGATTCTCCATTTTACTAGGCTCAAGCTAAATTAAAAAAAGACAAGTAATCTATTATTATTCATGAATGATCTCCATTCAGACCAAAGCACTGCTAAAATCAACTAGAATATTTATAAGAGTTCTGGAGAATTGAGCAGACACGTTGTCACTCAGACTTCGGTGTAAACAACGCAAGTAACAACAACAACGACAACAACAACAACAACGACAACAACAATAATAATAATAATAATAATAATAATAATAATAAAAGAGAGTACAAGACTTGGCACGAATCTGTGGGAAAGGTAATCCACTGGGAATTGTGCAAGAAATTCAATTTTCACCATACAAC
>CM042150.1:78191158-78198658 GCA_023376005.1 Doryteuthis pealeii
GGCATATTTTGCTATAAAGGTATCTTTATCCAGACATATCTTCTGATGTAGCTATTCTTATAGCGAAACATATCATTTTTATTTTCTGTGTTGTTTTAATTTTCTCATACTGTTCGATTTTATTCAAAACATTGCATACACCCCCCACACAAATATATATATATATATATAATATATATATATATATATATATATATATATATATATATATGTATGTGTGGTGTGTGTGTGTGTGTGTGTGTGTGTGTGTGTAATTTAATGACAGTTTGTATGCTCACATAAAATCTGCTTAAGATGATTTTATTTCCCCATCCATCGAGGAATATGATACCTAGATTTATTCATAAATACCAATCCCCCCCCAAAAAAAAAAACACAAACACACATGCAAAAAACAAAAACAAAACAAACACAATAAGATTCCAATGAAAAGCGATCGAATTTGAAACCCTATCCTCTAGCTGCAAATAAAAATTTTGTTTGTCTGGTGAAATTACCAAGCTGCCAAAATATCGATAAATCACACACGTTTACTTTTATTAACACACTACTTGCAGTATGTGTCTCTGCACACATGTGCATACATACATACATACTTATAGACACACGTAGATAAATGGAATACGAAATGGTATTATTGTGTCTATTAAACTAATCACACTCGCTTTAACGGAAGTAGAAGCAGTACCGGAACCGGAAGATGTACCGGAAAAGCTGATAAACACATTTTTAATTTTTTTTTACTACATCTTAACCTATATTCACTTCGACAGGCATTGACTCTGATACTTTTATCTTAACGTGATGTTTTGTTCTTTGTATGTGTTAGGTTTAATTTCAAACGCAGCGTCTTAGTTTTCAACGAACGCAAGACCTTTTCACACAGATTTTGACATTTATGTTTTCTTCAACTGCAGCCGATTAAATATTAGACAAAGAAGAATGCATGATGTCTGATATAGCATACATTTTGTCTTTCCTATATTTTTCGCCATTTAACAAGTGTATGTCGTGACGTAAATGAACTGTTGCATACATTTTCGCGATTCAAAAACGACGCATTTTATAAATTTTAAACCAGACGTAGAAAACTGAAACTTTTCCAGTTTATAGATAAAATATCCAGAGGTCTTTTCACTGGATTGTATTTGAATAGGATATTTAATACCTTCTATAGATTAGATTAAATCTATATATGACTAAAATTCTCATTACATTTTCCTATTATGCACCTATATATACATATGTAAAATGGAGATACACACAATGGTATGAAATATATAAAATATAAAAAACAAGGTATTCAGAGGAGGGTTTTATTATAGTTGAAGTATTTGTTAACGTTAAACGTTCCGTTTTTTTAAATATACAATGACATCATCAGGATACACATTTCTAACAGGAATTACATCATATAATTTGAATCAGAACGCTAATAATGTCAATATAATGTTTCTAATTTTTATTCCTGCATTTAAAATTGAATATAATTCACAAGATACATCATAATATATTGACATTTTCCAGATGAGGGCTTAATATAAAAAAATAAAACTGAAACGTTTAACTATACTAAAGTCATCATCTGAATGCTTTGTTTTTCATATTCTATATATTTACGTACATGCGTGAATACATACATATACGTATATCTATATCTATATCTATATCTATATATATAATAATATATATAATTGTGTGTGTGTGTGGTGGTGTTGTATATATATGTATGTATGCAAGTATGTATATGTCTATACACATATGGATACATACACACACATACATATATATATACATATAATATATATATATATATATATATATATATATATATATTATATATATAAAATGAACATAGCGTGAGAATAGAAAAATATAGGATGTCTGAAAAGTAAGCTAAGTAAAAGTATTTACTAATCTACCATATGTGTTACAATACAAAGGACACATTGAGAATGTTACTGGTACTACTATGCAATTTTCCCATAAAATCAACATTGCATTTTATGAAACTGGCCCATTGGTTCAAAAGAATGTGGTGTCACATCAATTGATGTGACTTGTCAATTACTTTGTGACCCAGCAAGGTGATATACCAACTTCTTCTTTTATTCAATGGCCCACCGACTTCAGGCAATCATGTTCCGCACCTATCTATAATCTTGGATCAAAGTTTAAATGCATTCCATGCTATACTGTCATAGACAATATTCCGTGCGTTGAAGCCAACGTTCAAGATGATAGATGCTGCAGACTTCATCATATGCATATGAAAATTGATCTTTCGAGGCTGATTCTCAAGAAATTATTCAGCAAGCGTCAACAATTTGGGTTCAAAGTAATTTACTGAAGATCAAGTGAGTTGACGCCACATTCGTCGAGGAGGGTAATTATCCGGTCGTGCATAGATGGGTCAAGTGCATCAATCTCGATAGCAATCACTCATACAATGTTTAAATTGCATAGAATTAACGATGTTGAATTCGCAAATGTTTGTGCTTTACTTTTGTATATCTCTGATATATATATATATATATATATATATTATAATATATAATATATATATATATATTATATATATATTATTATATATGAAATAAATATTTTTAGAAAAAGCAAACAAATGATGTTTCTTTCTAAAAATATTTATTTCATACTGTCGGATAAACTTCCATTCACTTTCATATATATATATATATATATATATAATATATATAATATATTATATATATATATATTAACATTAATAATATATTATGCTATATCTATATGTAAATAGTGCTCAATATCATTGATAGAGCATGTGTATCTAAGGGTAGCGGGAACATGAATTCAATCGCGCTTGGCAAATTATAGTTTCTAGCCAATAAGATGAAAACAAGTGCTTGGTTTGAAAATCGTATTTGCAGGAAACTCTGAGTTAGCAAGGGTTAAAGCCAACAATATTAAGAACATCAAATTATTTGGTCAATGATTGACATTTAAATAAAAATAGAATCGCGTTGAAGGTAGCGTAAATAGCTACAGGAATTATGACGTCACTGGTGACGAAGTTTCGGTTACCGAAAACTACATTATAATAAACTAAATATGCATTCAATAATCATTTATAACCAAAACTTTAATTGGTATATCATATTGATTAATTGCTAATATTTAGCCACGACTAAAATTTGCGTCACTTTTTGTAGTTTGAGTATACTGTCAATTTTGATACTTATTCTTTACCATCCTACTGTCTTTGCTGTTACTTTTACTTAAATGTTTTGTTTATGGGAATGTGCATCTCATGTTTCTCCATCATGTGCTTTTCTGTGATATATTGCAAAGGCCAATGTAACTGATGTGGAAACACATTGTCTCAAGAATCACTTCAGCACTGACGATAATACCTCTTCATACTTTTATTCCTTCAAACATAATACATGTTAAAATCAACAGCACAACTTTACTATTGTGCTAAACATGACCAATGAATGAGAGTACATACATTAGTAGCTCTATATTGGAACAATGATGAATTGACATATATCTTTAAATTGGCTTTTTTTACTAAACAATACGCCAGTTTCTCTCTCTCACTCTCTCACTCTCTCACTCTCTCTCTACACACACACACACACACACACACACATATATATATATATATCTTATACAAATATATATATATATATATATTATATATATATATATATATATATATATATATATATATATATATAATATACCAAGCGTGTTGGTAGATCCTTGCGGAGAGAAAAAAACCAGCAGAAAGTTTGATTGTAAAAAATATACTACCAAACATCAACCAGGAAGAAAAAAAATTTTTTTGAAAAAAAGAAAGGACCAAGATATTCGTACCAACAAAAAATAATCTATTGGTACAGTATTTGGCCAAAAGAAAAAACAATTTATATGCATATATATGTATATATATATATATATATATATATATATATATATATATATATATATATATTCATATAACCGCTAGGAGAAGCTAATATGTAAAAAGTGCTCGATACCTAAGTAGAGCCAAATAACAAAGATAATCTAATGAGTCAGACGAACCTACTATTAGTTTCGCATAAAGCTCTTCAGGGCTAAAATCTGATTTTAGCCCTGAAGAGCTTTATGCGAAACTAATAGTAGGTTCGTCTGACTCATTAGATTATCTTTGTTATATATATATATATATATATATATATATATATTATACAAATGGATATCTGCTTTAGTATCTGGTATATTTTACTATGATACATTGCTAATATAATCTAGCATACTCTCTTAACATAAACCAAGACACAAGTCTGAAAAAAAAATGAAGAACAATTGATTTGACACCATGTTATGTTATATAAGGTAAGCCAGAACTCACATGATATTTAAACGAATAAAAACCATTAAGCAATTACAAAAAAAGATGATGGTAAATATCTTCATCTTAAGCTAATATGGATATCAGTTTTCATAATCATACTTCGGTATAGATTTATACAGTAGACTTGTGATAGTAAAATTGTTCTAAAACAATGGGGGAAAAATGCAAAAATACCTTTAGAACTCATGAAACTTAATTTACGTAAAGATCCAGAACTGACAACGTTATATCAAATATACTTTCTCATTTTCTTTGCGAAAATCTAATAAATAGCATATATAACACAATATTATACTAGGTTGGTATAATTTTCTTTTCCAAGTATTTTATTAAATATTCAAATTTGAAATTTCCAATACAGACTATTTAAAGTTATTATATAGGGGTTTTCTAATATTTGTGGTAGGCTCATATTTTTCATATAGTATAACACTTACTATAATTTTGAATTAGATATTTAAGCTTATTTAAACAATCTATTTACCAAACAACTCCACGATGGACAAGATCCGACACGGGGAACATGAGACACAAATACGATTTTATGTGGAGTGCTACTTGGTTTGAATTCAGAGTTTTCCTTCTTCTAAACCGGTTGCATTAACTCTTTGCGAGTGTTCATGATAGTGTCGATTCATTTGTTATCCCTCTGTTTTATCTCGAATAACTTTTTAGAGGACCAACTATAATATATTGAAATGTATTCATGTGATCTTAGAGAAAAGATTAGTTAACTTTTAGGTTCAATTTACAATAAGGCTAATGTAGTTGTTTCGTGAGAAGATCAACGTTGATAATAACTATCTCGCCTGAGAATAGTTGTAATGGATATCTACAAAATAATCGCCTATAAAACAAAAGGAAAGAAACATGGAAAGAAAACGGATTATTAAAAATGATTTGAAATAGATAGTGTAAAATAATAATTTTCCCTCTTATTTCATCTGATAAGCTATTTTTTCTTTTCACGAAACGATGATGAAAACTATACAAAAATCAATCTTCTGTATGACTGCACTACTTGGATTTTAACGAAAAGCGTGGACATAATGTCTGAAGGGAATTACACAAACTGCTGAGTGTTGTCTTGAACACATCCTGGAACCAGCACCCCATAAAAAACAGCTGTATGGTCACTTACTTTCTATCACACAAATCCTCAAGTAAGAGAAAAAAGATACTGCTAGAGAAATAAAGAGGAAATCCTAAGGGATGTACTCTTGTGAACACATACACATAGATATACTAACATTAACTGACCAATGTCTGATGGCATGCAGAGGACTTGCGAGGAGCGATACGGATGGGTTTTGTGAGGAAGGGAGAGAAGTACTGCCTGGGTAGGTGGCCCATGAAGCCAAGCTCTTTATTGTAAGGCAAGTTTGACTTCACTGCTTCAAGTTGTATTTACCACAAGGTTACAAGGCCAAATTTTTCAGCTGACGCCCTCTTGCACGGGAATGCAGGTCAAGGGCAGTACTAAATATTGGTTGAGAAAGAGAGAGAGTAATGGGTATCCGTGCTGTCAGCTCGACTTGATTATGATGATAATGTAAATAAGGAGGCCCTCTGACGAAACAAAAACACAACCTTGTGATGTTCTATGCTACACTTGGCGAAAATTATGGAATTAGCACTCTTGGAGGATGTCCATTTTTGGGTGGTTTGGAAACAAATTATACCATTAATTAAAATGATTTAATCTAGTTTATCTAAAGAATATTTTATGAAGCCAGAATGTCTAGCTATTAAAAAATGTCTTGCCTCTTATCTCTTATTAGTTTTATTTCTAAATAAAGGCCTAACTATGAGAGTGGTAATTCAATAATTTCGGCCATGGGTAAGGAGCAAGCGACTCAGAAAATAGTTTGAGGCCATTAACTTTGATTTTGACCCGGTCATATATTTAAGGGTTTGGTTTTAGAGGCCTCCCAGGCAGCGCCTGAACACCTAGCCTAAAAGAGCAAAAGTCAATTTCATTGCCTGGTGTTTGAGGCGCCTCTCAACGGGACAAATACCGATGTAGCCAACCAATATTTAGTACTACTCTTGACCGTGCATTCCCGTGCAAGAGGGCGTCCGCTGAAAAATTTGGCCTTGTAACCTTGTGGTAAATACAACTTGAAGCAGTCAAACTTGCCTTACAATAAAGAGCTTGGCTTCATGGGCCACCTGCCCAGGCAGTACTTGACCCTCATCTTATAGAGTAATGGCCAGGTTAATTGTCTGCTTCCAAAAGCATCTCTTAAAGAGAGGAATGTCGATGAAGCCAAGTATTTTTTTTAGCATTTTCGCACCTACAAATCTTTCTTTGTGTCGCATCCTGTTCGTAGCTAAACAGTTAGGTAAAGAATAAACCGTTTTTATTTTGGAAACAAAATGTATGCATGCCTTCGAATTAAATAAACAACCAGCTAACTATCTAATCTATCTATCTATCTATCTGTCTCTGTCTTCTGTCTGTCTGTCTGTCTGTCTGTCTCTGTCTCTGTCTGTCTGTCTCTCTCTGTCTCTCTGTCTCTCTGTCTGTCTCTCTCTCTCTCTCTCTTCTCTCTCTCTATATATATATATATATATATTAAATACAATTTTGGTACAGACTAATTTTATATAATATATTGTGGGTTATCATAATAATCACCACGATATCAATAGATGAAAGACTAAGGAATGAATGGAATAGGATAAAAAATTGTTTATTGATAAAACAAGGGCCCTTTCGTCCGGTACTTTTCAAGTTTTACACCCGGAATCGATTAAAAGTCAAGTTGTAAATTAATTACATGAATGGATATGGAATGACGAGTAAGGACTAAGGAATAGGTTTGAAGAGGGTGGGGGCGAAAAAAAACTAAGAAAACCCCCATATATATATATATATATAATATATATATTATATATACGCACTCACATATACATACATACATACATACACACAACACACACACATATAATATATGTGTGTTTATATATTATATTATATTATTTAAATATAATAAATTTCTCTCCACAAAAAAAAAAAAAAAAAATTACCTATACTCTTTGGCCTAGCATGGTTGTGAGTAGTGGATGCGTGCCGTCATGCCGGGAAGACGTGACTCTGCGAGAGGTAACGA
>CM042150.1:78203658-78223658 GCA_023376005.1 Doryteuthis pealeii
TAGACAAAAGAGAAACGATATTAAAAAGCAGCTTAATGTAATAAAACAAACACATCACCAACATATACAACATTAAGAAAGCCCAAGTAGAACTAACTAAATATACAAAAGAAGAACAAGTAGAATACATCTAAGAATAAATAAATAAAATCAGACATTGAGTAGAAGACAGGCAGTCGCGATTAGCATGGCAAACAGCAAATGAAATTAGTAGTAAAAGTACCTCTAGATCAAAGTTAAAGGCAACCAGCCGAAAAAATAGACTTTAGAGTGGAAAGACCACTTCCAGAAACTGCTGGAACATCCTGAAAATCATCGTAAATAGTACCCAAAAATCGTAGATAGCCAACTACACATAAACTAGGAGATTTTACACCAGAAGAACTCAACGAAGATCTAAGGAAACTAAAAAGTAGAAATTATGCAGGTCTTGACGAAATACCCCCCGAAGTATGGAAGATGAGAAATATGCAAATAAAATAGATAAATGGTCGAAAGGCTACATCCTTCAATTCTCTAAAAAGGTATACCTCGGAATCACTATGAACTACAGAGGCATAACTCTTAATGCTATTGCTACTTCGTAATCGTATCCGAGCCGAAATAGAGAAACTCCTTAGGAAAAACTCAAAACGGATTCCGCAGAAATTGATTCACAGCCTGTCAGATCCTGACTATACGTCGAATTATAGAAGGATTTCGGGCAAAGAATCTAGAGGTAACGCTGCTATTTGTAGATTTCTTCAAGGCATTTAATTCCATACACATAGGGAAAATGGAACAATGATACTAGCATATGGTCTCCCCAAAGAAACGGTTATCGCTAAAATGAAGCTCTGCAAAGACATTAAAGCAATGGTACACTCACCTGATGGCGATACATTTCTTTGACTTAGCCACTGGAGTCTTAAAAAGAGATACATTAGCACCGTATATATTTATAGTATGCCGAAACTATATACTCCGAACATCATTAGATACCATAAAAGAAAAAGGCCTCACTCTAAAAAAGGCATATCTTACACAGACTATCGTGGATGCAGACAACGCAGATGACCAAGCAATTCTTGCAAATACACCAGTGCAAGCCGAACCACAGCGGCATAGTCTGGAGAAGACAGCAAAGAACATCGTCTTCTATATGAACTCCGATAAAACTAAGTTCATGTGTTTAAATAGAAAGGAGGCATCTCCACACTCGACAGTAATCCTCTGAAGCCTTTAGAACAATTCACATACCTAGGTAGTAACATCTCATCCACAGAAAACGATGTTAATGCATGCATATTGACAGCATGGTCTGCTATAGACAGATTATCAGTCATATGCAAATCCGATCTCACTGAGAAGTTAAAACGACAGGTACACTTTGCTTACTCAATATATTCATTCTTGACAATTAAAAAAAAAATTGTTTACCTATTATTTTGAGGTGCCCATTGTGTATCGTGGTAGAAAATGGACACGGCAATTAGACTACAAATTCTAGATGAGACTTGTTCAAAATAACAGTGTTAATACCTTTGAGGAAGGTATTAATCCAAATATTCTCCCTCCAGCTATGGGTAAATAGTAATACAGACTATAATATTTAATCTTGGTATGGCGACTTGTCTAGGAGAAGGAAAACTCTGAAATGAAACCTGTTAAACTCCGCTTAAAAACTGACATTGTTTCACACCCTGTTCGTGTGGAGGGGTTGGTAAATACGGGAGACAATCTGAATATTAAATATATCTTGCCGGAAAACTGACTTTATGCTAAACAACAAACTCTATGCGAATAAACGATATATATATATATATATATATATATATATATATATTATATATATATATATATATATATATATATCGATAAAGTCGGATAAGTTTGAAACTGGTAGTTACTACGCGCTATTCCTTACCTATCTCTCTCTCTCCGCCCCCCCTCTCTCTCTCTCTCTCTCTCTCTCTATATATATATATATAATATAGTCACATTGTGTTTCATATATAAGTAGATTGCATGCAATAGGTTCTTCATTGCTACTTGTAATATATACCACATTACTACCTGTCTCATGCTACGGGTGATAAGTAACGTCACACGCTCTCTTTAATCTAAAGAGGCTATGAAGAACCCAGCATGGCACCCCGATGATCTCATTGAGCATAGGGTCAAAGAAATTGTATAACTATATACATTCATATCTTCTCTATAGCAATAGGTTTCGTTTGTTTCGTTTGTTTGTAATCTTATCGCATGATTTTGTTTACTTTGAATATAGTTATACTTAATGTCTTTAGAATTTTGAGAAAACAAAAAATGAAGTAGTTTCGTGTCAACCGCATACAACGGAGTAGGGGGTAAATATTTTGTTGAAATTAGGCATCACCCTCCTGTCTGCTGGGGCTGTAGAATACTGTGAACCTCTGCTGGTGGCCACCCATAAAGCTTAGACGCAATTCTAGTGGCTGAGCAGTGCATGGTATGCAACACTCCATTTTGGCAATTACTTGGGCTTTATGGGCAGTCCAAGGGGCCCTGACCAATCAATCGGCAGGTCAAGTCAATCTCTAGCACCTATATGATTGTCTCGACAGTATTACTCAATTGTTCTTATGGCAAACCTCTATCTCCTTTTATCTTATATATGAGAGTAGGTGGTGGCCTGGGTATGACGATAACTGCATCTAGTGGTGGGGTTCCGGTTCTGGAGCTCTAGGGAATATGAAGTACCTCTTAATTGCCATTACACCCAGATCCACTCTCACCCGGAGTGATAGTTCCCGGAGTGGTAGTCCCAACTATGGTTTAAATAGAAAAAAATGAGTTTAAATAATGTGTCTAAAAATAAGTTTGAAATTTGAATACACAATAAGAATGATTAAAACAAACATCTTCGGCATAAAATAACGAAAGGGTTAACATACAGTAAAATCCAACCAACCAACATATTGTATCAGTACAAGATTGCAAATGATAACATGCAAGATCGAAAGTCTCATGTGGTCTCCACCCGAGACGAACTCGACTATCTACCTAAAATAACACTGAAAACATCTTAGTAGATACTGCAGTGCCAGTCCTTCACGGTCCAATTTCGTTGTTTACTCCACTATCCAATGTTAAAGTGTTATTGCACTCTTGGGAAAACCAAGTGGAATACAATTTACCCTGCACAGTGCGTTGGATAATGGGTTGAGAGGTACTATCATATAAAGGGGTGTCTTATGTATGAGATTAAACTATAAAGGTGATGATGTTCTCGTTACGGATATCTGGGGAGTGTGGAGTACCTCTTAACTACTATTACTCCCAGGTCTAAACTTACCAGGAATAAGAATGCCTTTTAAGTTCCTTGGGTTATTTTAAGCTGAATACACTTTTGTTTTGTTTGTTCTCGTTGGGTATTCAAAATGTTTTAAAAACTCATTTTTAAACACATATTTAAAAACTATTTTTAAATTTATTTAACCTATAGATATGCACTACGACTCGAGATCAGTGGAAATATGGCAATGAATGTGTACTCCACACCCCCCAGAGCTCCAGAAATCGAACCTCACCACTTGATGTAGTCTAGCATCATACCCAGGACTAAGACTCTCAGCTACTGCCTTCTGGCGCATATATTATTAGCGTTCCATCTATGTGTAAAATATGTCTGTTAGAAAATTCTTAGTATTAGATAGGAATACGAGACCATATATATGTTTACAATCAAATGATTATCATTAAAGGGGAATAGTTACATTAAACTATATAATTTTGCACATATTATTAGTATAAGATAGGAATATTTGATAGAATATAACTTGATAAATAAAATGATCCAAGAAAAATAAAAATAAAATATTCATGTAATTTAACATTGAATATATAGTTATAATTACAATCAAACTAATTAAATTCCGGCATTAAATAACCAACAAGGAATCTTTATGCTATAAAACAAATAAACCAAATCATATCTTGGCTGTCAGACCAACTTTAACACCATTACTTTATATAATCTATTAGGTCACACATACACTGGCATAAAATATAATTTCAATATTTTGAACATGCATTTCAGTTAACTTATGATTAAATATACAGGTAGAATTGTTACTTGAAATCCTATAATTTGGATAAATTATTAGTACTAGCAAAAAAACGCCTCCCCCACCCTGGGCGGTGTAAAAATTTATTCTAAAAGATATTGCTTGAGTGAGGTGGAATTAAAAGTTCAATGTCAGAGGGTTTTCATCACAGGTAAGTAAAACCATCAAATTTATTAAAGGAGTAAAAGAATTAGATAATTTGAAATGGAACTTAGTTCTGCCCCCCTCAAATAAAACTGATTATCAAATGATTATTTAATTAATAATTAATTGATGCACGCAACGTACATCAATTAATAATTAATTAAATAATCATTTTGAATATTTTACACATAAATTTTACACAAAATCATAAGTATTTATTTGTAAACTTTTAGTTAAGTTCCTATTACTGAAAAAACGGTGAGAGTAAAAAATAATTTTAAAAATTGATTTCAAATTTCGCAAAGGATTTTTCCCATTTAAATTAATACAATTTTTTAATTAACTTCATAGTTTATATAGTTTATTTATTTGAAAATAGTTTATTTATTTAAATGGAAAGGATTCAAATGTTGAATTATAAAGCTTTTATTTATCTTATCAATATTAATTTTTATTCTATGTATTCACGATTAGATAGGATTAATTGATACCATATAACGTGTGCAAACAAATAATTATTATGAAATAGGAATAGTTTCCTAAAAGCCGATAATTATGGATAATTTATTAGTATTCGATAGGAATTATTGATACCATATAACCGTGTGCTAACAAATAATTATTATCAAATAGGAATAGTTAATTAAAACCCTATAATAGTGGATAAATTATTAGTATTGAATAAGAATAATTGATGTCATATAACCATGTGGAAAAAATTATTATTATGTGATCGTATTAGTTGCTTGAAATCAATATAATTATGTATGAAGAATAGTAATTAGAGCTGTGATTTTTTAACTAATGTAGCAAATCATTAGTTACATGAAACTATATATAAATGTCTGAAACCAACCATCCAACCTGCCAGCTATTGTTGATGAATTCTATACTAACTAAGTACTCCATATTTCTGACTTGTATCATACTAAGATAAGATTAGTATATGACAAGCACTTCTACCCGCTAGTATGTTCAAACTGTACTCATCATTTTTCAGACGGATGCAATTTCTCTCGGTCAATTGTATTGAGTTGAGTCCATTTATACAAGTAGGTAAGGGTAATGCTAGACAGTGTTCAACTGTCTGCAATTTCTTTGCAGTTCAGTTTACACTGTAATTAGCCATTTTCTACACAAATTATTGCTACAAAAAAGTTTCTGAATTTCCACCCAGGTTTTCACTTTAGAAAAAAATCCAATAACATTTCACGACTTCAATTAGCAATAGACAAGATAAATGGCGAATGCGATTTAAATGAAGAGATTCCTTTCTGAAAAGTTGTGATTCTAATCAATTCAACAATATTCATTCAAACAGCCGACATGATTGCCTTGTTGAATCTGCACATTTTCATATCAATTATTTTAGAATAGCAAAAAAACAAAACAAAAATGGCTTACGGCACCCCGTCATGGAGTAATAATAAGAAATATAAACTAGCAGGCCTTTGTTAATTCGATTCCCAATCAATTACCCATAATTTTGTCCTCATACAAAACTATGCATATTTTTCAATACCCCTTCCATGGTGTAATTGGTAATGAACTAAACTATTAGATTATTGTTGTTGAAGGTAACGCGATAGACTGTGACACCGTAGCGAATTCGAAATCCACTCGCGCTATTGCGTTCACGTTCGGACTAATACCCTTGGGAAAGGTAAGAACTTCCTCATCCCCCCGCTATAGGTTGAATAGAACCACTACCATTCTTTTCCGAGGATGGCTTTGGCATTAAATAGCCCATGACGGTTGATATACCATTAAACAACTAAAGAAAGAAATAATGTTGTTAGCCGGTTCGATTCTCATTGATATTCTATACTTCTGTCTTTGTACAAAATTTAAGCTATGTTTACGTTTCAGAGCGATTTCTATTTCTCGGAATTTTTGTGATGAGGCTTGATTCTTAGTATTATTTAGATTATTCGGACTATTGCCCTCATCTTCATTGCTATATGTACAACGTTTCGGCCGATGTGCTCTCCGGCCTTCTTCGGATATTTCTTGTCAGACTCGGGAACTTTCTTTTCGAACTCGGGGACCTTCTTGTCGAAATCGGGAGCCATCACGGAACCTAACCCCCTATTCAGTCTATGGGGGTATCATGTTCTCATTCCGCTGACCATATTTGGGGTATAGGTGTTAGGCTGTCTTAATTAGTATTCTATGTTACTGCTGCTCCTGGCCAGGATTTAACCTGCAGTCTAGAGATAACTGTCACTTAGAACTGTCTTAACCTAACTCCTTTATCCAATAGGCTATGCGTCCAGTTGGATTTCTGTTGTGTAATGGTTAACGAGCTAATCTAGGGGAACATTGTAGCAAACCAAGCTAGTCTTAATAAATAACTACCCAGATGTTTAAGTGGGAGAAAAAACACAACATCTCTCTCTATTTTCAGTTTTCTCATCATATCCCAATTTTAGAAGACTAATTCACAATAATATTGCATATTGGCAGCTGAGGCCCGGCAAAATACAGTAATGAGTTCAGCTGTTGGTTATCCCGGATAATTCATGCAATTGGTAAGTTACGATAATGCTAATGGTCTGCACCCCCAGGACTTTCGTCTTTTTACGTGCAGTACAGTTAGAATAAATTAAAATTTTACTGTTATTATCACTGTATTTACAAAGACAATAATCTTGGTGATTATAGAATATGGCAACTATATACCCTAAAGAAGGGTGGGACCCCATCAAAAGAAGTATCCTGGGTATGAAACAAAACTGAATCAGATGGTGAGGCTCTGGTTCTAGGGTGAACCTTCGTTGACAATACTGATATGTCCACTTTAACGCCGAGAGGTAATACATCTACATGACAAATAGACCTGTCTTGAAATTATTAATATTAGTTAAGATTACTTGTTACCATATAACTGTGTACAGATCATTTGTATATAATACTTACTTGAAACTATAATGATTTACAAAGGAGTATTATAATTAGTTATTTAAAACCTTATAATTGTTGGAAATACTCAAAACTATGTAACTATGTGCACATTACTAGTATTAGATAGGAATACTTGACACCATATAAGAGTATGCAAATTATTAGTATGAAGAAGAGTTGCAAAGTTATTTGAATCTGTATAATTGTTTGAAATGCTCGAATCCATACAACTGTGCGCAAATAAGTAGTATAAGACAGAGCTACTTGAATCTATATAATTGTGTACAAAATAAGTGTACTTGATAGGGATAGTTAACATCATATAACAGTGTGCAAACAAATGATTATTATCAAATAGAAAGTGTTACTGGAAACCAGAAATTTGTGTGTAAATTATTAGTATTAAGAATAATTACTTGAAGTTAATTTTCAAATCATTAATTGCTTGAAACCATTTAATTGCTTGCAAAAAAAAAAAGAGTGACTTCGGCATTAAATAACCCAACAAGTATTGTCATGCCGCTAAAGTAACTACTAACCAACTTTACAAAGACAAGAAAATTGATAGGTCGTCATCGATATCGATGACTACGTTAGATGTTTGAATGTTTAAAAATCGGTTTTATTATGAGATGCCTCGGGTCTCTTCGGATGCTGCCAATTGTTTCCGATATTCGCAGTCTCTTTAAGAAATACATTATTTATCAGTACATGAAAAAGGTGTTTGTGTACGAACTGACCTTTCCTACTATGATACCAGCTACGAAAAAAGAAAAAAAGTAATCCAAGTAGAGTCTGAAACATGGGCGATCAGAAAACAGGAAGTAATTGAAAAAGAACCAACTTGACGCTCCTATGTCGCTATGAATACGAAAAGTCTATGTAGAAGAGATTAAATAGAAGAGGTGTGCTCAGGCGATGATGAGAATACGACTGATTTGAATTGTCTATGCGAAAATAATAAGATGAATCCGATCAACCTATGCGTATTGACGAAAACGACTGTGATATTGATAACCACCTCTTTAATGTCGTGCTACAAATAATGTGCGTTCTAGGTATGGCACAAAACTGCCTCCTAGGTGAGGCTCGGGTTTGGGATTTCTTGGTAGTTATTATTTTGACTAGCAAATATATGCACCCTCCGGGTGCAAGTATTTTAGTTAAAGTTTATAATAAAATATCATATTAAATTAGAAAGGCTAATGAAACTGAATAAGAATGTAGACAAAAAGATTTTGAACAGAGGGGGTATGATTGAAAAATAGAACAACTTTGAAACTAACTCTTCCATCATTTTCCGTTACTCCCGTCTTTCATTGGTAAATTTTCCTAATTAAAATGTTTAGCTAAAATAGGAAGTAAAGAATAATATTACAGTTATTTCTTCTTGTTAAGGGATTTCTTTTAAGGTTTATTGAAGAGATTTTTGCTCATATTCAATAAGATAAAACCAAACAATTAGAAATCAATAATACTAAGCATATATTTATAAAAATCAATTTTTTAAGATCAATATGCAAATTAGCCTTCCCATTCACACTGTAAACCTCTATTTTGTTGTATATATAAATACAATTGCATGTTATTAGCATGTAGATATGGTCAACGGTATTAATAATGTAAAACAATTTTATTAATAATTGAGGTTTAAATAAAAATAAAATCATGGAGAATATGATGTAAATAACGAAAGGAATTGTGACTTGTATAGTAATATAGTTTCGGTTTCAGACAGACAAACCCACAATCTCCATTATAAGAAGATGTCACTTCTCCCAAAGTCTACTCTAACCTCCACAGCAGACTGGATGCTACACAAGATAAACTTTTTTTTTAAGCGGAGTAAAACTAGTTTGTTTTTCTTCTAATTTTCAGTCGGTTTAGCTCACTTGGTAGAGCGCCAGAACCACAAGGTTCCTGGTTTGATACCGAACCTCGTCAACTCTGCGTATGAGTAGCACAGTAATCTGTACTGTAAAGTAGAGAGCTGATGGTAGGAGTGGCGCTCCACCTCAGATGCAAAAACAATCTACTTGGTCGAGCGCTAGTGAAAATGGGATATATTCCCTCGCTGTCTGGCTGATACCGACTTTAGATCACCCCGACGACGATGACTTATACCGGTTGTTGTACTAAGGATAATGGGTTTACTTTGTCCTACTATTTACCCGTAGAGAATATATTGATTCAAGCCTTTTGCAGGGTAATCAGCGTCAAAGTTAAAGGCAAACAGCGTTATTCAGAATTTGAACTGGTTACCGTGTTGATTTCCGCCTCATACTACATGCCTCCATCCATGCATCCCTAATCCAATATTATAGTACAGTAACTGAAGTTAAAGAATTACTTGAAATTGTGTTGCTAGATAATGATAAAAAGCAGCTTACTCCGTATAACGCGTTGAGTGGTACGAGCATAGAATGAGAGTTAATGCTTTTAGTCCTTTTCATTTGGTTTCTATCATTATTGTCAGTCATCGACAAATGTATAGTGCCCCATCATTCTAGTCTAAACCATCATTTTGCAGTCAAATGGTGTTAAATCCTGTATACCATTGTTGCCCAGTCCTGTTGCCTCTTGCAGTCCTGGTGACTCTGACAGCGAGGATTTTTACGTGCCCCTCAAAACGCGAAAGATCGTAATGTACAAGCAGGTGTTGGAAAACGCTAGAAAAACGCGTCGGGAGGAGGCAAAGCTAGATTCTAGTAAAGCAAATTCGCGTGATAAAGCTAAAACGCAACCCGAAGGGAAGTCAAGTCAAATAGGAAAAGAGGCAAAGAGTATTAAAATGAAAGCAGATCCCATCATTACTTAGTCTCGAATTAACGTTAAAGAGAAAGAGAGATTTCAAAACGAGAAAATAAAGGAATTAAAGGACGCCATTTGTGATATTTTCACCTAGAGAGATAGAAAGTTTACGTGGACCGAATTAGTTTCGCCACCTAGGGGACATAGATGCTAATGGTAACGATTGTTATTTTTTTTCTCCGTATTTTTTTTTAAAGACAGCATTCAATTTTATTTTAAATTGCAGATATTGTTTTGTCGCTAGTGGTGATATTCCGCTAGGTGCTGTTGTTGTTATTATTATTATTATTAATGATAATTTGTACCTATAAAAGGTAATTGAAGAAATTATGTAAAAATGTATTACATTTGCAGTGACCCTCCTAAAAGGGATGTCATGGGCGTGAAACTAAACTAAATCCGATTCTGAAGCTCCAATGTTGAAGATCTGCGGGGTGTCGAGTACTACTTCATTATCAACATTACTCTTAGGTCCACTCTGATCTGGTGTAGTAGTAGTAGTAGTACCTCATAGGGTTTCATCTAGGAATCATTTGGATCAGTTTTGTAATTATTTGTTTATATTATTCCATATTACTGTTTTAAAATTATTTAATATTTCAGGTTAGAATGGATCAGGGACTAATGGTAATTAATATGTTCTCTCTACCTCCCAGAGCTCAAGCACTGGATCCTCATCCTTGGATGCAGTTTAGTGTCATAACCATGATGCTAAGAGTAATAAAAATGTGCTGTGAAGAGAACGTAGCATATATTCCCCCAGGCACATCGCAACTTCGTTAAAGAGTTGAACTGGTAATTACGGAAATTTGCGCTTAAAACACGAAACTATAACCTCTTTTTTTAAAATGCTCTTGTGTGTTATGATTTCTGTTTTGAATTTCTGTATTTGTAGAAGTGGCGTTGTTTTCTTTAATTATACGTGACGAAGAGAAACGGGAAGAACAAAACAACACAAACACTCTGAATTTAGTTAACTGTTGTTATGTTTAACTATTTCTAGCGTGTGAATTAATCGGACTAGTTACACTGAATGCATTGACTTGCACAAACGTGTGAATATCTGCATGAGAAGAAAACAAGAAATAAAAGAAAAAAAAAAACAATTATTATATCTGCATTGTAAATTTCGCTGAGCACGTGAACACGCCAAATTATCAGTATTTATCGAGGTGCGAAGTATTTTGTATTGTCATCACTTAGTTACGTTCTGTTTGTTTCTCTCTTCTCCCCTTCCCCACAACATTTCCACACAGATCAGGCGCAAAAAAGCAAAGAAAAATCGATCATTTTTCAGTTTCTAAAGGTCAATAATCATTTCAAATGATTAATCACTATCAAGACAATTTCTATTCAAATTGAAGCTATTCAATTTTTTTATTTTATCACTAACATTCTATATAAAACTACTTCGTGACTCAGACTGTCCATTATTCTACCTGTCTCTCTGTCCGTTTTTCTTTTGTTTTCTATTAAAAATACCTTCCTGTTTTTAATATTCTCGCCATCATTCTGACTGTATTCGCTATATTTAATTCAAGTCTTAAAACTTAATTATGGCTACACTGTCTCCTGTTTTATGAGTTGCATATTCTATATGTCATTAGTTTCATTCATTACTTTAACGTTTTTATTGTTCTATTATAAATCGAGTGTCTTGCTTAATTTAGCGGAAGATTCATTGTCAAATCATTGATTATTTTATCTAGGACGATCACTTTTACATTTGCACGACTGGTTGGGTTTGCATGACTTTCAGTTGGCTCCTATCTTGATCTGACCTTTATAATTGGTACATTCATTGATGCATGCCTTCATCTATTCACTAAATCAGGGTCAGCATCCTCCTCCACTTATAAGGATATCCTACGTGATTGCAACATCACACATGGTCTCTGGCTGCGCTTATCACGAAGAGCGTGAAACACAGGTGTATGGTAGGCGTAAAGAGCGATGAAAGCCTACTTCAAATAACTGCAGAGACTACTTGCATCTAATTCGCATTAATAACATTGGGATAGGCATGAATCCAACGCTTTGCCATCCCAGATATGTATTAGTTGTGGATACAAAGTACAAACACTTAGAATTCATACAGTGCCCAGATTTACAACAAATTACAATTCATTTCTCCTAGAACCTTGGTAAACGAGTCTTTTAGCGGATTGAAGAAAAAAGAATATTGTTAGAATATATATATATATATATATATATATATATATATATATATATATATATATATACCAACCCCTCTGCTCAAGTAGGATGTAACACGAGGTCAATTATTAAGAAGATTTTAACAAATTTGCATTCTCTTATTTTCCTTCTCTTAGTGTGGTTGCCTAATCATGGTTAAAGAAACGAGTCTGCCCTATTATTTCCCCATATCTTAGTAGAAATAGTTATTCGTACTTTGCCAATATATATATATATATATATATATATATATATATATATATATATATATGTCAGTGTCTGTGTCTCTGTGTCTGTGTGTGTTAAGTGTGGGGGTGTTTGTATGCGGTGTTATAAATAAAAAAATAGATACAGACTTTGGAATTAAAATGTATCTTTATATATACATTTGGTGATCTCACCTGGTTTCGGCCTTTCCTCATCATCAGAAAATGCTCATTTCATAATTGTTTACATTTAAACACCGAAAACGTATGGTTAACATAGGATTGGTTTCACGTGTAAATAAAACTTGCACTTTAAAACTTAACGATTTAACCACATTCGACTTTACTCCGATTTATAAATAGCTTCCAATGTTGTTGTTTTTTTCCCGAAGATGTTGAACAGAAAGATCATTCTATAGAGTAATTACTTTTTAAATGATGATTTAAAAAGCACTTAAATAAGTATTTGACGGTTGGGATGTAATGTATGAAGCTGTTGTAGTTTCTTGTTGAATTCATTTGGGATAAAAGTTTGAAGATCTATCTTCATAGGCTTCTAGAACTGATGAGTTGTTTGATCAACTTTTTTTACCTTATTTTCTCATTAAAATCATGGTCTATTTCGGCGGAAATGTTAATCTATTGGGTGAGATTTGTTATAATCTAGAGATTTAATTTTGTATCTACAGATACTTATTCTAAAATTAAAAGGCCAATTTGATTTTCCTATGTATTGCTTAGGGCAATGAATGGATTCTATATATATATATATATATATATATATATATATATATATATATATATATATATATATATATATGTGTGTGTGTGTGTTGTGTGTGTGTGTGTGTGTGTGTAAGTGTAAGTGTAACTCAATAAAATGGCAATATTTTATTGTTTAACAAAAAAAATAAACATTTTGTAGTCCGATTTGCAAGTGAATTATGATTTTTTTAGCATTGCAGGGAAGTTAATTTGATCATCCATAACGGAGATAATGAAGAAATGTCAAATGGAATCCTTTCCTCCTTCCTAAATTTAATCATCATTATCATCAGGAATTACTCTTACAATGAGAACCCAAAAGGTTTACGAGTAGTCTAGTTTTATTACAAAATGTTAGCAAAAAGTTTTCAGCTAAAACCCAGTTTTCAAGTGTGCATTCAGTCTAAAGTTATTTTTAAGTAAGTAAATAAGAAAGAAAGAAAGAAAGAAAGAAAGAAAGAAGGATATTCAGCCACTGCCTTTTAGCACATATATGATAAAAATAGTTGGGGTTTGACTTAAGATCAATACGGTCGAGACAATTATATAGGTGCAAGGACTTGATGGGACTAACCGGTTGATCAGAGCGCTGACTGCTCGTCTAGCCTAAGTAAGGACCACTATGGAGTGTTGTATGTCATGGACTTTTCAACCACAATGACTCCGTCCTTAATCATCATGGGGCCCCTCCCCGACCAACAGGTGACCCCAATGAGGGTATTTTACTCCTCTGCAGAGGTGTAGTCGGCATATTTTACATACCGAACCGTAGGGTTATTTTAAGGCCAGGTGACTACTGAGATGAAATTAGTTGCACCTGGTTGCGACAGAGAGGATTTAAGTACATATAGCGAGGGAGACGGATACAGCTGGGAACTTTTTCACAGTTAAAATATGTGTCTTCATGATATTATATTTTGTAATCATTTTGGAAAAAATACAGTCCTCGATATAGTTACTATCAAATACACGAAAATATAAATAAAACTCTTAAATTTCCCTTTTTCCCCTTTGTGTTAGTAGAAATAAATTATGAAATCTGTACTCCATGCATACAACATTGCTCAGAATCAGTTATATGCCCAAAAAGAGGAAAAAATGAAATGCTGGATCCAATTTACTTATATGGTAGATTAATCAGAATAACAACGGAGGAATTTGATTAGGTAGCTGCATCATTTGTAAACAAACACAATGGGTGGTCGGCCAAAATAGAAGACGAAGAAAAAAGATTTTGTAAAGAGTCCTGCCAAACCTTTCAAGAAGAACTGACACGTTTTCAAAGCTGAATATCTGTTTTCTAAGGAAATCCTTTCGACAGGAAATTGATTTCTACCCGTGGGCAATAGATTTATTTATTTACTTATCTATTCATTACTTTTGTTAAAGTTTCTGCAGGTTGCCTTTAAAAGTGGGGTCTACAGCCAAGACCGGGCCGGTTATAAAAAAAAATTCCGGCCTGGTCACACAATCAGGGGAAAATGTATACTATAAAAGTCCACCAGTATTACCGACCACTTTCACATTGACGAATGGCCACTCCCAATGACAGTTTCAGTTTGGATATCCAGTCAATTAATCCTTCCATCGTATTGCAGAATAGGAGAGACGTACGAATCATGAGGAGCAAATAACTAGCTTCTTGTCAACTGCATTGTGTTTTTATGTTTCTCCATCAATGTGTCCCAAACTGGCTATTGGCCAAAGGAATTGCCCGATTGCTTTATTCTGAATTACTCTTTGCATTTCTCCAACCTGTGCGAGGGGTAGGGGAACCCGGGTCTAATATCTAACTTGCTGGACGGTGACACGTAGTAAGCGAGTTCAAACTCCAGTCATGCTATTGCGTTCATTTTCGGACAAATACCCTTGGGAAATGTATGAACCCATTCATCGCCTTAGCTATGGCTTACACAGTACTCCTACTGGCATTTTACAATGATGGATTTGGAATTAAATATATAACCCTGTCGACGGAGCTTAGAATACGAGAATTGTATCCCATGATACGCCCCCCCCAAGGAGTATGAAAATCAGGGTATGAGATTAAACTGTATCTGATGGCCAGCCTTTAGTTCCGAAGATCTTGGGAGTACCCCTTCATGGTCATTACTCGCAGGTTCACTCTGACATGCAAATGGAGTTCCTAAGAAGCTCTAAATTATAGGTCAAATAAAAAAAATGAAATAGCCGAATTCTGTTCAAAGCGTTGAAAATTAATTGATTTTCCAAATATTATTCAAAATTTTGGAGAGGAAATCAACCCTTTGAATTACACACTATTTTCTTTTAAAATTTACAATTTGCTATGGAAAATTTTTGTTATTCATTCTGTATGTTTTTTTTAAATTGAAAGAAACAGATCATCTGAGGTCAATGAATAATTCAAACATTACTGACAGTAAGAAGCCATCTAATTTTATAGGAAACGGATTATGGCTTTACACAAGAGCACAGACACACACACACAAACAACACACACGAAACAAACACACACATACACACACACAATACAAACACACACGCACAACTATATATATATATATATATATATATATATGTGTGTGTGTGTGTGTGTGTGTGTGTGTGTGATTTTTATCGGTAACACAATATCCGCTCGGCAAATCCTTTTAGATTTTTATGCATCAGTGACGCAGGACATCAGCATCTCTGAGATATTTATTAATAATGGAGATTCACTTCCGGTTTTTGTCTGTAACAAAAATTACGTCACTGAAAGGATGCATAAAAATCGTATCTATGCATCCTAGTGTTTATATTTTTTTCAACTGCATGTTTTAACACAAAAATATCATAAAATGTGTTCTTAATAACAATTACGTTCATTTCAAATAATGCGCAAGAACAATTAAGAACAAATTTTATGATAGTTTCGTGTTAAAACATGCAGTTGTATTGATTCGAACAAATTCGCATTTTCAGTGTAGATTTGGCTGACCAAAACATACAGCTTCCTCAAAGTGAAATAAACAAGGGGAGGATACTTTCACTTATGTAACTAATGTTCATATTACTTAGTATTCTATTTTGAGCGGTAACACAATATCCGCTCGGCAAATAAATTCGTATACAATTTTCTTTTTGTCGCTTAAAAAATGGATTTAGGGGTTTTATTTATTAAAGTTAATTATGACATAATTGAGGGAACCTCTTTACTTTTTAAGCTGAATTGTTGGTTTTATATCCTGAGAGAAGTCAACTGTATATATTACATATTCTAAACGTTTGGAGTAAGTAATTGGTCAAAATATATATATATATATATATATATATATATATATATATATATATATATATATAATATAATAATTATTAAATAATGGATACTATTATAAAGCAGAGGGATTTAAAATCTAAAATATTAAAATGATCGAATGTTAAATATTGTTCATAACTGAGTTTCAATTGAAATAAGCTGCGCAATCACACACACACACACACACACACACACACAAACACACATATATATATATATATATATATATATATATATATATATATAGAGAGAGAGAGAGAGAGAGAGAGAGAAAGAGAGAGAGAGAGAGAGAGAAGGAGAGGGAGAGAGAAGTGTTTTTCCATGAGACGATTGCAATTTTCTTTGCTGTGTACCCCAAAAGATTAAAAAATGACTGTAAAAAAGGTGTGAGTGAATTACAGGGTATTTTAAGTTTTATCCTGCTTGACTGGTTGGTATTGAATACTTTTGGAATATCTTTAAATAATCTTTATATATATATATATATATATAATTATATGAGAGAGAGAGAGAGAGAGAGAGAGAGAGAGAGAGAGAGAGAGAGAGAGAGAGACTTTTCTTTCATCCTTCTGAGTCATTGACAGCCCTTCTATATATTTAAGTCTGATTGGGGGTTAGCTGGTTCAGCGTCGATTTAGCGCCGGTCATTTGATATAAATTCGATATGCATTTTAATACTGTGTCACATGCTCTCTGACTATGAACGGCGGAAGACTTTTGTCGGGTTTACCGTCAAAATTTCTTTTTCTCGCTTTTTGTAAGAAACACCCGATCATGGCGATGAATTAATAAAAGATTTATGTATAAACGCTAACTCCGTTTTTTCTTCTTTTTTTTTTAGAATATGATAAAAGTCAGCTGACGACATGTACACGTAGAAGTTTTGAACAAGAAACATTTCCCTAGAAAACCAATATAAAAATTAATAATTCTGAAGCAAACAGTCAGATAGTACTGGCATAAGAGAAGCGTTATTGTCTAGCCTGTACGGCTGGTATAATCAAAGTGTATCTAATAAGAAAATATGTTTGATATTAGACGCAGAACCTATGAATAGAATCTGCAATAATCTCACGGGAAAAAAACACCTTTTGTATCGTCAATAATTGGAACTATTCGTTGGTCACTGTTTCATCATTTTTATTTCGTATCCTTACAGCCATATTACATGGAACCTTGCATAAAAGTTCCTAATCTATTGTGCAGTCTAGATAGCAAAACAGGAAAAATAATATATATATATATATATATATATATATATATATTATATATATATATATATACAGTTTTCTATATGTATGAATAAAGGATGTTCAGCATTGTTTTCTGTGGCTTTGAGATAAAAAAGGAGCACCCAATGCAGACCGGAACCTCAGATCTAGTTTTAAACAAGAAGAAAATAATTCCTTATTTGAAGGATTTTACCGTTGACGATAGAAAATAAAAGAAGGTTTAATATACGACAAATACGTAGATCTCGATATAAAGAGCTGAAAAAGTTGTGGACCACAATGAATTTGTCTTCCCGAATATCATTCTCTAAGATCAATTTAGTGGACTGGTTGAACTGCTTAATTCCGACGTCAGATTAATATTAATAATCTCTATTTCGAGTCCACAAAAACATTTTCACATTTAGTTTAAACAAATAAACACTTCATAATTAGTAGCATTATCAATTTCTCAAGAGCAAGTTCATTAATGTAGTTTAAAATTTAAAATTTCAAACAGGTAAACACTTCATACTTTTTTATAATATCAAGGTTTTAACAAATGTATGGATATATTTACCAAACCTCCACACCAGCAGAATGCGACACAAGATCATTTTTTGAGCGGATTTTAACTGGTTTGAATTCAGAGTTTCGCTTCTCCAAGACCGTTTCCTATTGCAAATTTAAAGAACCCAGTCTATTTTTTCATAGCTGGATGGGGATTAGTCGGAGACCTACCTTCCTCAAGAGTATTTGTAAAATGCAAACAGCTCCGTCGAGGATTTGAACTCCTGTCACTCTGTCCATTTCCTATGTTACCATAATCATTACACCACGAGCACCTTAAAAACACAGGTAGTTTTAAACATGATCTCAAACAGATCTATTTGGACCACATATTGGACTTTAACGGGTGCTACCACTCCGAATCATCAGAGTGGATCTGGGAGTAATTGCAATATAGGAGAGGCTCCACACTAACCAGAGTCAGTAAGTGGTACCTTACCACTGGATGCGATTTAGTGTATCCGGGACACCTATAGAATCAGACTGATGATATGACATTTTTTTTCTTGTTAGTTTTCCGTTCCACCAAAAAATTGTAAGGGTGATGATCACACAGTCCTCTCTCTATAGCGCCATGCGAGATTAATTTTTTTTTTTTAATCAAGTAAAGTAGCTTTAAACTCCATGTGAGTCCAGCAAGTAGATTTAGTAACTAGTTTACTCTCACTACCATAGTTGTTTTCTTCCTCTATCTCTCTTTCACGATTTGGAGGTTATTTAGTGAGTATTTTAAATGGGGAGAACCATTGTCTTTGTCTCTAAGTAAATAAGCTTATTAAGTGCGTCTAAGATGGTCTGTCATGCAACTTTACCGATAAAGAAGAGTTTCTTGTATAATTAAGTAGTGGCGGATAAGAAGTTAAAAGATGAGTAAAAGCAATGCAGAACACACACGCAAATCTATACGGACACACGCAGGTTAACAAATAGATAATGCAATGATATAGAGGGATAGAAAGATAAATAGATTGGTTGATAGATAGTGAACTAAGCCAGATAAATAGAATGAGAGTGAATTATATATAGATAGACAAATAGAGAATGCACTGACATAGATATATAGATGAATAGTGAACTAAGCCAGATATTATAATTGGGAATTAGGATATATAAGGAGACATTAAGATATGCTCTGACATAGATGGATAGATAGATAGATAGATAGATAGATAGATAGATAGAGATAGATAGATAGATAGTGAAATAATCCAGATAGAATGATAGTGAATTATGATATAGAGACAAATAGATAATGCACATATAGATATATAGACAGATAGATAATAAAATAAGCCAGATGTAATATTTAAGCGTAACAATCTGAAGAGAGTGTGTATTATATGAATATATACGGTAAATAAATGGTAGGTAAAAACCAACGATAACAATTGAAACAAACAAAATTCATTCGGTAAAATAACAGAAATGCTTCTGATAGTGTGGGGGAAAAGGAACTGAAAAGGAAAGTACTCAAAAGAACATGTGAAAATGCGAATTGAAAATGATAAAATGCTTTCCAGGTACGCATTATAAAGACGACCTGTAAAATGGTGAAACTTTTAAGGTAACATTTGAAAACCGAACAGAAATAGAAGTGAAGCTATGAGGCTTGAAGATGCGAACTGCAAAAGAAGACAAGATTTAAGGTGACTCTTGAATAAACTAACGAGGAGAAAAGGAGCCTTCAGGGTAACGCGTGAAAAACTGCCCTGAAAAAGAACAGAGTGGTTCCAAGATGACACGCGAAAAAGCGAACTGACAAAAAGAGGAAACCAATAAAACAACGTGCGAAAATCTGTAAAAGATCAGAACACGTGACCCCCCGCCC
>CM042150.1:78228658-78268658 GCA_023376005.1 Doryteuthis pealeii
TTTTTGCTAGGTATTGTCCTTATCTTGGTTGGCGAGGGGCTTAAAATATACTAACTGCATCCGTTGAAAAGGTTTGTCCTGTTCATTTCGGGAGTTCTTAGAATGTTACGTCACAATTTTGACATTAAATAACCCATACAATTGTGGTTCCATACGGAGTAATTTCTAAGAAATATTTCGAACAATATTCATCAACTCTTCACGTAATATGAGACAGGCTATTCTGTGATCCACGGTACAAGGTGCAGGGAACACTTTTTTTTTTTATAAGCCATGGTTTGTGTTTAGAAAAAGTTAAAAATCACGAAATTTCGATTCTCTTTACAGACTTCCGTTTATACATCAATTTTGTTCTGTTAAAATACTTTTAGTTCGCCTTTTAGACATTTCGATTCACACAGATAATTTTCTACCATGAGAATACAATAAAATAAAAGTAAAAATGAGGGAAATTGATCTAAAATAACCAATGTAACATAGTAACCATCAATTTGTCTCAGATATTTTTGCAAATGGATGATGCAAAAATGGTTTGCCAAGTCATTTATTCTTTAAAATATTGATAAGATTCTACTGTGCTAAAAGTGGCGTAGCGAAAAGTGTCTTCAATATGGCGACAGATATCTTCAAGTTTTTCAAACTGCAACATTTATTAGCATATAACGCGGAATGGGTTTTAATTATCAATAACTGACTTTTGGACTGTTATCTGCCTTCAGTTTCAGTCCGTAAAAATAGCCTAAATACAAATTACGGATAAATCGAACTTAACTGACCTAAATTCCACCATCTTATGTCATCCCATCGAAAGAAAAAAATACCAAAAATCAGGGAATTAATCGTAATTAATGAAATTTTGAGTGTTGATATATTAATGATTAAGATATATAATGCACCAGTTATTTTATTTAAAAGCCTTTCAGTTAACTTAGTTTTGAACCATGTATATTTGAGGCGTAACACAGATTCTCAAATATATGTGGTTCAAAGTTAACTGACCTGAAAAAATGTAGAAGGTTTTCTTTTCTGTAATTGCTAGACAGAAAGCTTTTCGTGATCATTTCATGTTACCTCGGCCTTTATCTTTTGCGTATATATTGCTATGGTTTGAAAATATCAGAATCACTGGTTCATCGATTAAAAGAAAGCTACCTGTCAGAATTAAGCGTGTTATTCGCCAAAGAGAGTTATAGATAAATGATGAAATAAACTAATGTAGCATCCTTAAGGCCTTCCTGCTTGTCTGTGCCATCAAAGAATGATGTATGTGGTTCGCAACGAATTGAAGAAATAAAAACAGAGATTTCCTCTGTCCTTAATATTTTGATTACCAAGAAGAAAAGAACATCAAGTATATTTTTCCGTTTCATCAGACCTCAGAATAAACATAAAGGAAATTGAAAATCTCGACAAATATCCGGACCTTATTACAGGGCTGAAAAAATGTGGAATATGAAGGTGACAGTGATAAGCATCGTACTTGAGGCTTTTTATAATAGTCCCCAAGAACGTGGAGAAGATATTGGATGAACTGAAGATCAGAGAAAGAATCGACACCTCCCAGAGAATAATACCGCTAGAATTAGCAATGACACTTAAATGTGTCCTGGTATTTGTATCACTCATTCTTTAGTGAGAAAACATCAGTTATGGCTGATGTGAAAATTCTCAAAGAGTAAAATAAGCATAAAATTATAATCATTATAATCTTAATTATAGTAACCCAATTGTTTTATGTGTTCTACCTTAATAAAAGTCGTCGGGGCAGCCTAATGTCGGTATCAGCTATGCAGCGAGGGAGTCTATCCCCTTTACACTAGCGCTAGACCAAGGTGATCATTTTAGCGTCTGAGGTGGAGCGCCACACCTACCATCAGCTCCTAACTTTACCGCACGGATCCCTGTGCTACTCATACGCTGAGTTGGCGAGGACCGGTATCCAACTAGGAACCTTGTGATTTCTAGCCGAACGCTCTACCGACAGAGCTAACCCGGCCCATAGCACAATGGTAGTTATTATTTGTTATCCAAATAATGTTAAACTTTTCTAACAATAATAAAGTAAATTTCAGTTTATTATTTAAATTAATAGTGCGAGAACGCCGTTTGCACTATATCTAGTCATTCACATTCCTCATCGGAGATCATTATTAAATACTATGTATAGAGTATTTACCTTTATTTCGTTATTTATTTATATCATGATATACATCCTATACAAAAAGCATAACTCAACATCGAGCTTAATTGCTGCAGAAGGTGGCCTTTATACATGAACTACTAAATAAGAAAATGCTTTATCTGAAATGCAACAAGAATAAAACAAATTTAATCATGAAAAAAAAAAAATAATAGTGAAAATATTTCATGTAAAACTTTTGAAATAATATTTTCAGTACTGACATGTTATGACAAGCAAAACCTCTCTGTCTCCCATCCTATGCTAAAAACGACAAAAGTTTGAAAAATAAGCTGTTCAATAAGTACACGAACATCCTTCAATAGCAAATCGCACGACACCCGAAAACCTGACATGAATAGAAAAGCTAATGTAATTAATTTCCACCCTGGTTAAAAACACGCGCGGCAAACATGAACATCCTACCCGGTTTATAGAAGTAATGTTCGATAACTCCCTCCGGTTATTCTGTGATATGTTTGGCGTTGCGATCGTCAGTAACAATGTCGTTGACACGAATCAAATTAACCATGTCTTGTAACGCGAGAAGTGAGAAAGAACTCAATACACCAGATACAATAAGAACGTTGTTATCATTTCTGGATTACGTCCCGTATCACCGTCACCAGCACAAAAAATAAATGAAAAATGAAAAAAAAAAGAATCACTAAATTTTCTCCGTATAGGTTTATCTCGTAATTATACATGTCTGTGGAGGAGCCTATATGTATCAGTTCAGCATGGAGGCGCGTGGTCTAATGGTTAGAGTTGTAAGAAATGGACGTCAATCCAAGTTCAATTTCTGGACGAAGCTGTTTGAATTTCACATGGTGCTAATGCCCTTGAGAAAGGTATAAATCAAATTCTCCCTCCAGCTATGAGTAAGTAGCTGGGCAGACTGGGATATTTAACCATGGCTAGGTAACAGGTCTAGGAGAAGGAGTAATCTCAAAATCTCAATTTAAATCTGTTAAGCTCCGCTTAATTGACCTTGTATCACATCCTGTTCGTGCGGAGGGGTTGGTATATATATATATATATATATATATATATATGAAGAGATGGAAATGAATCTGACGGTATGTAGTATAGTAAGAAATTTGAAAAAACACAGGTTTAAATAAAATATTACATTAAATAAAACTTACCACTTATTTTATTTAAAACTGTGTTTTTTTAAATTTCTTACTATACTACACACACACACACACACACACACACACACACACACACACACACATATATATATATGTATATATCAGTTCATGAACTTGTGAAAAGTAGGGAAAGTTGAAAACACCAATTTCCAATGCGTTAGATCGGAAAGATTTGCATAACAAAGAGTGAAATCTTGTATGTATTCTCGACAACCTGTGAACTGTGTTCATGTATATTAATGCTTGTAATTTTAAGGTGTGAACAACTGCAAATAACTGAAAATAACATTATATATATGCTAAATAACATATAATATATATATATATATATATATATATATACATATATATATATATATATATATATATATGCTAAATAACATTATATATATGCTAAATAAAGAATTTGATAGGTATGTTCACAGAATATGTAGAACCAACATAATTATTATCAAGTTCCAAATTGAACTAGAAATTACTTTATTTTCTAAATTAATGCATTTTAAGTCTTTTGCTGTAATTAAAAATATCTCCATTACGTGCCATTTTTGCTAGATTACGGTGACACACACACAAACACACTCATACATTTATATATATGTGTGTATATGTGCGTGAGTGTGTGTGATCCGTAAAAACAAACCTAAGAATGCAGATCTTTGTGCAATGGCTCTATATCTTCTCCATATATATATATATATATATATATATATATATATAAATTTCACCTGATATACATACATACATATGAGGAAAAATGAGTAAAGAAAAGAAATGTAGATGGATGAGATGAATTTAATCGATATCACATTAATCGATATCACTTACACATGTGTTTCGGTCAGTTTATGTGTGTGAAAATATATCGCACACATACAAGATTCGACCTTCATCAGAGTGACATTTATTTTGAATGAAAAAATTCGTTGGTAAAAAACCCCAAAAAAAACACAGAGATTTTTGGAAATATTCGAAAATCGATTTAAAAAAAATTTGGAACGCTGAAATAGAATGTTGAGATAGACCGTTATGATTTGGATATTTGGTTTTTCTAGGGGTTATGGTAGAAAATAGTTTTTTTATTACAAAAAAATATCTTCTATGTGTGCGAAATATTTTCACACACATAAACTGACCGAAACACATGTGTAAGTGATATCGATTAATGTGATATCGATTAAATTCATTTTATCCATCTACATTTCTTTTCTTTACTCATTTTTCCTCATATTGTCGGATTCAATTCCTTTTCCATTTTCACATACATACATACATACACACACACACACACACACACACACACACACATATATATATATATATATATGTGTGTGTGTGTGTGTGTGTGTGTGTGTGCGTGTGTGTGTGCGTGTGCATTCGAATACATACATATATGGAAACACATAGGATACAATACAGGGAAGTACAGCTAGTTTGAATTCAAAGTTTTCCTTCTCCTAGACTGGTTGCCTTGCCTAAGCTACACAACAAGACCTGTCCTCCTATTCACTCATAGCTGGGCTGAGAAGAGATTGAATCATGCCTTTCCAATGTTGGAGAATCGCGTTCAATGACGGTCCCCTGGTTCAATACTTGGTTAACAGCGAGCACATTTAGCTACTTTCTACACTATTTTGAACTTGTCCAATTGATCTAATTGAATTAGCATTTTTTGTTTGTTTCCGTATTTAATTTTACAGCCTAAAATAAACAGGATAAAGAGCGAAAACAAAACTATTAGCATAATTCAGCTGAGTGAAATTCACCCTTTGAGTTGGTATTACATGAATATATTCAAAAGTACGCATCGGCGTTTTAAATGACAAAGCCGAAATTATTTTGGCAGTAACCTGATACAGCGTCAATACGGTTCTTATAAGAAGTGCTGTATCAATAGAAATTCCGCGGTATGCATGCATAATTATTCCACGAATGTAAACTATAAATAAAATTGGGAGATAAATAGTTGTCGATTTTTATTTCTATTTAAATTTTACTGTATTAATAACAACGCATACATCAAACAAAAATAAATGTAATATATCCTAAAATTAATCAAAATATCCAAGAACTATAGAAGTAAAAGCTCTTATCGATTGCAAACATGTGAAACATTTTTATTGTTTTATGTATTTATCTTTATTTACCAAAATAAGGAATAAGTCGCCTTCTATAGAGTACGACAGAAAATGTGATAGTAGTGTAGATGTTACCAAGCTAGTCTCGCAGATTTATTACTACTGAGTTCGTGTTCGATCCTCGTTGAATGTGACATTTTGTAACATCCTACCCGAGGCGAACGGGTTGGATGAATGCGGCAGATACCACATATCCTACCTCCTCTCTATCCTGCGACTAAAATGAAACAAGTGGTAATGGTAGCTGCATCGAACTGACATTTTTTCAGATACAAACAGTTACGTTCATGGCTTGGACTGATGCACATCGTGCGTTTGCTTTTGAAACTTTTTATTAAGACTGGTTAATCTGTAATTTCTATACAGAGAGCGTTTCGTGGTCATTTCCTGTGATGTCGGTATGGTGTTGTTCTGAATAAAAAATCAGTATTGTTATAGGTTAAAAATGTCAGAACCACAGTTCATGGATTAAAAGAAAGCCAGTTGGAAACCTCTAAGCACTCGAACTCCAGACGTTGTCCAGACTGTAAGACAGTCTATTGTAGAATTTCCTATACATTCATCTTGTAAACATTTTTCTTCTTTGGGATTGTTTAGTATAATAATATGATATACTTTAGCTAGATGGAGCTACAGTTACCACTTGCCTAATTTCCCTTGAACCTAACAGTTTAAAGTGTGAGGGTATGTGTGCCGTACCCTGTTTAACAATGTCTAATAATACAAAACGTGCTCCGTATCTGATAGTAAATGGTATCCAGTATTGTGCCCCAATTTAAAAGCTAAAAGCAAAACGTGTCCCATATATAATTGTAAATTGTAAAAAGCAAAACGTGTCCCATATATAATTGTAAATTGTATCCGGTAGTATGCCCCCAATTTAAAAGCTAAAAGCAAAAGTGTCCCATATATAATTGTAAATATTTTAAAAGCTAAAAGCAAAAAGTGTCCATATATAATTGTAAATTGTATCCGGTATTATGCCCCTAATTTAAAATCTCTGAGCTCTTTCATTGTTATTACCCTTTGGAGTACTTATTTGGTTAATGGATCTTATTGATACAATGTTTGAAATAATACATTGGCTCTTAAAACATTTATATTGCAATTAATTTATCTATTTACTCAACCCTTTCACTGCGAGCAAGATTCGGCAAAAAGGTTTTTTTTTTTGGGGGGGGTAAATTCAGTTTTCCTTCTTCTAGACTGGTTGCCGTGATATAAAACACAGTCGGTTCTATTATTTACCTACAATTATTGGGAAGAGATGTAGTCATACTTTCCCTAAAGGCATTTGTGTGAACTGAAATGTAGGATTTGAACTTAGCCCACCGAGTCGGTTTTATACAACGATAACCATTACGACACAGGTGTATCTATATTGCCACGACATTCGGAGTGTTTAGTCATGAGAAATGATTTAAGATAGATTGCTTTATTGTATAGAATTAGAGACCGATTGTTAAAATGATAGTATTAAATAATCCACAAAGTGTAAAACCAACCAATCAACCAAATAAGCAGAAGTATGAGATTTTAAATAACTAAGGCTGTAGTAAATATGTTTATTTTGATAACTAGTATGTATTTACCACCCTTCTGCACGAGCAGGATGTGTCACAAGGTCAATTTTCTAAGCGGAATTTAAAAGGTTTGAATTCAGTTTTAATTCTCCTAGACCAGTTGCCATACAAGGTTATAGCCCTTTCTATTTACGAATAGCAGAGCGGAGAATAGTTGGATTTACACCTTTCCCCAATGGTAGTAGCGCTATGTGAAATACAATCAGCTTCGTCCGAAATTTGAAGCAATGTCACCGTGTGCATTTCCCACAATAATAACCATTGCACAACTGGCACCTCCGTCAATCCTGGGCATTTTCTCCCAGCATATGATCAGAATTGTAGTTAATCGTCTGATTCACGAGATATTAATGCAGCAGTTCCTCAAAGGTCTATGCATGGTCCAAATTTTTTTCTTCTTTTCAATAACGACCTACATAAACATGACCAAGTCAGTGATCAATATTATTCTCATTGACTCGGTGTTTTATCTAACTGATTTTGTAAAGTCTTTCCATAGATTTATATCCTTTCTCAGTTCATCATATTTTACTTTTTCGTGGCGCAGCTGCATGTTATAGCAACAAAAACTTCGACGGAACAATGACCAGAAAACTTCTCCGAAAATAACTAATGTATGATAGACAATTAAAAAAAAGAAGAGAAACCTTATTAAATAGAATCAGCGTTTCTTATGCGTTTATCAGAAAATCAAATATTTACAGCTACGACGAAAGTAAATACATCCAGAAATGAATGCAGCTGACTGCGAGATAAAAACAAATTTTAAAAAGAATGAAAATCGTGAATCTTTTTTAATTACATTATCTTTAGCCTCTTCTTCGCGCCACAAAAAGACATTATTTATATTTGCTCTTCATTTCTTTGCTTCCTCGACTTCAAATATATATTTGCCAATCTCTTAATCTATTAACAAATATCCAGTACATCCCTGTATAAGTTAAAGTATAATACCAAATATATCTTCTTATTATAATGGAGATTGTGTGTTTTTCTGTCTGTAACCGAAACTATATTACTAATCGAGTCACAATTAACATAGTTATTTTCATCACATTCTTCATGATTTTATTTATATTTAAACCTCAATTATTAATAAAATTGCTTCACCTTTTTATTAGTGTTGTCCATATCTACATATTAATAACATGCTATTGTATTTATATATACAAAAAATAGCGGTTTGCAGTGTGAATGGGAAGGCTAATTTGCATATTGATATTAAAAATGTGATTTTATTAAATATGTGCTTAGTATTATTGATTTCTGTTTGGTTTTATTTTAATGAATATAAGCAAAAATCTCTCCAATGAATCTTAAATGAAATCCATTAACAAGAAAAAATAAGTGTAATTTTATTCTTTATTTCCTAATTTAACTAAATAGTTAAATAAGTAAAATTCAGCAATGAAAGACGGCAGTGATGGAAGAGTAAGTTTCATTTCTATTTTTCTATTATACCCCCACTCTGTTTCAAATCTTTTTATCTGCATTCTTATTAGACTTTCTAATTTAATACGATATTTCATTACATTAAAACTTAAATACTTGCACCCGGAGGGTGCATATATTTGCTAGTTTTATTAAAATATAGGAGTCCCCCTGTACAGAAATGACTTATATGTCTGTATCTTTATTCCGTTACCTGATTTGCGTGCTAACAATACTGCTTGGTTCCCAGCGATATTTACACAGCCTACAGTGTAGATACAAAAGTATATATTCTCCATTCTTTACGAATTTTATGGCTGGGTAGTTGATTATATTTTACATTACAGCATGTCAACCCTTGGGTTATTTTATGCCAAAGATATTTTGTTTTATTCATTTTTATTGGGTACGCAATTTTTTTAAAGAATATTTCAAGAATGATTTTCAACCTATTTAACCCTAACATGTATTAAAACTCCGGGTCAATTTGGACCAGTTGGTTATGGCAATGAATGGGTGTTCCACAAGTTCAAGAGTTCCAGAATCGGAACTTCACCACTAGATACAGTTTAACGTCATACTCAGAACAATACGACCCTCGAAAAATACAGTAGTTACGGCCGAATATAGTTTAAAGTCTTTCAATGTTACCTAGAGCAATTCCTGAAAGTCTCGTTGGAATTGGGCCAAAACATTAAAAATCAGTAACAGATGCAATTACAAATATTTGAAATAAAGGACTCTTGAATTAGGATACGGACGGACTGACATTTATTGAATCCTATAAAAATTTGCCAAATATTTGTTCATCCGTAACGGCGAGGCTCTACAAATTTTTGGCTCTATTTCAAGTAAACTTTCCGTAATTGTCGGCATCACACCTTGAACTATTTTAAATTCGGTTCAGACGGGAGTTCAGATGGGATCTAAAGGTGTCCGTCATACCCACTCTCTTGGTAATCGTTCGAGGGTTAAATGACTCTCTTTAGAACCTCTCTATTATGAAAAGGCGTCGCTTTAAGAGGGAACTCTTTTCATCATAGCAGTCGACTGACCTTTAAAATGTTTTAAAAGGCTAATTCTTCTTAAACATTTAGATTATTACAACTGTAACAATTTTGGAAATTTCTTTAATTCCACGGGCTTTGAGAATATCTGAGATCTCCGAATAAGTCCGAAGTCGTCTTCTGTACACTGCTTCGGTGTAAACAAGGCAGAAATAAGTTTTAAGTAAACGATAAAATTAAATAAAACGTAATTTAAATACGAATATATATCCTGCAATGTAATAAAAACTACTCTAAAAATTACATATTGACAATGAACATCTTCCAACTTGTGTATGAGTCACTTAGTGTTATGATTATCGTTGTAGAAAATGAACTCGGTGACCTGAATCCAAATCCAGGAGAAAGTTGTTTAGATTTCACATAGCACTAGTAGCCAATGGGAAGCGTTAGTATTTACCCAACCTGTTTGCTACCGTAGGATGTGACACGAGGTCGCAAGTATAGGGCATCCAGTGAGAATCAAACTCGCTATTCAGTAGTAATAGATCTACAAGACTAACCATTATCCAGCGATGAGATGCCTTACTCGGAAAAAGGTATGCATCCAAGTTTTTGAATAACAAAACGAGATAGCGTGAAATAGGAATAACGGGTGTGAAATAGCCGTTTTAATGTCGGTGTGTATCCTTGGGAATCAGTTGCTGAATTAAACCGTCATCAATGAAACAAAAAATCCGCAATACTGGGAACGAGATAACATTAAGTCATAATTGAATTCTTTCTTCATTCTCCATGCCACTTAATTTAACGATCAGAGGCTATTCGAGTTAGAAATTTGAGATAAAATACAAAAATGAGATAAATAAAACGCTGACTAAAAATTGATAATATCAACTAAATTTGGATTGAGCATCTTTCCATTTTTTCTGGGGTAATCCGGTTACAACAGTTTGTCCAGCAGCATTGTGAACTTCTGAATACAAATCTAATAAATTTATCTCAATTTTCCAAAACGTTTTTCTTAATGCCAATTATACATATATTACTAGAGTTTCCATAGGTGTATGCTAATGCAACGCAACAAAACAGGACATTGTCGTAAGATTCTTATTTGAGTAATGATCCTACAAAAGAAAACAATTGTCAATCCAATTTAAAACTGAATAATAAATAGATAAAGAGAGAGAGAAAGAGTGGAAAAACTCAACAGCATATATATATATATATATATATATATATATATATATATATATATATATATATATATTAAATGTAAAAAAAATACTGTAGAATCGTCTACAAATTGGGTTTTGTTTAAAAACATTTTTGCCATTATTGTCAATTTCATGATCTGTACCCAATCCTCAGACGTGAATATCACGCGTCTGACAAATAGGCACAGTGTTTTCGACGGTTTCTTATATTTTTTTATTTTTAAATGTAATTTTAACCCAGTAAAATTGCAGTCCACAGCCTGGTGTTTGTTACAGCAATTCACTTATATTGTTAGAATTTAGAGAATAAACTAATATCAAGTTAAATTTTCAACTTCATTTTTTTTTACTCCTTCAAATATTCAAGAAAATGTTGTAAACCTATTCAACATATTCATAAAATATTAATTAAAATCCTTCACTCGTCCTAAATGGAAATTTAATTTTATCATGGACCCCTGTTATAACGGTAACCCAACGAGTTCGTGATCGTCGAGTTATCTTTTCTCTTTCATGCATGACGAATTTAAAGTAATTCGATATTGACTCTGTGAAAATTATGCATTTGATGTTCTTTCTACCAGAAAATATGTCTGTTAAATTAGATTAAAATATTCAATTTCATGTTGTCTAATCGACAAGGGAGTTATGAGTTGAAAAGAATAAAACTTTTGCAGCCAACCGTAAATCAATTGCCAATGCACCCACGTCATTTTTCGTAGAATTGAAACAACAATGTTTAACGATTCTTATACGAACTAATGAGTTGCGTCGTTGGTTAATCGTCATTGATAATTCGATAGATAATCGCAAAGATTTTTGGTTGAAGGTTTTATGATCTCTCTTGAATATTGGCCTTGTTCTTCCTCGGATGAGTCTCAAAATGACGACAACATCTTTAGTATTGCATGCGTCATATAATTTGAAATGAAAATACGTTTTTCTGTCCATCAATGAGAAGCGGATTTCAGCTAAGTATGTTGGTAAAGTTAGATACCAAATTACTATAGATAGAGACAGAGACTGATACAGAAATATATATTTGTGTGTGTGTGTGTGTGTGTGTGTGTGTGTTATGATACATATGAGGTTTAATACAACTAGAATTAAATTTAGAGAAATAAATAAATAATGAGAGATAGAGAGAGATCGAGATAGAGAGAGGGTGTGTGTTTGTGTCTAAAATGAGAGAGCGTACAATATAACTTACATCAGCCTGTCTGTCTTCTCTCTGTATATATGATTTTGTAAAATGTAATACTATATAAGTATGAACGTGAGAGAGAGAGAGAGAGAGAGAGAGAGAGAGAGAGAGAAAGAGAGAGAGAGAGAGAGACTGAGCTACAGGTAAAGAAAGATAGAGTATTCAACATAACACACACACACACACACACACACACACACATATATATATATATATATATATATATATATATATATATATTCTCTCTATATATATTCATCTATGCCCCGTCGGTGTTGGAATAAAACACATGGTCGATCTAAAGTAGGGATCCTTCAGGAAGCAAGAAGCTGGAACGGTACTTAAAATAGCTCAGCTCCACCGGCATTCCTTTTTGAGGCCTCCGGGTACAGGTTACTTAGTCAAGTAATTACCACTTTATACGTGGAGGCAGGTTACACCTGGGAGAGAAGGTCCTCTGAATCTGAGCTGATTCATTTTGATAGTACTCCGTACATTGTGCAAGGGGAGTATGTATGCATGTATCTAGGTCTGTATGTACTTATGTATCTTTGGAGTTATCTATGGAGGCTGTCTATAAATCACTCCCACGCTATGGGGGAGGTGATTTCACTTAGCCTAATTTTTTATGTCATGACTTCTCATTGTCCAAGTAACTGACTTATTTTTTTAAGAACACCCAAGTCTCAAGTCTCAAGTCTCATCACCTCTCGTCCGTAAAACGATTGTTCATGCGATTGAGCCTTTGGATGTCAGTCACATAGCATTAACAGGGTCGCTGTGTGGGATGTATTTATCATATTACATTTGAACATAGCAGTGAAATATTTCACAGGATACAATAATGTTCTTGTAATTTTAAATATTGCGTAAATCTCCGATATGTTTTCTTAATTTCAAATTTAATAATACTAACGACGGGATGCAGGTGACTGTACAACTGTTTTCTTGTAGGATGATGTTTCCAAGATTTGTTCAGGACAATACACAGGATCCTGGTATGGCTCCCACCTAGCTTTTTCTCTAAATGCTTCGTTAGGGTCCAAGTGGTGCAGCCATACAATAGCATTGATACGACTGCGGCTTGGAAAGATTCTCGCTTTATCCTATCAGTGAGATATGATATCCCTGTGATGGATTATCGGTATATAGCTCTCCATGCCTTTCCTATGCGTACATTGATTTCTGTAGATGAGATATTGCTACCTAGGTATGTGAATTGTTCTACTAAGACCAATTAGATATAAATGACATAAATAAGATGAGAATCATATCGAGCTAAATATAATTTTTTTCCATGCAATGTGCCTAAAAGAATACGATCTGTTAATTAATGTACTTTTAAAATCTCTGATGCCCAATAAATCTGCTAAATATCTATTCAATCATTTCTATGTCCTTCTTTCCCTTGTCCTCTCTCGTTGTCGCCACAAAGCGCTTAAAGCGATTAATCACTGTCGCATTGGGAAGGGAGGAATCTTATCTACTTTGGTGACTTTCTTCTTCCATTGCATGCGCGGACGTGCAGACGATGGGATGGTGTTGAAGCAAAATAAAATGGCCGCCGCGGTTGCTGCAGCGAGTGAGCGAGCCATCATTTCATCGACTCATTAAATTCATCGAAGAGGAAAAATAAGATTAAGGATTGTCGTGGAATTACCAGAGAATCGGTGAGTGGTTGAATTGGGACGGGGGAAGTAGAAGAGATCCGACGCAACGAAAGCTTGAAAGAAAACAAGGGAAAGAAAGAGAAAAAGATGGAGATTGGGGAAAATAATTAGAAAGAAATGAAATAAAAAGAATACAAGGAAAAGAGAGAGAGAGAGAGAGAGAGAGAGAGAGAGAGAGAGAGAGAGAGAGAGAGATGAGAGAGAGATAACGAGATAAACAATAAACGATTGAGAGATGACCGACTTGGTGGTTAAATAGTTGCATTTTTACTTGCATTATTTAAAATTTAAGTTTAATATGTTTCTCTAGGTAGGTAAGCACTATTTTGTGTAGAATTGGTTTGACATAATTTCATTTATATCTAATCACTATTTAGTCTTGTTTCATTTTAAAGATATCGATAGAGGTAAACTAGAGGGAAATAACATTAATAATAATAATACGGTAGAGAGAAAGCGAAAATAATTTTGATTAGAACTATATTCTATTTTAGTTTTTATTGCGTGGTGTAGTGGGTAAAGTGCTAGACTGAGACATCGTAGAAAGCAATTTAGAACTCCAGTCGTGCCATTGCATTCACTTCTTTTTGCAGCTATTCATTAATAGTACCAATGGTGTTCTTCTACAAGGATAGTGTTGCGATTAAATTATCCACTAAGGTTAATATACCATTAAACAAGATTAAAGGATAAATTCTTGATGAGACTCGAACTCACCCCCTTCTCTCGAAGAATTGTTTTGATACCAGCTCTCTTACCATTTAGACCAGGATTTCTAAAAGTGTTCATATAGAGCCCAGGGGCTTAATAAAATTATGACAGGATGCATAAAAGCATAGGTATCTACTATTTTGCATTTATAAAACTCTTTATAACAGAAGAACAAAAACGGTGGATTATGTAGACTAGTTTCCATATATCATACATCTGACAGAATTACTGATAGTGTGTGATTGCTACTACTTATATACCGTTCCCATACAATCGTTTCAAAACATACGAGTTATTTATATAAAGAAAAAAATGTTGAAGGGGGGAAATGCAAATTTAAACACCTTACATAAAGAATAATTTATTAAATTGACTTTTGCATTCTTTGTAGATATCTATAGAAATTAGATTTGATAATACTGGTGGAGCGAACGAACTGTAGAAGAATATTCCAAAATTTGTGTAGCTGTTGATTTCCATCTTACGAACATTTCCAAGTTACTATATAGTACAATATGTGATTAGTCATGTGTATCACTTACTAAGCAAATATTTAAACACGTTGAAGGTGGTGTTATGCAGCTCAAACGTACAAACCAACAACTTAATATCTGTGACCCCTCAGTACCCATCCTCCCCATCTATACATATATAAAGGGCTGTTTGCTTTTGGGGTAAAAATAATGTGAATTTTATTTATATTTGTGGATATAATTAAAAAATAAAATTTGAGTGATAAGAGTACGGAATGTTTTTGCATTTTATGTTGTAAATAGTAGACATTTATTTATTTATTTTATTTTTTGAGTGGCTCGAACAACGCAAGGTCTTTTTTAAGTGGGTATTTTAATTGGGCATCCTGCGGAAATCCAACTCACAATTCAGTAATAATGGACCTGTGAGACTAACTTTTTAAAAGAATCCCTCTCTACCCAGGCGATGCCTGGTAGCCGCTTCTAGTAAAAATATAATTCAAGAATTAAAGGTGCGTTTCCATTTATAGTCTTCAGACTCTTTTCTCATGTAAATTGTAAACACTGGTAAATTAATTATATTTTTAACTCAATATTCAATTAATCTATTTGGATGAAAATGGTAATTAAATTTGGCTGCAAGGAGTGCATCAAATAAAAGGTTTGAAAACCACTCGTCTAAGCTATGAGAATCTGGTAACATGTTAGCCCCAATAACACATATAAAGCCATTCAATACTCTCTTCTCCGATTGGTAAAGCTATTTTGTTTACTGTTTGACACACACATAGTGTTAATAGTATACGTAATTTTCTTTTAGATTAATTTTTATCAGTAAGCCTACTTGATAAATTACTAGTATTATCATCTATCTTAATAATTCTATTTTCTTTTTGTAATGTTCCTTGTTGTCGTAGAAATGACGACACAGGTGAGTTGTAATAAAAAAACAAAACAATTAGAGTTAAAAGAATAATAGTAGTCCATATTAGGGTGGGTCTCAATGGCGTAGTGGCTTTTGTTGTTTTGTTTCTTCGGGTCACCTAATGCTAAATCAATGTTGGTTGGTTGATTGATTTTAACGGCATATCAACCCGTCGGGGTTATGACATGTCTAACGGTTAGGAAGTAATATATGTTTGTGTATTTATATTTATACTTTTTATAGTAATTGGTTTTAACAATGTTTAGCTCCGTTGAGGATCATGTTGTATGGTATTGATTATGTTCATGTCTATATTGTATGGTATAATATTATTTCCATAAAAAGGGACAGAATGTCCTCCATGTTGATATTTTCATTTTATATATTGTTTGCATTAAAACAACGGTTTCTGATGTGAGCAAGTCATCTTTGATAACCAAAAGACTTTGGTGATCTAGCAGTAATCATTGCTTCAGTGGAACGTGACCGTAATATATAGTAGTGTTACTGACGTGCTGGACTGCGTCATCGTAGTAAACGAGTTTGAAATTCAGACGCGCAATTACGTTCACTTTCAGAATAATGCCCTTGGGTAATAATACCCTCGTCACTCTAGCTATGTGTTAGATAGTACAACTACTATCCACAAGGACCGTTTTGGCATTAAATAACCCAAAAGATTGATATGAAATTAATCAAAGAAACCTAGATTATTATTATTATTATTATTATTATTATTATTATTATTATTATTATTATTATTATTAACACGAATGACTGATCGAAAAGATTTTCTTCCTTAATGATTTATACTAAGCTGTGCTTCTCAGTCGGTAGAGCGTTCGGCTAGAAACCACAAGGTTCCTAGTTCGATACCGGTCCCCGCCAATTCAGCGTATGAGTAGCACAGGGATCTGTGCGGTAAAGTAATGAGCTGATGGTAGGTGTGGCGCTCCACCTCAGATGCTAAAAAAAAATCTCCTTGTCTAGCGCTATTGAAAAGGGGATAGACTCCCTCGCTGACTGGCTGATACCGACTTTAGGCCGCCCCGTCGACTTTACTTTACTACTATATATTATATATATATATATATAATATATATATATATATATATATATAATGGTTGTTGTAATGAGAATAATCTATCCCAGTGGATAAAAAAGGTTCGGCTCGAAGTTCCATAAACGCTCCCGATTCCGAGAAGAAGATTCGATAGTTCGACAATAAAAACCAGAAGAAGGTGGCTGGAGGGCACATCAGATGAAACCTTGTGTAAGTAACTATAAAAATGGAACAACAGTCCGAAAATCTAAATGATGCAACTTATCAAGCCTCATCTAAAATAAATTCAGACGACTAATAGTGTAGCGTACACTTTACGTTCACGTATATACTTCTACGTTCTTATTTAAAGGGTTGTGTCCTTTATGAAATACAGTATATCAGTAAAAAACATCACGTGGAATTTATACTTTTTTTCCTTCTTTTTTTTCTCCGTACGAACAGGCAGATAATCACATTTAAATAGATATGATTTCGGGTTGAATTATATTCAGTAAAGCAGAAATTAAATGCTCATTATTGATCTCGCAATTATTGACGTGCAGCATCCTGACCTTGGCTGACGGCCATGTTTAAACGGTGTCGAAATATTGCACTGGGCCGTGCTTCCAGGCTGAGCTCACTGAGTTATTGTCGTAAACAAGAGCAGCCATCTCTAAGCTGGACATTAACGCCGAATAGCCAGGCGGCAAATGTTATTAGTCGGCGAAGTAATTGAAATTAATCTCTTCCGCTACACTAACTCACATCGACTTCGTCTCACTCAATCATTTGTAACGAGGTTATATTGAATGCTCGTTGGAGATGCGAGCGTGGTTTCAATGGATCAATTTGAGCTATGAATATACTTTAACTTATTATGGATTTTTAAATAAATTTCCAGGGATTTTACGAGGGAACTGTGTGACAGACACTCTCCTAGATCTTCCAACACTTTCCTTACTATCGTTCGCTACTGGATTTTCACACAAATACTTACATATTAAACACACTTTTCTATCTCTATTTTAATGATCCAATACTTGTATACTTGTATGATATCATAACACAGCTGATATGGCTTATTGTATTGGACTTTCTGTTAGCGTAACGGCGCTAAAATTCTATAATTCAGAGAATTAAATTTATTTACAGCTTAATAACAGCGTGTGGTATACGTTTGCGTTTATCTCTGGGGTGTAATATATATTCAGAGACAAGTAATGGGATTTGAACCCGAGGTCAAACACAAGCTAAGTAAGTGACAGCTAAAAGGGTGGTAGGTGCAGGTAGGATCCAATGTCCAATGTACGTATCGAAATTTAGATTTGTTTGTGAATGTCTAAGCTCTGATTGAGTAGATGGATTGACATTTGGTCAAAGAGGAAAAAGTCTGAGACTTTTGATCTCTTTTGATTTTTGAGAGTTGCAGTTGAACCACGTTAACAGATATATGTGTTTTGAGGATGTAAATCGTTTGGAAGCCATTTGAGAGGAGAATATTCTGCAAGAATGGGGATGTAAAAAGTTTATCCTCTCTTTAAAATATAGTTAATTTCTGTGGGCTTCTAAACGACTTGGTTGGAAGCCCAAAGAAAAGACAAGCCTAATCTAAATAAAGTAACAGCGTAAGGGATGTGGGCATTTTAAACAAAATGAAATTTATCAGCTTCTTTTATAACCCACAAATAACAACCTTTTGACAAACCCGAAAATATCACACCACGATGATTATATAGGATTGGAATGAAAGTATATATATATATATATATATATATATATATATATATATATATAATTTAATTAACAGACATTATACGAATGGGAAAAACCACGATTTGCCACAGCCGTCCTTGTTTCAGACTATTATGGAGGCCTTGGAATCTCCGTGACAAAAATCGGCATATTTTCATTTTGCCATTTCCAATCTGAAGAAAAGGACACGACTGGAGAAAATCATTAGACTTGGATTAAGCGGTGCTTAATCCAAGATTGAATACTGGCGGCTGGCAAAATGGCGGTAAATTAAGAGTGATGTTCATCCATAGTCTTTCAAATTTTATGTGAAAATAAATGCACTGTGTATATGCAAATATTACGATAAGAATCAAATCTGTAAATATAGAAGTCAGTAAGCATTCTTATAGTAATTTTATGGACGCAAGTTCAGAACTTACCAATATATTAGCGTGAAAACACAAAGCAAATTTCCTCTCTCTGCCCGCAAGGTACCAGACGAACTGATCAACAAACGAACACATGAATAAAAACCGGCTTACCTGAAAAATAAAACAAAGGGAAAAAAATGAACAAATCTTTTCAGACAAGAATGGATATTGTATAGATTGTGCATAAAACATTACAATAATAGGATGTATAAACAGTTCTTTCTTTATCCTAAGTAAACATTGTATGAATTTATCATAAAAAAACATTGTATGAATAACTAAACAGAGAAAAAGCTATATGGGAACTACAAAAGGATGCTGCGCGCTATCCCGAACAAATCCTGGAAGCAGCACCCCATGAAAAAGCAGTTGTACGGGCAATTGTCCCCTATCACACAAACAATCAAAGTAAGATAAACAAGATGTTGGCCACTGCTTTAAAGGGGAAGTAAAGACACACTAATAAGTTATGTTCTTTTGCGAACACCTAGACATGGACACACCAGTGTAGACCGACGTACATGAAGCTACATCAATCAGGTCTGCAGAGATTCTGAACGCCGTGTGAAGAAACTGCCAGCGTGGTGACCAATAGGAACGGTTGGAGAGAGAGAGAGAGAGAGAGAGAGAGAGAGAGAGAGAGAGAGAGAGAAAGAGAGGGAGAGAGAGAGAGAGGGAGGGAGAAAGAGTCATGAGTATCCGTGTTGTCAGCGAGATCTGATGATGATGATGATGATAAATTGTATGACTTTCATCCTTAGTGAACGTCGTAGAATTTTTATTTTAAGTTTATATGTATATATAAGTGTATACACCATTATGGACAAACCTACAATTAATTTGAGAAGTACACATGAACACACACACACACACACACACACACAGAGAGAGAGAGAGAGAGAGAGAGAGAGAGAGAGAGAGAGAGAGAGAGAGAGAGAGAGAGAGAGAGAGAGAGAGAGAGAGAGATCTATATAAATGGAGAAAGTCAGATAGACAATGAAATAGGTATGCATACTGATTTATTGAATTATGGAATATTTTGCTAGACATACAGGCAGACAGATTAATATGATAAAACTAAGATAGATCGATCGATCAATAGGTAGATTGATAGAAATATATATAGATAAGAACAGTTAAACTAGTTAGAGATGAATAAACAGACACGAATAGATTTTTAAGTTAGATACATACGATGAAATTTGAAAAGTGGATTTCTTAGCAATTGACAATGGTTCCAGATGTGTATCACATCTCCTGAGATTTTCCATGATAAATAGTAAATTCTCAAAGAGACGTTTTGTCGAAATATAGCTTTCTATATGAAAAGACTCAGATGTTATAACACTTCAAATGTTGACAATGTGTAAAGAATCCATTTTAAAATCGAACTTGGGAAATTTATCATACTCACGTTATATTTACATGTTATTTTATATTGTATTTTTCCTCGTTTAATTTATGTATATATGTACATACACACACACACACACTCACACAGAGAGAGAGAGAGAGAGAGAGAGAGAGAGAGAGAGAGAGAGAGAGAGAGAGAGAGAGGCGCATATAAACACACACACATACACAATATATATATAATATATATACATACATACATACACATCGAGCCATCCTTTGCTGGGATTACACTTGTCAAGTTCATTTTTCTATAAGAAAAAAGTATCGAATTTTATGCGATACATGCGTTGTAAGTGCCTTCAAGTAAAAATTAATATATATATATATATATATTAATATATATATATATATATATATATATATAATATATATTGTAAAATCGTATAGTCAAAATGCCAACTGGAGTCTCAGCTTGAATGGATCATGACGCTTTGTTTAACCTCCCTGAAATAGACTATAAGCTAAATCACAAAGCCTTTTGTTATTTCTTTACTTATATATATATATATATATATATATATATATATATATATATATATATATATATACGAGGGTAGGCTGAAAAGTTCATAGTCTGCTAATGTTACATGATGACGTCATATTTTTTTATGATAGGATTCAAGCACTGCAACAGCGATGGAATAGACGTCTGGACCTTAAGGGGGGACATGTTGAAAATAAACTTCATTCGGTGATATTCTATGAAAATATCTTGGTCAGTCTTTGAACTTTTCTGCTGACTCATATATAAATAAACGTGTCTAAAGTTTTTGTGAAAGTTTTCGCCCCTATACTGAAATGAAAACGGCATACATTATGCTAAATCCTTAAGATCCCTGTGATCAATATACAATGGGGATTACATGTACTAAAATGTCGTTAATCCGTCTTGAGATATCTGTTTCAGTGCTGTTTGATTCCATTGAAATAATTGATAGCTTAAAGTTAATAAGAAAATGTATTTGAAATTCAGTTGTAAATAATATTATTGGGTAATAATGAATTAACCCCACTGATATCTATCTATCTATCTATCTATCTATCTATCTCTTTCTATATATATATGTATGTTGTGTGTTTGTGTTTGTATATATATATATATATATATATATATATATATATATATATATGTATGTGTGTGTGTATGTATGTATGTGTGTGTGTATGTTAATCCCAGACTTTGAACATCTATTTGAGTCTCCTTAAAGTTCTGTATAATTCAAATACTATAATTATCAAATAAAGATTTTCAAATTCAGTAATGAATCATTCTTATTTGCTAGCAATTCGTATCCCTCTCATAATACTCCGCTGATACTCCGCTGATATGTATGTATATATGTATGTATATATATATATATATATATATATATATATATATATATATATATATATATATATATATTTGTGTGTCTATATCTACATTTATCTATCTCTAAATTTATCTATCTATCTATCTCTGCCCCTCTCTCTCTCTCAATATATACATACAATGTGTTTCATAAAAGTATCCAGATTGAAGCTGTATTTACTAAGATATAAATGAACAATGAATGGAACGTTATTTTTTTCAGAATACAAGGTGTGTCATAAAAGTGCCGATGTAGAATCTGCATTTACCAAGATAGAAATGAACAATGAATCGAATGTTTTTTTTCAGAATACATGGTGTGTCAAAAAGTACAAGACATCTTGATGCTTTTTTGACACGTCTTGTATATATATATACACACATATATATACATATACATGTATATACATACACACACACTATATATATATATATATATATATATATATATATATCCCATAAATTTGGTATGAGCTCTCTAATTGGTAATTTAAATTAACTCTCACTACTAGCATATAAGCAATGATCGTTTCCCCGGAAAGTTTATCTCTCTGTGACCGTAAAATACATTAACAAACCTATGTATTTAATTGTTTAAAAACACCAGTCCCGCTACAACTGTCAGTGGAGGAGGGGATAAGATATCAGGCAGGCAAACAGCCAGTCTGAGTTCGACCCTAGCCAAGGATAGCTTTTGTGTCTAGCCATACTGAAGAGGCGTGAAACGCCGAAACACGTGTCTGTGTATGAGTTATATATATATATATATATATATATATATATATATATATATATATATGTGTGTGTGTGTGTGTGTGTGTGTGTGTGTGTGTGTGTGTCTGTGAGTGTCTTCTCTTGATCCCTTATGTCAGGCATGTTCAGAGTTATAGTAATCTGTCGACTGTTAGAATTTCAGTGAATAAGAATTCAATTTGCACATAAAGTGATCAAGTTATTAATTAGTTACTAGATAAATAAGACAGAAGAGAGCAATGATCAAATCAATAATTGAATCGACAGAAAGGAACCAATCATTGCACTAAGATGTTAGGTAGATTGGTTCAATTAAAGGAATCAATCGATCAATGATCTACCATTGAACTCCAAAGTACACTCAAACACATTCTAGTAGCGAGAAGAACGTTCTGATTCGATATCTTGAGAATCGACTGTCTCGTCGAAATCATTTCACCAAGAATTTGATTTCCTGCTCATTTTGAAGAGCACTTATCCGTAATACGATTGTTCGCAGATAAATATCTTCGAAAATAGATTTTTCTCGTCTCTTCTGATAAATGGGGTTACCAGGTGGAAACTTACTTGTATTAGATGACTGGCTACGGATTTCGGACAGAATGAATTGATAGAGCACTTTATGTAAACTTTGAGTCACATTCCCAATTTGATATTTTCCGGGTTTATTTTCCCCGTCTTTTACAACGAGACAAATCATAATGACGATGTCAATTATATATAAAATGGCAAGGGAAAAAGTCCACATTTTTGCTGGAATTTGACTTTAACATTTATATACGAATTTGAACATAACTCATACATCATACCAGATTCTCCTTTGCATTTTGCTTATATATGTATTTATTTGCATTGTACAATATATATATCTTGTTGATACCTGCCTCCAGCTATGGGATAAATAAGATAACTGCTATTCTACAAGCATGTGACCGGAATGAAATAACCCATGAAGATCTATATGGCATTAAATTAAGAAGGAATTCATACCGAACATGACTAAAGCCGTCATTCCAGTTAGAGAAATAAGTTGCAAACCATACAATTATAGTTTGGATCCCATAATTAATGACGTTGGTTAATTAGGTGAGCCTGATCAATGAATTTCTAACCGTTGTTCATAGGAAGATAAAACTCTTTAGCAGTTTCTTCAGATTCCCATAAAGAGGCTTACCTCCTCCAACAAAAACACTTGTCTTCCTCAAAAGCCCCAACTGCCTTTAAATAATATTCCATAGAACTTTAAAAAAAATATTTCTAAAACGGCATTTTAATGTCATTTATTTTGTTTGGATTAGTTTCTTTGTCTAATGGTTTAAAGACACAAACCTTCGTGGGTTATTTAATACCGATGCCATTCTTGTAGAAGAATAATAGTGACACTATTTAACCCGTAGCCAGGGGTTGAGGGAGGTCATAACTTTCCCAAGAGTATTAGTCTGAACGAGAACGTAATAGTGCGACTGGAGTTCAAACTTGCTTACTACGATATCACAGTCTAGCACTATAACCATAAAGCCACAAAAAACACATTTTATTGTTTGAATTTAACCCATACAGAATTATTAGGCTAGAATCGGTCAATTCTAGCCTTAAAATGGAGTATCCTAAATTCGACGTGTACACGAGATATACAATATTTAATAATATAAAAGACAAGACGCTTTCTAGTTTTTTATTGTTTAGATTTCACCCATACTTAATTATTACCCTAGTATTGGTCAATTTTGGCCACAAAATTGGGTATCTCAAATTCGACCTATACACGAGTATATACAGTATTTAATGGTAATATAAAACCGTCTTTTAAGCAAATGACGCCAATTCCATCGCAAACCTAACCTTATTCTTTATTTTTGCTCTATTTTATACCCTTTCTTTTATATAACTAACGCCACTAAAATCTGGGAAAAAAACAAGATAGTATGGAAGCTGAATGCATTTTAGCGTTGGAATTGAATTCACGATGAGATTTTCTAGCGAATGAATAGCGAGCGCTATCTCAATTTCGAATCTTCGATTGTCGCTTTGTCTTGCGTCGCGGCGACGTGCCGTGACCAAGCAAGGAAGGAAATAAGCAAACGCCGAAAAGAAGCCAGTCGAGAAAACAGCGCGGACGTTAATTTGCGCGGTCAACCAACCGGCTGGACACCTGGTCCATTCGAGACAAGTTCCCATCTCGGCACGCGAGCGGACGGCAAATGAAGACCGGGCCATACGTATTATTTGATCAAGGCTCCATTAAGTCGACCACATTGTGTTACCATTGATAACAGCTAGAACTACCTATCGGCCAGACAATGTATTGTAACGCGAATGCCACGCACAGAAAGTTTTGTTTTGCGTTTGGTCGGAAGCTTTCTGTTGTGGTTAAGATGAGATCCGGGGAAGAAAAAAAAAATCCTGAATGAATGTGGACATTTTGTCGCAGTGGGATGAGGTAGACTGTTTTTGCAAGTGAGGGAGACTAACAGCATTGCTCATATATAAAAGGTGCGTTAAAAAAATCTCGTAGGGAATTATAATGCTAATCAAAAAGTTTTCTTTCTATGTGCTTTATTAGGGCAAGTTTGTTTAAAACAGTTATAGTCGACCTTTTTTTTATTTATACATTCTTTTCAAAAATGACTCGAAAGTAGTTAACAAATACTCTGCATATAACAGGGGAAATTTTTTATGCTTTTCTATATTGATCATATAACAAATCACTCAATAAGTCCCGGGCCTGACATATAGATGGCGCTACTAATAAAAACAAATCCATATGATATATGTAAAGTACTAACCTTCAAATGGCACGTCTAAAAATTTGAGCCAAATCGGATTATTATTTTTATATTGCATATGCATGTGTCATGGTTGATATATATATATATATATATATATATATATATATATATATATATATATCCCCTCCGAATCCGTAGGATGCAACCCATGCTCAGTTATTTAAGCGGAGTTTTCCTTCTCCTAGATAGGTTTCCAAACCAAGGTTAAATCTCCTAGTTCCCACTACAATGTCCCTATAGCTGCAGTGAGAATAGTTAGATATATACCTTTTCCAAGGGTATTAGTGCGATTTAAAATACGAACAGATTTGTACAGTATTTGAACTCGTCTCGCCGTGTCCATTTACTACGCCGATATTTATGACACTATGCGCCTCCATATATGTATGTTCCAGCAAAAAGTCAGCCCCGTCAGCTGGAGCTGTAAAATATAACAACTGCAAGAGGGGGAAGACTCCTCGACAACGGGTACCTTAGAGCTGCGTTATCCGTTACTCAGGTACTAAGTAGTCCCGTGACATGTAACACTCCTATTCGACCCTTATGTGCGCTAGACGAGCGATCAGAGAGGCCCCACCCAATCAATCAGCTGATCATGTCAGGCCCTTGCACCTATTTTATTGTCCTGAATTTTTTTGGGTGCTAGAAGGCGGTGGCTGAGGGTCAACTACCAGTTTATTAATTCTAACAATTTATTAATACACATGAACTTAAAAATCTAACATAAGGATATTTTATCAGTTTATTAATACACATAAAATTAAGGATAATTATTTCTACCAGTTTATAAAATCAAACGCAAATATTTACCAACACATTATATAGCTGAATTTAAGAAACAAAAAAAAAAATAAAAAAAAAAGAAACACTAAACGATATTTCTAAGACAACTGGGACTAAGTAAGGACTTTATATTGACAAATTTAAACTTTTTTCTGCTCAAGAATTATTTAAAACATTTTTTACGATTATGTTAACTCTTAAGGCAATATTGGTTTGAATCAGATAATGAATAGTGGGGCCTTGGATGTATCAACGAAGGGCATATAGATAATTATAATCTTTTTAGGTTATCTGGATTTTTTCATGGATTCAGATGAATGGTCTATATTTTTAGGAGTCGCATTAAGTACACGTAGCCATTTTATCGTGCATACGTTATATATATATATATATATATATATATATATATATATATATATATATATATATATATTATTTATGTATATATAAATATATATATATATGTGTGTGTGTTTGTTTGTTTGTGTGTGTGTGTGTGTGTGTGTGTACTAGCTCCCCTGCATAGGCAGGATGTGACATAAAGTCAATTTCTTAAGCGTAGTTTAACAAGTTTTGAATTCAGAATATTTCCACTCCTAGACTGGTTGCCTAACCATTTTTAAAGAGCCAAGTCTATCCTACTGTTTACCAGAGAGAGAGAGAGAGAGAGAGAGAGAGAGAGAGAGAGAGAGAGAGAGAGAGAGAGAGAGAGAGAGAGAGAAAGGGGGAGGGATAGTTGAATGCATATATTTCCCAATTGTATTAGTGCTACTTTAAAGTGAAAACAGCCTCGTCCAGAATCTGAATTCGTCTTTGAACAGGTCCTACCTCAATAACTATCACACCATGCAACACCTATATATATATATATATATATATATATATATGTGTGTGTGTGTGTGTGTGTGTGTGTGTGTGTGTATACGGATGTGTACGAGTGTGTACGGTGTGTCTATATGCCTCTGTAAAGTTATATGCCTGTTTTTTTTATTGTTTATTTTTTAATCGGAACTAAAAACGGTCTGAACCGTTTGCTTTTCGGTATACTATGGGAATTGCATGCATATGGAAAGATGTTTGAACATGAGCTTTGAAAGTTCCAATTCGGGAAATCCGATTTCCTGCGACCCAATTTCTTATTGCTGGCCTCGTATGCTACGAAGCATAATAGACAAAGAAATGATGAAAATATGATTTGGCCTCTCGTAAATAAGCGAGTCACTCTTTTCGTGTTCGAGCGATTATCCATGTCAGACAGATTAAGGTGGAAGTGACCTTTATCTTTTTTGAAGCCAATTCTCATTGTCTGGATTTACTTTGGTTGCTTTGGCCACGCATAAGGCCAAAGGGTATTTGTTTTCAAATAATAGACAGCATTCGATATACGGTCTTTCAAATTGATCCGGCGACCCATGTTCAAATCCTGGACGGAGCAGTTTGTATTTCACTTTCGCGCTAATTCTCTTCGGAAACGTATGTACCCGTCACTTCTTCCCTAATCTATGAGTAAATAGTAGAGCAGGCTAGGTTCTTTAGTCTTGGTATGGTGACAAGTGAAGGAATAGGAAAAAAATTAAATATAAACCATTTATACTCCATTTAAAATTAACCTTGTGTTGCATCCGGACTGTGGCGGAGGGGTTGGGTAAATACATGCGCTGTCTTTGAAGTGAATGTTCTTCTAATATAAATTTAATCTTTTACTGAGTTATTCCGTTAAATGTCGAGGATTTCAAAGGTTGCCATTTCAGTTAAAGTTTAAAAAATGTCAACTGCCATGCTACCACATGCTCTGTTTCATGTATTCAAAAACCTACAGAAAAACAGTAATGGCAAAACACACACAAAAAAGAACTTAAAAAAACCCCAGCCTAATATAAGAGAAATATTTGAAAATATCTTATTTCAGAAAAATTGATTACCTTGATAACCTTTTACTTATTCACTTTTGAAATTTTCCCTGAATATAAGGATATGAGTGTTCAGTAATATATTTTGTATATTGCTATCTTCTCCCGCCATTTCAGTCAAATATTTTTAAAAAAAGTAAAAGAAAAATTAACCAATGATTCTCGTGATTATTTTAAGAAACAATTTGGAATTATTTCATTTCACTTCCTATTTCAATGTTCCATTTTATTTCCTGGTTTTTCTTACAAGATTATTTAATGACATTACTTATCGTATTATAGTAGTAGAAATGTCTTATTCTCTTAGATCAAGTAATTTAACGGTATAGAGCCGGCAAAAGTATTGTTATAGTCCATCGTTTTTGCTGTATTACGGTAACATACATACATAGATATTTATAATAAATATTCCCTTACGCTCATTGCAATTAGCTCATGAGAGTCTGGTTTATTTTTCCAAAGAAAGGAGAGAGAAGGTAGATAAATATTCCCTTACTCTCACTGTTGCAATTAGCTCATGAGTGTCTGGTTTATTTTCCAAAGAAAGGAGAGAGAAGGTAGATAAATATTTCATAACAAAATAAGAATGGTGTGCGAAGCAAGAGTGAACTGGTTGTTCTAATTACTATTTTAAAGAGTTTATGAAAGTGGATGTTAGTGAGTATATATATATATATATATATATATATATATATATATATATATATATATATATATGCTAAAATCCATATCAAATAAACACATTGTTTATTTACTTACTCTCATACTGTCGTGTAGCAAGTCAATAAATAGTGCAATATAAATAAGTTCAAAACAAACGAAGAATCTGGAAATGGCCAGCTGGTATAGTGCTTAGAATCCCCCCTGTCAGCTTGGCAGTCGAGGTTTCGAGTCACACACGGAGCAGTCTCCCATGTCTATAGCCTTGCTGATGAGACCTAATAGGTCGAAATGTACATTCAGGGATTGGCATTTTCTCGGTTTGATTAGCCTTACATTTGTACATATATGCCTGCCTAAATTCATTAATTATTAACAAATTATTTTCAAAATTAGGTATGACTTCAATTAAGCACATATCCTCCAAAATATAGATACACAACACACACACACACACACACTTATATATATATATATATATATATATATATATATATATATATATATATATAAAATAAGGGACAAAACAACGGTTAGATATGGAAAGTTTTTTGTTGTTTTTCTTAATTTTTGTTCGCTTGTTCATTTCCACCCAAAGAGTTCACAATAACAAAGTTAATACGCAATAAATTGATATATATATATATATATATATATATATATATATATATATATATATATATATGTGTGTGTGTGTGTGTGTGTGTGTGTGGTGTGTGTGAATATATAATGTGTGTGTCACCGGAACTATGTTAATACTGGCATCTCAATCCTGCTAGTTATTTAAGTATTCTCAATGATATTCAAACAATCATTAGTTAATCTTAATTGGCATTTAATTTATTAACGATGCTTTAGTTAAAATCTACTTTAGTTAAATGTGCCACAAAATCGCCCATGTTATTAATACTTTTAAAATTCTGCATTGTATGTTATATACCCCTAAAAGATATATCCTCTGTACTAACGGAATTGAACGATTGAATTCATAATTTTCCTACTCATTGATGGGTTGCTGTAACAATCTTAAAGATCCCAGTATATACTTAAACATAGCTGTAGGGAGAATAGTTGGCTACATACCTCTACCAAGAGTATTAGAGCTATGTGAAATGCAAACCGTCTCGTTCAGGATTTGAACTCGTCTTGCCGTGTCCATTTGCTACAACGATAACCATTACATGACTGGTGCCTCAAAATAATGGTTTATATAGTATATAGTGTGGATAATTTATATACTGATAATAAGAAAACCTGGTTAGATGAATTATCCCTTTGTGTTATTGATTTGTAATATATTATTGTTTTATCTTCAAAAGTATTAAAAGCAATCATATATCTACTCTTGTATAGAAATCAATTTAAGTGATAAAATACGAGTGTAATCGTTTTATATTGATTATTATTTAGTTTCATTAGTCATTCTAATTTAATAAAAAAGTCTATTGCATCAACAGTTAAATACTTTCATTCGGAGTACAATTTAGCTGTCTGTGTTGTTATTATCCACACTTTCCTCTATTTTCACACCCATATATATATATATATATATAGAGAGAGAGATCGATAGATAGATAGATATACATATATATAGGGCAGACTGGGCTCTTTAGCCTTGGGTAGGTAACCAGTCTAGGAGAGGGATAACTCTGAATTCAAAATTCCTGAGGTTAGTCGTTGATTGGGTTCGTGGCATTCCTTTACACTAATTCTTTCCTATCAACTGTGCCAAAAAGTGTGGAATGGTCCTACACAAGCCTTCACCACTATAAACAAATCACTGTGTTGGTTGTTCACTGGATGAACACTCATGCGTCGAAAATCGACGAGAGAGTCCATTTATATATATATATATATATATATATATATATATATATATATATGGTGAGGGCCGTAATCGAACCCTGGACCTTGTGGTTCCTAGGTGGATTATCTACCGAGAGAGCTAAACCGGTCCTAAAATCAATAAATGTAAGGTATTGGCGGGAATTTTCAGTATCTGCTACCATATTACCCCCATCCATATCTGAGATTGTGGGCTAACACGGTAATATGGTAATATAGAAGTCATTGCTTTCAGAGCAAATCTCTTATTAGAGCAACTGGATGAATTGTCAATAACGATACCTTGTGATAAAATAGTACTTTTTTTAAGGGCAAAATTATGCTCACTGTACCTGTTGTAGTTTCTTTGGAAATAAATAGGAAGATTCGATTTCGGTACATCCTAGCCTGAAGAGACCATTTTTCGAGAAATAAGGCAAACTCTGCTGTTCGTTGAAGTGGCCACTCGGTTCGAAACAGAATGGTTCACCCTTAAAGATACTGGGACTTCTCAGATAGGAAATCTCATTTCTGACGGAATTGGCTACAGCCACAAGGTAACATAGGCATCATACCGACATAAGCACTTACTGGAACCCTCATTTTTTTACAAATTAGTGCACATGAGTAGAAATGAAGAGAAAAGGCAACACCATAAAACCAACATGTTTTCAAATTGTCATGCCTTCTCCTGCAGCCGCTAGAGAAATAATTTCCAATTCCATATAGACTACATCAGCCATTACTGAGGTTGCAACAGACGTGGAATCTTCTGCATCTTCGATCACGAAGTCAAGAAAGGATACACACACACACAATCACACACACGAACCCACACGCACACACACATTGGCACGTACACAAGACTCATACACACACACACGCGCGCACACACACAAACAAACATACACACACACACATATATATATATAAGAGGTGTATGTGTCGGCGTGTGTGCTTTCAGGAAACGATATATATATATGTGTGTCTCTCTCACATCTCTCTCTCTCTCTCTCTCTCTCTCTCTTTCTCCCTGTGTGTGTGTGTGTGTGTGTATGTGTGTGTGTGTATGCATTTGCGGATGTGGGTGTCTCATATGTAGTACTGTTCATAAGTTTGAGCATGTATTTATGAAGTCTTATATTCATAGTTCCATTTATCTTATCCTTTCCTTGTGTGACTTTTCGCTTCAGGAATTTCTGCAAATCCATTTTGTTTAAATCCTAAGAGGATCAAGCAATGTCTTCGACCGGCCATAAATCTCACTCACATACGGCCCACATCATCCTTGTCAGTATGTTTACAAAATAAAATCTTCCAGTCAGCCGTTATTGCCATTATTAAATAAATTCGAGATTGTTCAGATATCATTTTTTTATATATAGGAAGCCACTGCTTTCCAGAAATAGAACATTTCCTAAAGCTTGTGTAGCGACTGATAATTCTTCTTGATGCGAATTACCTCCTGAATCGTTCGTAAACAAAGCAGACAGTTTGATTTATTGTGACAATGGGAGGTGAATTGAGATTTTAGGTTTACTCTTCGAAATGACAACACTTAGCGAATTTGAAAAGATTCAGTCCTATTTTGTTTTTATATCTTTAACATGGACTCTCATGATTGCCTATCTCAGCCTGATTCATTCTTGGCGACACGAATTCAATCCCAGGCGAGACTGTCTGCATTTCACATAGCGCTGATGCCATTGGGAAAGGTATGAATCCAACTATTCTTCATCTAATGGGTAAATATTAGGTCAGATTGGCTCTTTGAACTTGGTTAGGAAAACCTGTTGAACTCCGTTAAGAAGGTGTTCTGGAGTTACCTCATGCTCGAGTGGAAGAGTTAGGTAAATATACATGCATGGACCAAGTTTATTTTCAATAAAAGCTGAAAATGCCGATAGCATTTTTAAAATTCATGCGTGATTTGACTTGAAATGAATACTCGTTTCCTTGTGGATCAATGGAAATGTCGAATCGTGTTGCGTTGTGCTAAGTAATTTATGTAATGTTTAATGTTTAACATCCCCCTACGCACACACACACACACACACACACACACACACACATATATATATATATATTCTGTTTTAACCATATATATATATATATATATATATATGGGAGTAAATATGGAAATAAATCGGACAATATTAAGAAATTTGAAAAAGAAGTGTTCCAAAAATAAGATGATTTTATTTATCGACGCTTAAATGTTTCGGTTTCTTTAAACCTTAATCAGGATGTATTATGGGGTGAAGAAATTGATGGATGTTTTATAGATGACAGGAGATAAAAAAAAATCTTTATGAAATTTTTTTGTTGTGTGGAGGTTTAAAGAAACCGAAACGTTTAAGCGTCGATAAATAAAATCATCTTATTTTTGGAACACATGTTTTTTCATATATATATATATATATATATATATATATATATATATATATATATATATATATATATATATGTAATCATGTTTTAACCAACAACAACACCCTGTGTCTACCCCAACACACCTCATAAACCACAAGATGTTGAATAAATTTTTTGGAATCCAAGTATACTAGGATTTTTCTAGTCAAACATTATATAAAAATACTAGGTATAATCAATTACCAACTGTAAGACAGACCAAGCTATAACCGATATAGGAAAATGTGAAGTCTAAACCCAAACAAGATATATGCTTAGAATTGGTTTCATATTAAATTCTGTTCTTGGTAGAGATTTTGGGTAAATACATATTTAGAAAATATGTGGAAGAAATGTCGCCCACCACCCAGCCTTTACTTTTGTTACTCACCCGTTAGACCATCATGCAGCCTGGCCACATTGACTATGTTAGTGTGCCTCTATATCAGAACAGTTTCCATTTATTTTATAACAAAGAGAACTATTGGTTTCCTATTATTAACGATGATTATTAAAGTGAACTTAAATTTTTATGCGGAATTTACCAACATTGGTGGATGTGCAGCGTTCTACGCCATTAAAGAATATACGCCCTTGGATACAGTAATTCAGCAAAATTCTTTTGACCAAGAGTGCAATAGAAAACATGAAAAAGAAAGGCAATTCGGTAAGTTGAAGCAGGTGAAATTTGGTCTTATCCTCCAACCCATCTTTTTCCCTTTCCCGCCAAGACTCCAAGAGTTTTCATTCAATAATTCATAAAGTACACTTCATTGCATCTGAAGCCAACCAGACAAACTGACGCCATTTTATCCTTTATTTGTTTCTTAATCAATTGGCCTAAAGACTGCCGAACGCGGCCGTTAAGCTGAATGTCTAATATATTCCTATTCATAGAATTTATTTAATAATTATTTAAAACGTAAATGAATTACTATATTGATGTAAGATTGGTAGAGAACGGAACTATTTTTAAAACTGTGCATTTCAGAAGAAATTGGTTCCATTAAGATTCTACTGATTTATTGAATGTTATGACATTTATATGTAAGTGTGTGATGATTATTCGGGTATATATTTTGTGTTTTAAGATTATTATTATTATTATTATTATTATTATTATTATTATTATTAATACTAGCAACAGAAAACACCCTTCGGGAGTCGTAGTAATTAATTTTTGAAAGACATTGCCCGAGAGGGTGGGAGTTAAAATTTCAATGTCAGAGGGTTTGTATCATAAGTAAGACAAATCCTCATATTTATTAAAGGAGTAAAATAAAATAAAACAATTTGAAATGAAAACTGAGCCCCGTTCCTCTCAAAATAAAATGTTGTATGCATGTAATAATCGGACAATTATTTTGAATATTTTCTACATCAATTTTACACAAAATCGTAGGTATTTATTTATTTGTAAATTTTTTAGTTAACTTCTTGTTACTGTAAAAAGGGGGGCGTGAGTAAAAAACATTTTTTTAAATTGCTTACTCAAATTTTGGGTGTATATAGCATAAGAATATTGTGACGTAAGCTGTGATGTAGAGCTATGACGTAGTTTTTGTTACAGAGATAAATACAGACCATCTCCATTATTAATACTAGTACAAAATAAAAAACACCCCCCAGGCGATGGAAAAATAGATTTTTGAAGCATATTGAGGGGTGGGAGTAAAAAGTTCAATGTCAGCAAGTTTGTACCCTAAGTAAGTAAAATCATCAAATTCATTAAAGGATTAAAAAATAAAACAATTTGAAATGTAAACTTTAAATATGTATTAAAATAAAACAAAACTATATATAGATATATAATACCAGTCATGTATTTATTAAAACTTGTTTTAAAAAAGACTGTCTAATGTTGCATGTTCAAATTTTGAGTGTATTTATTCTATGACGATTTTGGATAATGTGACGTAAGCAGTGACGTAATTTTTGTTACAGACAAAAATCGGAAGCGAATCTCCATTATTAATTAATATTAATAGATTATTACTGTTGCTTCAATTCAAAGCTGAAAAATGAAAATTATGATCAAAGATGAGGAAAAGAAGATAATGATACCAATGAAATAATGATAACGTTATTATAAGCATATCACACTTTTATGACGTAACTAATATTTTAATTTATTTTTACCTAATCTCACCGCCACGGCAACGATGCGATATAATGTAAATGTTTAAACGGAAAACACCTGATTTGAATTCATAAATTTCCTTCGCCTAAGCTGCTTGCCTTATCAAGGTTAACAAACCAATTTACCTATTTACCCATAGCTGTGGTAGGGTGAGAACAAATTAATGCCTTTCCTTAGACATCAGTACGAAGAGAAACGCGAATAACCTCATTTAGAATTTGAACTTGGGTCGCCGATTTTATTTCATATGACGATAACAGTTATGCTAAACGTGCTCCTTTTCCTCTTTCAATGTTGATATGATTTTCTTTTCAGATTTTAATTTCAAGATTATTTAATTAGATAATTTAGCATCTCATTGAAGCCTATAATTGATTGGGTTGTAAATTTCTAAAATTTTTAACGTATGATATATTCATATAACACTTCGAGAACACCTAGCAACTGAAAAAGAAAGCTCGTAAAACCATTGAGCTAAGATAAGACATTTTATAACAACTACTCACTTTAGAAGATTTTAATTCACTTTGAAATTTTACTATGTTTCTTGTTCAGTTTTGAATTTATATTGAATCTAAGAATAAGATAGGTGTTCAAGAATAAATTTTGTATTTTAACACATTCTCCTGTAATTTCTGTTCAAAGCTGAAAAAATCATCATGGAAGAGCACAAAAATTAATACTCATGAAATAATGATAGTTTTAAATTTGCATCAGCATGAAAAAATTAAGTTTCTTACAATACTGAAGGGAACAGTAATAAATGGGAACTGTGTCAAAAAGATTTTACTGATAGGAAAAATTATTGCGCCAAAAAATGGAGGAATTCTACAAATTTAGTCAGCATAGTGACAATAATGAACATACATGCAAATCAATGAATAAAATTGTCTCAGAACACCAAGAGAATGATCATATATATATATATATTATATATATATATATATATATATATATATATATATATATATATATATGTGTGTGTGTGTGTGTGTGTGTGTGTGTGTGTGTATTGATAAAAGGATATGAAAACAACACAATATGCTGTTAAAGTGAAAAGATTTTATATCATATTCACAGCTAATATTGAACAATATTTCGATTTATAAAAATCATCTTCAGAGCTTGTTTATACTCCAGCCTTATCAATAGCGGAGACGAAAATAAAGTCTATAGCTCTGCTGATGAGGCCTAATGGGCTGAAATGTACATACAGAGATGGCTTTTTCTCGATTTGTTTACGCTTTACATTTAAACAGATATGCACGCCTCATTCATTTAGTTATAATTAATTAATTAACAAAATTAGGTATGACTTTAGTTAAGCACATAATCTCCCACAAATTGTCGGCCTTTGCCATTTCAAACACATTGTTTGACTACTTCATATATATATATATATGTGTGTGTGTGTGTGTGTGTGTATGTGGTGTGTGTGTGTGAGCTCTATGATATAAAGATAGGAACACACAATGATATATAGATCAATATATAGATTTATTATGCACAATAATCTGATTGTAGGAATGCTTTGTGGAACATGGTCTCAATAGTTGTGACTCTTATAGTCTTGAACGTTTTGATGTTAATGATGAAGTCGCTCGAAGACACAGTAGGAATGACGCAGAGACAATAGTGTTGGAGGCGTTCAACTAGGCGTAGTTGACGACCGAACTAGACAAGAGGGCTGACAGCATTCTAGTCTTTTATTTTTCTTATATTTCAAATGTTGATGTTTCTCTATACACATTTGCATAGTCTGGCGGAGGGTTTGTTTTGCTTTGACCATTCTGTTATCTTGATCTGCGTCTGTTTTGATTCATTAGATATTACATACAAAGCAGTTAGGAAAGTGCCATACATTGTATTTAGGGTATGACACTAAACTGAATTTCAGTGGTGAAGTTTCATATGCTAAAACTTTTCACATTCATTTTTCATTATATTATGCTAGAAGCAGCTACACAGCACCGCCTGGGTAGACGGATGGATGTATTTATTTGTTTATTTACTTTTGAAATTTACAAATGCTTGGCATTTTTAAGTAGAATTTCAATGTTATTTTTATTTCTTTTTTGATTTTTAGATATCTTCGAATATAAATCAAATCTTCATAATTTTTGCCCAAAAATCAAGAACCGGTATATATATATATATATATATATATATATATATATATATATATATATATATATATATATATATATATATATATGCAATATAGAATGAATAGTGAATGAATGAGAAAAGTATCGGCATATAAAGGAGCCAATGCTAAAAGCTCTGTGGAATGTTGAATCATCATTTTGTTGCCATTAGTCCCAGGTCCCCTCTGAGCAAGAGGTTAGTAGCGCCATGTGAAATGCAAACAGCTTCGTACAGGAATTGAAAGTTAAAACTATTCTCGTTTGCTTATCATCATATATTAATTAATGCAGTGGATATAATTGTTGATATCTTATTATAATGGAGATTGTGTGTTTTTCTGTTTGTAACCGAAACTATATTACTACTCAAGTCACAATTCCCTTAGTTATTGACATCACATTCTCAATGATTTTACTTTTATTTTAATCTCAATTATTAATAAAATTGTTCTACATTATTAATACTGTTAGCCATATCTACATACTAACAATATGCAATTATATTTATATATACAACAAAATAGCGGTTTACAGTGTTAACGAAAGGCTAATTTGCATAGTGATATTAAAAAATCGAATTTAATAAATATGTGCTCAGTGTTACTGATTTCTAACTGTTTGGTTTTATTTTAATGAATATAAGCAAAAATCTCTTCAATGAATCTTAAATGAAATCCATTAACAAGAAAAAATAATCATTTTATTCTTTACTTCCTATTTTAACTAAATACTTAAATTAGAAAAAATAACAATGAAAGACGAGAGTGATGGAAGAGTAAGTTTCAGTTGTTCTATTTTTCGATTATACCCCCCTCTGTTTCAAATCTTTTTATCTGCATTCTTATTTAGTATCATTAGTCTTTCTAATTTAATATAATATCTTATTACATTAAAACTTAAATACTTGCACCCGGAGGGTGCATATATTTGCTAGTATTAATAAATAAATCCTACAGATAATATAACTGTTTATATAATCAGAAACTGATGTAGACGCGTAATGTAAGTGTTATCATCGTAGGAAAGGGGCAAGATGAAACGATTTCCAATTAGATAAATCTGTTTGCATTTCACATAGCGCTGATACCCTTTGGAATGGTATGAATCCAACTATTTCCCCTCCAGCTATGGGTGTATATATTAGGGCAGACTGAGCTTTTTAACTTTAGTTAGGCAACCAATTTATGCTCTTTAATATTGGTTAATCAACCAGTTTAGGAGAAGGAAAACTATGAATTAACAAACTTGTTAAACCTCGCATCAGTTATTGACTAAGTGTCACAGCCTGGTTGGTAAATATGTATATAAATAGAAAATAAACAATCAAACAATTAAAAAGGTAAGTATAATTGTTATACGTCTTGATTCGTTGCCTTTTAGCTGTTGTATTTTTTTTCTTTATTTGACATCGGCATTGATCGGCTTTCTGGGAAGAATTCTTCTGTTTTTCATTTTCAGTGAAACTTGATTGACGAAGTATCAAAGAGGAGGTGACGAATTTAACATCCGCGGATACAAAAGAAAAATAATTTGATTAAAACAGCAAAACCAGCTGCTCACTTTGACGTTATCTCCTCTCTTTTTTTTTCTTTTTCATTTTGTCCGCTTTTGAATTGTATAAATGAACAAAACATTTCCAAATCAGTAATTCTTGAATACAAGTAGAATGTTTAGACACCAGAAAGGAAGCAAGATAAAATGTCTCTCTATATAGTGAATGCTATAGTTATAAACTTTGCTTCTTTTTACCTTTTTGTCAGTTGCTTTTCCCGTGTTATACACACACACACACACACACACACACACATATATATATAAATATATATATATATATATACGGTATTTGTGGAAAAGGTGACTTACCGAAAAATATATACATATATATCTGTGTGTGTGTGTGTGTGTGTGTGTGTGTGTGTGTGTGTGCGTAACCTCGTGCTGTAAGTATTACCGTCGTATGAAACAGACACGGTGAGACAAGTTCAAATGCTTGACGAGGCTGTTTGCCTTTCACATAGCACTAATACCCTTTCGAAATGTATGAATCCTGTTATTCTCCCTACAGATAAGGGTAAATAGTAGGGCAGATTGGGCTCTTTAACCTTAGGTTTAGGAATGTTGACCTGTTATACTCTGCTTAAACAACTGACCGTGTGTCACATCCTGCTCCTGTTAACGGACTGGTATCTCTCTCTCTCTCTCTCTCTCTCTCTCTCTCTCTCTCTATATATATATATAATATATATATATATATATATATATATATATATATATATATATATATATGCCTGGATAGATAGATAATAATAAATAGATAGATAGATATGCGTGTTTGAATGTACGTGTATACCCGAGTGTGTATGTGTGTTTATATATGTATGTGTGTGTATGTGTATGTATATATTTACCAACTCCCTCGCATATGGTCAAATTCTTAATCGGATTTTAACCAGTTGGAATTATACCAAGTGCGTCCAGGTATATGCATGTGTAGGTGTATGCACTCAACACACACACACACACACACACACACACACACATATATATATATATATATATATATATATTATATAAATTATGATTTATAATATAGTTGATTTATTTATCCTAAAGAGTACTTAACATCATTGCAATCTACAAGTACCGAAGACAAGTACATTTAAAAATGTCCTTCTTTTATTCAGTATATATATATATATATATATTATATATATATATATATATATATATATGTGTGTGTGTGTGTGTGTGTGTGTGTGTGTGTGTGTGTGTGTGTACCACCGTCCTATTTCTTGGGAGGTGATACAAGAGAATATAGTCGGTATATTCAAGGGCCCAATACCATGGAATTGAAGAATTTGTTGATTGCTTATATATAGCGTAAATATGAAATAGGAAGCGCGTGGTGTA
>CM042150.1:78273658-78276158 GCA_023376005.1 Doryteuthis pealeii
ACTATCATATAGTTATTCTCAATGTAGATAAGAACTAAATGTTTACAAACACTCAGTAATATTAGGTGACAGTTTGCGATTAATTTGACTTAATATTTACCGTATCTCGCTGGACATTTTAAGTATTTCGTAAAATCGCTCCACTATAAAACAAAAACATTATCTAAGAATTCGGCACTGTTTTTCAAAAATGTGAAACATTTAGAACAATAAATGTAAGAGAATGAGTAACACTAAACTTTCCATTGTGTGTGTGTGTTGTGTGTGTGTGTGTGTGTGTGTGTGTGTGTGTGTGTGTGTGTGTATTTTTGATGATGGCTCCTCACATTGACGTGTGAAGTTTTTCGGGGATTATTGTCCAAAGGTGGTCTCCAGCCACATTCGTACAACTTGTTCGAATTCTCCGACACCGGTGGTCATATAAGTATTAATGAGTTCAATATTTACTACTATTTACCAAAAGGTGGGTGGTGGTAGAATAGTTGGATGCATAACGTCCCCAAGCGTATCAGAACTATGGGAAATGAAAACAGCCTTGTCCAGGATTTGAACTCAGGCAGCCACGTCCAGTTTCTCCGACGATAAGGATTGCACGGCAATCACCCACTAATGGTCTGATTGAAAAATCCGTTGCAGTTTTTGGATTATTCAGAATATTATCCTCATCTTTATTGTTATCTGTACAACGTTTCGGCCGATCAGCTCTCCGTCCTTCTTCAGGTATTTCTTGTCCGACTCGGGAAATTTTTCTAACTCGGGAACCTTCTTTGTACAGAAAACGATTAAGATAAAGACAATAGTCAGAATAATCCAAATAATTCAAATTATCAAGCCTCATTTAAAAAGAAAAAAAAAACTCAGAGGAACATTAAAAATCCTTGTTTTGAACAGAGACCATTGCCGAATAAAAAAGGCCAATTTAAAAATGTATTTCTATACAAACGTCAAGCACAGATTTCAAAATCGGTTGACATTGTAGCGACCCGTTGAGCCTTTCTTTTTATTTTATTTTAATCGCACCGGTTATTCAGTGTTTGATCTTTTATGAAGTGAACAAGCCGACAAATCCCATATTTTTTCTTTGTTTTCTTTCTTTCTCGATCCTTGAACTTCTATGATCAATTGTTTACGAAAACAGGATATTGTGCGTGATTATCATGTGACCTGTCACATGACATACTTGAATGAAACAAAACAAAATAAAATAAAAAATCAAACCAAACAAAAAGGGACAATTGAATAATACTTTATGAAAAAGGGCACGTTCAATATGCAGACGTCGGACCCTGCCAGGTACAGGGTTTAAGCTACGGAGAATCGGACAACACATCGCCAGGATTTAGGTGAAGGAAGATTAACGTTAATCCGATCAGAAAGAACATGCACACGCTTAGAAATCCCCACGCAAAGAACATCAAATCAATCAATCAAACAATGATTCAATTAATCAGTCAATCGATCGATCAGTTCATTTAAACCGAAAGTACGCCTATGTGTAACGACATTATGTACACAGATATTATATATATATATATATATATATATATATATATATATGTCCCTGTCTGTCTGTCTGTCTGTCTCTCTCTCTCTCTCTGTATGCGTGTGGTAAAGTAATGTACCTGTTAAAAGTCCATGTGGAGATATCAATGATATTAATTGGAGAATTATATACAGAACAATACCTTGAGTAAGAAAGAGCATAAATGCCGGTCCTATTCACAGTTATAAATTTATTTCCACTTATAACAATCGGTCCCATCATACTGTCTATCACAAGGATTGATATCAATGGAAATAAATTCATAACTGATAATATGACCAATATTTAACCTTATATATATATATATATATATATATATAGTTACACGGTGTTATATATATATATATATATATATATATATATATATATATATATATATATATATATATACAAACATCAACGGTGTTACACCACATCATTGAAGTTGGAGTTATACACACACACGCACGTGCGCGCACACACACACACGCACACACACACACACCACACACATATATATAATATATATATATATATATATATATTATATATATATATATATATATATACAGGCACAGAGACACACACACACACATAGTATAAATATATCTAAAACACTAAAAAAGTTTGGAAACTGACGTCGTCACTAATGTCGAACTGACAACCGTATATTGAGGTTACCTTCTATAATCTCTTCTTATAGAACGAAAGTACCATATCAATAATAGCGAGGCAACGCCATCTACCATCTTGTCATGTCATCTGTAATGTACGAGGTCTGACATCATCAGCAAAAACACATTAATGTATAAATACAAACAAACACCAAAGTCTGCTGGCACTATTGCATCAGCATTATTCACATTTAAGAAGCGGACAGGCCACCAAAATGCAGGATTGGAAGTCTTAAGATCTTGCAAATGACTTAGGGAGCTAAAGGCCTTCGAAAGGAAAGGACAGTGGGGTTTTAAATGTTGG
>CM042150.1:78278658-78288658 GCA_023376005.1 Doryteuthis pealeii
TGTATATATTTAGAAAAACCTCCAGTCAAATATGTCTCCGGACTCTCTCCATAAGAAAAGAGGAAGACAAACAGACGGTTTTTCCCCCTTTTTAGGGAAGTTGAGGAGCCCAATTATTATTAAACAGTAATTACCCATATTACCAGTTGGAGTTGTTTATTAAAGTTTGGGGTATTACCAACATTATCTATATTAGCGACAGATTTTTAGATGGTTATTATTTAAATAGAGAGCACAGAGTTGCTTTTATTAAAGTTTAGGGTAGTCATTCATACGCAGTTGCCTGTATTACCAACAGGTTGTAAGATGGTCATTATTTAAAGAAATTAGCATATAGTTGCTTTTATTAAATGGGGTAATTATTCTTAGGCGTTGATTACCAATATTACCGTCAGGTTGTGAGATGGTTATCATTTTAAATAATGAGAATAGGGTAGGTTTAATACAATTTAGGATAATTATTTGTATGTAGTACTTAGCCATATCATATACGAGGTGTAATATTGTCATTATTGAAAAATAAAGGACAAAGAATCGTTTTAATCAAAGTTTAGATAACGAAGGTCAGTACATATTACATACAGTTAGGATGTTAGTAATTATTAAAAATAAAAGACATAGTGTTGCTTTTAATAAATCTTAAGATAATTACTTTCGGACAGGCATCACCAATTTTATATACGGGTTGTAAGATGATCATTATTAAAGATAAAGTACAGAGTAGCTATTATAAAAGTCTAGGATAATTAATCGTATTTAAAGAACCTTTTCCTGACCGTAGGTCTTTGGATATGCTGAGTGTACACTTCCATAAAATGGGTGTCTTTGTATGACAGTTGTATGACAGTAAACTACATCTGGTGGCGAGGCTCTAGGTTTGGGGCTCCTTCATTTCCATTACTCTAAGGTCCACTCTAACCCAGAGTGGTAGTACCTTTTAAGACACCATTTATGGGACAAATAGATTTCTTTACAAATTATCTTTATTAGATAAGAATACTTGAAATCATACAATTGTGTGAAAACTATGTGTATTATAATCCACATAATAGGAATATGTCTGCAAATCAAACTAATAAGAAACGACTACACAAAAATGTAAATACAATTGTATAAAGAATAATCATAAAATAACACTAGACAAGTTGGGATGTGATTAAAATCAATCGATCAATCAATCAAATACGCATGAAAACCCCTAAAAATGAATGAATATTCAATTTTATTCTTTTCCAGATTTTGAAGGATGGTATTAAACTAAATCACAATTCCTAATGGATAATCTTTCCTTTCCATTCATGTCTACTCTTGTATTATTTTTGTGTCAGTTTGCTCATTATTATAGGATTATGTGTTTCATCTCTGTCGTCATGTAATCTACACTTTCACTTTCAATCTACGGAACGCTGTAACAGCAAAATCCACTTTCTGACAAATGATTTTCTTCTTGTTAATTAAAACTGAACCTAATCTTCTGGCCTGGATTGAGTGATCCGTTTGTATCTCAAAGTCCGAGAGAATTATAGGTGTCTTATTTTCAAGAACATATTCTGGTTTTTGCACGTAATGTTTGACAGTACGGTGGAATTTCAATTTCTCGTAGTTCCTTGTTTTTTAATTACCTTTTGCTAATTTGATATATTCAGTTATAATGTGATTAACGACTTCTTCTTCTTCTTCTTCTTCTTCTTCTTCTTCTTCTTCTTCTTCTTCTTCTTCTTCTTCTTCTTCTTCTTCTTCTTCTTCTTCTTCTTCTTCTTCTTCTATTTTTAAGTTAATATGGTTCAAATAAATAAAAAAAATACGCTTTCATCCGTTTTGCTACTACCTGTATCTAACTGAAAAAAAAAAACAAAAAACGAATAACATTACGGTAATTTGTTTTTGTTCATGTGCAGCTCCTTTTAGTTATTATTATTATAATTATAATTATAATTATTATTATTATTATTATTATTATTATTATTATTATTATTATTATTATTTGGAGTGATATACTTATTTGCAAAAGAAACACTTAAACGTCAAATAACCAGCAAGTGTTGAGATACCATCCAACTTTGAGGTACATATTACATTCATATAAGACTGAATAATGTACCAGTTGAAATGTTGTGGGTGCAACAAAACAAGTTGTTTAATTGTCCGAATAATTTCTTGAGTACTACGGACTTTTGATCAGCCAAATTTGTAAGCTATAATTACTTACTTAATAAGAGCTTGATTAAAGGTTTCTGAAAACACGAGATTGTCTTCAAGAGGAAAGTGGGCAGTGAACGAGTCCAGGAAATGGCGCCAGTTGTCTGAAATACTAAAACACACTTAGTACTCTTCACAAAGAATGCATATTCAACCTGCACTTCGATTTATGTCTAAGAAGTTAATGAAGGAATTGACATCGACATCCCGGCCTTTTATTTTCACTGAAGATAATTAACGACTCATTTCGTTTGTGCTTTTCTTGATATATGTGAAATAAATGATTCCAATGATCGTCTATCTTACTTCAATGTGCCATCACCATTAACGAAGGTTGTTCACCTGACATTAATAGCTTTGTTTATGTATGCCACTTATACGCACCTGCTGATATATACTAAGTGTGTTCAAAAGGTGCCGAGACTAAGGACAGGCGTGAGAAATGAATGAAAAGTTTATTCTCATCAAAAGAGTTGTTTTGGATTTAACAGACTTAGTCCTGCAAGTTTTCCATTAATCAGGGTCATCTCACCGTGGTGTAATGGTTAGCATCCATTACGACTGAATAGCGAGTTCGATCTTCGTTGGATGCGACGTTGTGTCACATACTACCTGTAGGGAACGGGTTGGGTAAATACTTCCAGACCACCAAATAAATCTTTTTTTTCGTCCTGTCGCATGGAGCTATAGAATACACCGACTGTATCTGTGCAGGGGAATATGCCCCCCCCCCAATGTGATCACCTATTAGCCGTAAATTGCGACCCGTAAAGCCTGAGGACAGGACTGCGTTAGCTCAGTGGTCTCTTAGGCGGGTACTAAGTGGTTCCTTGACATGCAGTACTCCATTCTAACAGTTACTTGGGTTCGACGGATGATAGGAGATGCCCCATGCGATCGAACTACTAATCATGTCAAGTCTTAACAACTATATAATTGTCCCGACCTTATTCTTTAAATTGCTCTGATGGGAACCATCCACCTCTTTTTATCATATAGGTGCTAGTAGGCGGTGCCTGAGGCTCAAGCATCAGTATTTATTAATACTTTTGAAACTGATGAAAATTATTACTAAAACAAATCATTATATATATATATATATATATATATATATATATATATATATATATGCCGTTAAGCCAAACAAAAATTAAAGAAAAATTAATCGAAGCAATTCAAAAATCCTAATTGTGATATGCTATGAAATACTAATTAATATATATATATATATATAATTCCCCTCTTGCTCTTGCTCTTCTCTCTCTCTCTCTCTCTCTCTCTCTCTCTCTCTCTCTCTCTCTCTCTCTCACTGACAATGAGTTCATTAGAGAACAATTTCTCTTTTTTTCTGTATTTTATTTTTCCTATCCATCTAATAATCCTTTCCCCTTCTCTCCCTCCCCACTCCCTCTTCCTCTCTTCCCACAATCCCTCTGTCCATGTATATATACTAGTACAAAATAAAAAAACACCATCCGGGCGATGTAAAAATAGATTTTTGAAACATATTGCCGGAGCGAGTTTGTACCCTAAGTTAGTAAAATCATCAAATTCATTAAAGGATTAAAAAATAAAACAAGTTGAAATGTAAACTTTAATATATATTAAAATAAAACAAACTATATATATATATATATATTATATCAGACATGTATTTATTAAAACGTGTTTTAAAAAACAACGAGGAATGTCTAATGTTGCATATTCAAATTTTGATTGTATTTATTCTATGTTATGACGATTTTGGGTAATGTGACGTAAGCAGTGACGTAATTTTTGTTACAGTCAAAAACCGGAAGTGAATCTCCATTATTAATAGATATATGGGTCCGAAGTGAGTGAACTGTTTCATAAGCTATCATCGACTTTCGAAAGGTATGATATGGGGCTTTTTAGAAAATTATGATGTTAAAGAAATGTCAAACTGAACTATGGACCAAGGAAGAAAACATTTAACACGAATATTCAAAGAATACAAAACAAATTTGAGTATAACAAATTTCCTTGATGTAGTATTTGACCTAAACAAAGGAGTATATAGTACATATAGAAAGTCAAATAATTAACCCATAACGATAGCAAAAGAAAAACTGAAGATTCGCGTTATTGCGAAAACTCGAGTCTGTATATTTTAAACGATCCATATTTAAACCTTTCGATTATTTAATATATATATATATATATATATATATATATATATATATATATATATATACACAATACCTCTGATCGTTATTTCTTGTAGAAATATCTCTTTTTTTCTTTCTTTCTTATCTATAAATATATTATCCCCATATTCCTGTTCCCATCTCTCTCGGTCGCTTTTGCTATGTCAATGAGCTAATGTAAGAAGAATGTAACTTTTTCTTTTTCTTATTTCCGATCTATCCATCTATTTATCCATGCTCCTCTCTCTCTCTCTCTCTCTCTCTCTCTCTCTCTCTCTCTCTCTCTCTCTCTCTGAGAATGAGTTATGTGTCATATCTATCTATCCCCCTCTCTCTCCTCCACTTTTTTCTTCCCTTTTCTCTCCTTATATATTCTCTCCCCTCTCTCCCCCCTCCCTCCCTCACTTTCTCTATCTATCTATCTATCTGACAGTGAGTTCATATTTCCTATCTATCCATCGTTTGACATAATTTCTCTATTTCTTTATTTTTGTTTTTAAACCATAAGTAAATCAAAAGCAGTTTTAAAAATAACTTTATTTAATGGAAACATTTTAATTCATAAATTCTTTGCTTCCATTAACATTTTAGATTTCCTCAGTTTGAATTCTGTAAATGTTTTTATTCATCGATTGAGATTTAAAAAAAAAAAGAAGAAGAAGAAGAAGAAGAAGAAGAAGAAGAAGAAGAAGAAGAAGAAGAAGAAGAAGAAGAACACATGTTCAGTTTGACTTTGGCATCTTTATTCAAACACAACTTCCACCTAGTGTCAAACTCGAGCTTAAATCTTGTAAACGTCCAGGGATGAAGGATTTCACTTTAACTAACTGAACCTGTGCAACTTCAACGTTTTAATTAAAAACAACCACAAAGGATTAAAAATCAATATGACATTTTTAATGCTCCCAACTAATTCAAAAGCCCTCAGTCTGTTTTCATCTTCCGCCATAGTTTCCTGAAAACATTATGAATATTACTAAATGTTAATTAGTAAATTAATTTTTCCTTTTCATTTAACTCACCACCTTTTATTTATTCAAAATGTTGTTTTTTTTTCAGTTCTGTGATTCTTTTAGTAAAAATATAAAATACAAAATGCTGGGCAATAACCTGAAAGAAAAATCAAAGAATTTGTGCCAAATCTTCGAGAGAGGAATGAATATGTTAATGTTTTTCAGAACTACAGAATCTGCGCGGAAATTTTGCGTAGGTAGTTGGTTATGAAAGTCTTACAATGAGTTCGATATCGGCAAGGAAAGTCAGAAAGCAGACGCGTTATACGTCTATTGTTATTTATGTTTTATGATAATGCCTGATTGTTTCTAGCTCGAAGGCTCTGGTCCTGTACTACTATTATTAACCCCTCTGTCTCTGCCTTCAGTCCGACACTTTTCAGCTATCGATTAGTTTTTACTATACTAATATCGGCATTTTTAATTCTATATGCGTATCGTCCATTTTGTTCCCAGACGTTTTTATTTATTGATCTAGTCTTTGTGCTTTTGCTTCATTCCTTATGTTTTTTGCTGCTTCTCTTGTTTTATCTTTTATGCCTATTTCTTTTGGTATGAGGTTGAGTTGTTTAGCAAATTTATTGCTTTCTTTGCTAATTGGATTTCTTTGCTTCTCTTGCGAGTTTTACAAAGTGTAGCATCCAATCTATTGCAGTGTCTAAGTATTTCTTTAATCCTATAGTAGTTGTTTTGTATGTCAATTATACTTGGATTAAATCTCTTTCATTTATTTATTTCTTGATGTTGAGACGATCTATATCTGCTTTTGAGATGAAGTTATTAGTTTCCAACATTTAGTATCCAATTTTCATTTATTTTAATTAACGTCCACTTTATGATATTATAACTGTATGTCACCGCTGCTATTGCCAAGGTGTTAATTGCTGTAACTTGTTAATTTTCTCACTCAGGTATTAACTCTTCTAAGTATTCTAAATTATCTTAGTAGTGCTGTGGTCTACATACTCTCGATTGTGCATCTAATCTCCAGTTCCCTATTCTCTTTCCCATGTCATTGGAGGAATTATCCAAAAGCATCAACTGCAATTGGTACTGGTGTCAAAGTGACAGCAAGTCTCTTCAGCTCTATAGGCCACCGCTGTATATTCTAGCTGATCTTAACAGTGATGTGGTCAGGAGAATCTCAATTCTACTTTAGATTTCTACTTCCCTATCTTTTATCTATATTCTATTCTAGTTGTCTATCCACTGTTTATTTATTCCTTCTTCGTGTAATCTAATTTATAATTCACCAAGTGTCCATCTTCCGTACCACTAAGACTTCGCCAGATTTTAACAAAACTTCCAGGAATTATTAAGGTCCTCTCTAAAAATGTTCAGAAATTTAAAAGTTAACGTCATTGCTTGTATTTAGACGCCAGATATTCAAAGATGTAATTGTCAAGTCTAAGTGATAATTTATTTTTATTGATATAATGGGAAAGGATGATTTATCTATTCATTTTATTGCGTCAGGACACAATTTAGTGTTATGCGTATATTATAAGTTGAGAACCAACTTTAGAACCCTTTCACTCGCTTCAACTTTTAAACCTTTTTTTTTTCGAAAAGAAAAAATGGCATAATGAAGTGATGGTCATTTCCTTAAAAAACAGATAAATCTACATTGAATAGATTTTTCATACCAAAATAGACACCTGAGTCGTTGTATGAACACGGACACATCGATTTTTATTTATCAGACAGCGAGAACAAATACTTCTGAAGCAATGTTGTCAATCGAGTTATTTTATAATGAAAATATTTGTGATATTAGTTTTTTTGAAAGAGATATTCAAATTAATCAGGAAGAAATAAAATAGTTTATCCAAAAGTTTTTTTATGAACACTAACGACCATTTCTAAAAAAATACCATATGTAATACGGGTAGGTACAACGGGTCTCTGGAATATACCAACCAATTTAGAATATTTAACATAACACATAAACTATAACTTCCAAATACGTAATTTTCCGTGGGTAAGCTTGCCTTATAATATTCAAAATTATCTGATAGTTATAATAAAACAATAAAATGTATTTGTGGCAATATAAACTCTTCTGTTCCAGCTATATACATTTAGGTGCAATAAGTATCTATTTATATGAGCATGTACCCGTAGCGGTGCAGTGCACATGTATATGAGTGTGATTGCAAGCATAGACATGGCGTATATTTTTGTAGGTACATCAATGTGTTTGTAAAGAAGCATCAAGATGTTTGTAAATTAGTATCAAGTTAGTAAGGTCGACATATTTAATAGATAAAACAGAAAGAGAAGGGTTTCCCGCAGGGAATGACATTCTCTCATATTTACCATTAGCTAGAGAGAAAAGAATTAGATTAAGACCTTTTTCCAAATGCATTAGCGCTATATGAAATACCAACAGCCTCGTCGATACTACCGCATATTGAGCTTCTGGGATCTTCATGCAAAATAACGTTTTATTTTTACTTAATATTTTAACTATAATTCATGTGTACATTTGATGAAGGTTTTCTTCTTCTTTTTACATGTTTTCATAAAATGTGATTTATTGGAAAACAACAAATTTAAATTACAGTAAAGTAACGTTGAAATTTCCAGATTCAGGTAGATCACCAAAGTTAAACAGTTATAGAGCAGTTTAATAGTTAGTGGGATGACTACTTAAGCAACGGTAGGTTCAGTAAGAAACCTGAAACAAAATAACTTTAAATGACCCGAAAAGGGTTGATATATCGTAAAACCAACCAACAAAACAGCCAAAATATCTAAGATCCAAATACATGAAAAAGCAGCAACTAAGACAATGCATATTAAACAACGAACCTAGGATAAAATGAAACTGGCGGTAAAAATAAACACTCCAGGTTATATGGAATAGAGTCAGGTTAATAAGCCGGGTTCCTTCTCAATTTTTTTTTTACCGAGAACTTTTCGTGCAACTTCCCTTCCTGATAAAAAGTTGACAGCATACCCATGTTCATGATCTAGGCCGGCAATCTACCCCTAAAACTTATTTATTTGATATTTATTACCATATACCCGGCAAGCTGATAAAGATCAACTCTAACACTATATATCCTTTCAAGATTGGCCTTTTTTTTACAACGTGGCTGACCCGAAACAGACAGAGGCTAATGATTACAGCAGGTGTGAAGATCATCAGAATGCATCTTTGTAAGGTTGGCCTGGGTCGGATATCTAGAAATATACGATCAGGGCCAGATATTTAGGGCGTAAGAGATACACTTAGGTGCATGTGTTACTCGCTGACATTTTCAGACACTTGAACAGTGCAATTGCTTTTAAGTTGGTACAGATACACGAGAAAATGTTATCAGCCGTAAGCATATATATATATATATATATATATATATATATATATATATATGTGTGTGTGTGTGTGTGTGTGTGTGTTTATGTGTGTGTAATAGGATAGCGTATAACGGCGTTTAATGACTGTCAGATTCTTGCCTATGCACTCCTCAAAAAGCATAGGCGAGAAACTGACATATTTTTGCTACGTTAGTTTTTGTATTTTTATTGTATATTGGGTTTAACCAATTAATATTTCAAATTTTTTGTTTTGTTTATCATGGACCGTATGCTAGTTTCCAGAAATCTCCTTTTTTATTCCTGTTTCGTAGTTTTCCTTTGCTTTATTGAAGCTGGTTTGGTTTAATTAGTCGTCATATTATCTTTTACTGAGGGGTTGTGGAAATTTTTTATCAGAGTAGATGAATGGTTGAAAAAAATGTGTATGTAAAGGGAAGTCTCGTTCTATTTGCTAAATGGTAGGTATGTTTATTTTTTAAGTTGTATGTTACATCTATTAAATCTGTCGTGTTTATGTTGGTTTTCGATCTATATCAAATCCTATTTGTTTGAATATTTTATGACTAGTTTTCTAATTTTATCTGTTTAGTTCCATTCCACTTTTCTCAAGATTATAAGTTTGTCGTCCCTGTATAACATTTTGTGTTTTTTGTTTATTGGGTTGGCTAATGTTGCTAATATGTATGTTACTACTATCTCACAAATTTTAGAACGATCGGATATGCAAAGCGTTGCGTCGAATATCTCTTGGACGCCTTTCTTTAGCTCTGCTGTTTCTTTTTCAAATGTTTGGATGTGTTTAAGGATTTTTAATTGGTTGGTCGTTATTTTGATATATTATTAGCTAGGTTGAAATATTATCTAGTATAGTTTCTGTGATTGAGGTAGAGAAATCTTTGATAAAATGAGAAGCTTTGTTTGTATTACAGAACCAGTCTATAGCTGAGCTAGTAATTTTCCATTGGTTTATTTCTACTTTTACCCATAGTTAATTTTTTTACTAGTATAATAAGATTTATTTTATCTAATGGAGTTTTGTTGGGTATATATATATATATATATATATATATATATATATATATATATATATATCTACATAAGAATGATATTACAACATGCACACTAGCCAACTGCCCAATACAAGACCCTAACATATGTCACAAAACATATACAGTTTACCGTTTAACTTGCTCCAAATGCCTTAATTTCTATATAGGAAGTACAATTAGATCCCTCCACATTGGAATCAAAGAACATATCCAGACACGTGCATCATCATTCCACAAACATTTAATC
>CM042150.1:78291158-78311158 GCA_023376005.1 Doryteuthis pealeii
AATATGCATACACGGTTATCCTTGTATTAAAGGGAATCGCTGAACTGATTTGAAATCCCGGAAGAGGCTTTTTCATTTCCCTTCACTTAAAGTTTTGGGAAAGACATGAATCCGTCAGCTATCCCTCCAGCTAAAGGTAAATATTAGGACTGATTGAGTTCTCTTGCCGACTGCAGTAAACGTTCATTGTAATGCTGTTCGTTCTAATGTCACTATTTAATGACACCTTTTTTAAGAATTCCTTTGCTTAGTTGGCGTCTTAGGTAGATGGTCCGATTTTTAATAAATCTAGGGTTGTCCATTTGTAAAAGCTCAAGATTGATAGAAAACTATAGCAGGCGAGACTAATTTAAAATAATATTGAAACAATAATCAAACTTAAAACAAAAAATAAATTATCAAAAATAGTACTAAAAATGAATAATGAAACGTATTTTTCGCTATTTGTTTTTAATAATCTGCCTTTAATAAGCGATTTTAAAGCAATTTAAGGATGTCAACTTATTATTTGGGGGAAGTCCTCGTGTGTATTTGCTAACGTACTAGACTGCGACATCGTAGTTAGCGAGTTCGAACTCCAGTCGCGCTATGGCGTTTATTTTTGGAGAAAAATACTTTGGGAAAGGTTTAAATCCCTTTATCTCCCCCAAGCTATGAGTTACATATTATGGCTTATATAACCCGCGAAAATTGATATGACATTAAACAAAGAAGCCAAAAAAACATATCTTATTAGAAAATATCGTTATCTTTTTCCGCTCTCGTCATAGATCGAAGAATTTGGCTTCAGGTAGGCCGTTGCTACAGACAGCAGCTACCCTTCGTCTAAAACGGTAAGGGTCATTTTCATTGCCTGATACCTGATGCACTTCCTTTGGGAATGCTGACAATGTTAAACAAATTTTAGCACTGCCCGTGATCGTGCATGTGGAGGAATTAGATAAACGCCGTTTGAGACAGGGAGAAGTAGTTGCTTTGGTGATACTGTTGTATGTAGAACTTGAACAGGGACAACAGCTTTATATACTAAGATGATGGAACGAGATATCAGTAAAAGCGATATAATTTCCATATTTAACATTGGTCCTTCTACTCTCTACATTACATCTACCCGTATTTTTGGTAATATACTCTGAAGTGGTAATGGGCAAGTAGCTTTAAATTTGAAAAAAAGAAAAGGATTTTTTCTCTGAAGAATTTAAACCAATTTCTATGAATTCATTTAGAAATCAGGTTTGTCTATCTAAATCATGGGGTATATTACTATATAAAGTTTGTGGAGGCACGTGATGTAACGGTTACTGTCATAGGAAATGAACTTGATGAGTCGAATCAAAATTCTGACGAAGGGGTTTTCCTTTCTTGTTGCGCTAAAGATCTGGGAAATGTACGAATCTATTCTCCTCCTTCCATCTACGGGTAAATCGTAGTCCAAACTAGGTTATGTAGCTTTGGTAGGGAAATCTGAAAAATCTGAATTCAAACTAGCAGTACTGAACTGATAAAATTGAGCTTGTGCCATATCTTGCCCATGGTAGAGGAATTCAGAAAATACATTCTACATAAGCAGTCGATAGAGCGTCCAACTAGGAACCACAAGGTTCCGGGTTTAATAATAACCGTTGCCAACTCAGCGTATGAGTAGCACAGGGATCTGTGCGGTAAAGTGAGGAGCTAATGGTATGTGTAGCGCTCCACCTCACATGCCAAAAACAATATCTTTATCTACCACTAGTGAAAAGGGGAAATACTCCCCGCTGTTTGGCTGATAATGACTTTAGGCCACCAACGACTTTATTACTTTTACTTACATCTAACGTCAGGTCAGTTCTGTTAGATATACAGCCTATCGAGAAAAAGAGTAGAAGTAGATATATAGATTAGACGTAGGTGTGCAGATAATGAAACTGATATATACTTCATAGAAAAAAATTATATTTAAAGAACTATGTAGAATCACACCCCCATATATATATATATATATATATATATATATATATATATATATATATATATATATATATATTGTTGAGGTGAATTACACTGGTGCCATTTTAGTTCCCATCGCAGTACCCAGGATTTAAAAATAATTCTTATTGTTAAATTGAAATAGACTGTTTCTTAGAATAAAATCTATTTCGTCAATAACAAGTTTTTCTTCAGATCATAGGGGATGTACGTCAAAATGATTTTTAAGCCAATGGGAAATTGCTTATTTACCTAGCTCATATTACTATATAAACTAATTTCATTAAATATTAGATCAGTCTTGTAAGATATATATGTTATAAATTGAATGTCATCCCTGACAAATCTTTTCAATTTATAGGAAACATTGTAATAATATATCGATTCGGTTACTTATTCAATTTATAGGGCAACTCAGTCTCTATTTCCGGTTTAAATTTGAGGTATTTGGGTTTTATAATTTAGATATACACAGTTTTTTGTGAGTTTCCATCGTTATGTAATGGTTAGAAAGGTGGTATCGCAGATACATTACTAATGAATAGCGAGTCCGATCCTCGCAGGATGCTCTATATATTCGACCTTGTGTAACATCCTAACTGTGACAAACGTATTGGATTAAAATAGCATCCCATTGTGATGTAATAGTTAGCAAGCTAGTCTGTCAGTTCGATTATTACTGAATTACGCAAGAGGTCTCATAATTGTGACCTAACGTCATATTATACACAAGGTGAACAGGTTTGGTAAATACCTAATCAGCTTTTTGTATCTCAACTGAATTTTATATCTATATTTTAAGATATATTTTCATTAGTATGAAAATATATTCAAAAAATATATTCAAAAAATTCTATTAATCATTGACACTTAGAATAATAACTTAAAGCTATTATTGGTTACTAAGGGTTATTATTAGTAAATTGTTGGTATTAGATAAAATTACTTGATAACTGAGGACAGACTATTTGTGCTCGATATGAACACTTAATAATATATAACTGTATAGGCAAGTGTTTATTATAGTTAGATAAACAATGATTGATTAAAGATGATTACATTGGAATGTTAAAAATATAAATAGTTATGATCTTAATCAAACATTTACAAATCAATCAGATTTCGATATCACATAACCCACAAGGAGTCTGTAAAAAATAAACCGGACCAAACCAATCTTCATACATTCCATGAACAAACATTCAGCTTTAAACTAAACTAAACTTAACTTTTGCCTTCAATTTTGTATATGTGTCTGTGTCTGTCACTATATTAGAAGATTGACGCAGCACAGTCTACCTTGTCTCCATTCCCTAAGTTTGGCATTGTGCCAGACTAAATTAGTTGTATATCTGCTTTTATCTATTTTTTGAAGGAATCGTAAATCGCAAACTACGTATTTTTCCATTTCTTCATAATTTCCATCGCATCATCCAAAATTTGGTTTAGTACATAATATTATATCGATTTCTATTATTTCTTTTTAACATCCAGTGTAAATTTCCTGTAAGTGAAATAATCGCCTTTAGTAAGGAAAGTTTTTCGATTTGGTTTTGAATCAAACATGTTCTTCCTTTAGGTAAATTAAATCTAAATATTCGGAGAAACGTCGCAGGAACTAAAACCATTCCATTCGCCGTTCAGTTACGTTGCTACTGACGTTACAAGCATCAAGTAGCCTTGGGCAAATGTAATTTATGTACAGTTCCAAAAGAAGAAGTTGGACTACTCCATAATAATCTTGTAGCATCAACGACAAAAAACACTGCAGCTTCTTGTCAGCCCAAGGCAGTGAACGTACAACATGCTCTCGGTTGGTTTTAAAATCAAAGTGTTTTTTCATCCGGTCTCAGTCGACGTTAAAAGTCCACCAAAATGGGGACAACGTGATTACTAGCTTTTGTACCCTGGGAACAGTGACAATGTATCAAACAAAATGATGTAACATTTTCAAGATGTATAGATAAATGTATAGATAAAGCATCAAACAGTTATATATATATATTTTTGGGGAGGGGGTATGTGCTTAATTGAAGTCATACCTAATTTTGAAAATTAATTAGTTAATAATTAATGAATTTAGACGAGCATATATGACATTTTCTCGATTTGTTTAGCCTTACATTTGAACATATAACCCCCTCCTAATTCATTGATTATTAACTAATTAATTTTCAAAATTAGGTATGACTTCAATTAAGCACATATCCCCCAAAAATTGGCGGCTAAAAGCCATATCAAATAAACACATTGTTTATTTACTTACTTTCATATATATATATATATATATATATATATATATATATATATATATATACAAGTTTATCCAAAAGTATCGAGAACTTTTGTACTTTTTGACACACCTTAAAAGCTAAAAATATTAACGTTCCACTCAGTGTTCATTTCTATCTTGGTGAATACAGCTTCAAACTCAGCACTTTTATGACACATCTTGTATTCTGAAAAAAATAATGTTTTCTATCTTGGGAAATACAGCTTCAATCTTGATACTTTGATTCAAGCCGTTAATGTTTCAGCCAAGACAAAGGTTTGTAAATTTTGATCAATTTCGGCTTCACTGTGACGTTTGTTGAACCTAATTTCTGTGTATTTTGACTGTTTAACTTCAAATATCAAACATTTTGCCCGAAGAATGCCGTTTTCTTTGTATACTTAAATATTTTATATTATTATTATTATATTATTATTATTTTATTATTATTATTATTATTATTATTATTATTATTATTATTATTATTATTATTCTATTTCATATTCAAAATGATAATAAATAAAATTCAATGTGTACTTGGACAAACTCTCAACCGAAACACGTGTTGGCATTTCATTAAACCATTTTAATCCATTCAACATTTTCTTTCCTTTATTTATCCTCTCAACATAACTAACCTGATCTCACTAGAGAGCGATGCGACGTTCTGTTAAGAGGGAATGATTCATTTCCAAAGTCCACATAAACATGGAGAGAATAACTCGATAGATTAGAATTCCTGCTATCAAAACATAATTGTTTATGCGCTCGTGGATACGTTTCCTCCTGTATAGATGGACCTTTAATTTTTGACAACAAAAATCATAATATCTTTTTGAAACTACGTGTTGTTCCCAGTTTCTTCCATAATGTTTAAATTTCATGTTTACGAAGTCATTACTCCTTGTATATTTTGACATTGTGTGTAGTTTGATTATTTATTTATGGTTAAGAAATCAAAAATTTGTGAACTGTTTTTTCTACAACGACATATGTTTTAAAACCAAACGTTTCTTGTAATTCTTCATAGAATTATATCTTGAAAACGTATTACTAAATTTTTGATTCCAAAATTAGATCTTCAAAATTCAACCTTTGCACAAGTATCAACGATGTCAAAGACTTTCAGGAAGTAAAATTCCTTAGAGTTAATTCTTCATTTCCAAGCAATTTCTGTTTCTTGTCTCCTTTTTTTTTTTAGGCAGCCATTCCACAGGTTGTAGTCGCTGGTTATATGAGCAGATGAGGCTTGCATTAGAGAGAGAGAGAGAGAGAGAGAGAGAGAGAGAGAGAGAGAGAGAGAGGGGGGGGAGGGTTCTAGTGACAAACATTCCCGTGTCAACCTTAGCTAGCAGCAATCAGACTAAATGGCATCGTCCGTTGATGCCAACGTTGATAACATACATTTTCGTTGCTGCTCCTGTTGCTGATTCGGTGGTTGAAAAATCGTCGGTGTATCTTGCTACTTAAAAACCAACGATTCCGTATAATCTTGAACTTAGCGGAGGCTGTTAAAATTTTCTTGTTTGTCCTCACCGTGTCCGGGGGGGGGGGGTATCTGAATTCGCTTGCATTTATTTGCTTGAGAAAATGCACAGTTAATTGTTCAGGAAGAAAGAAAGTAAGAAAACGACACAAAAGTGGAAGATATTACTCATTCTCCTTTCTATATGTTCAATAACGACATTTTGTTCATGCGGTTTGTGGTGCATCACATGCTTTGTGTTTTTATTGATTGATTGATTTTAACGGCATGCCAACCCGTCTAGGCTTATTTTATGCCTTAAGGTTAGGGAATTGCATTCATTGTAAGTTCATATTGTGCGTAGTTGTTTCTCAAGAAATATTTTTAGCACAAATACAATCAAATACGAACAATTTTAAACATATTTTTCGAACCATAGTTAGGAATCTAACATGTCAGAGTGGACCTGGAAATAATTCCAATGAAAGCATCCTCTTCCCTCCTCAGGGCTCACGAAATGGAGCCTCACTGTCAGATTCAGTTTAGAGTTATACACAGGTTTTGAGAGCGTTTACCCCGCTGCAGCGTATGTTAAGACACACTGACAGATTACATTGTTCAATGGTTTGTCCACCCTGTCGGCTGGGGCGTTAGAATGCACCGACTGCACCTCTGCAGAGGGGTAAGACACCCCCAATGGGGTCACCTTTTGGCCGTGGGTGGCGAACCGTGATGTTTAAGGATAGAACCCAGGTGGATGAGCAGTTCATGACATGCAATACTCCACTTTGGCCCTATCTTGGGCTAGACGGGCGGTCGGAGAGGCCCCCTCCGATCAATCCCTAGCACCTATATGATTTTCCCAACCCTATTGTCCTTATGGCAAGCCCCAACCCCTTTTTATCATATGGGTGCTAGAAGGCGGTGGCTGCAGGTCTACATGTCCTAGGAATGACTTTAAACTCTATCTGATGGTGAGGTTCCAGTTTTGGAGGTTTGGGGAATGTGTAGCACCCCTTCATCACCATTGCTCCCTGGTCCACTCTGACCCGGAGTGGTAGTACCTTTTAGGGTCCCATCTATGGGTTAAATAGAAAAATGTATTTATAAAAAAATTGTATTATCCATTAAGAATTGATTTATTTCAAAACTTTATCGGCATTAAATGACCCACTGAGGTTGATATGCCGTAAAACAAAACAAACCAAACCAAATCAATGGTTTGTGAGATATAAAACATTGTTAGTGATGTCGATTTTCACTGTGTATGTCAATAGCTTCTGGCCATATTCCAAAGTAAACTAAGTTTAAATTTCTGTACGTGTTTCCTCTTGTGCATAATTGTAATTATATTTTCCCCATGAATTATTTTTTTTATCTTAACGGAGTCGCTCGTGCATAACGTTGAATAGAACAACGTTCAAATCCTGCACGAAGCTAATTACATTTTATATTAGGCTTATACCATTGAGAAAGCTATTACTCAAACTATTCTAATATAAGATGTGGGTAAATAGTAGCAGAGATTGGTCTGTTTAACATTTGCGCGGCAACAGATCCGTAAGGAATTAATAATAGGATGCACGCTTTGCGGAACGGCTATCGTCGATGGAATCGGCGACCCAAGTTCAAATCCTTGGGAGGGGCTGGTCACGTTTGTGTGCTATGGGTAAATAGTAGGACAGACTAGTCTGTTTAATCTTTGTGCGGCCACAGATCCATAAGAAAATAATAATAGGATGGACGATTAGCGGAACGGCTATCGTCGTGTGCTATGGTAAATAGTAGGAAATACTGTTTTTTAGCTTCTTTAAGGAGAAGAAAAATTCAAAATTTAAACCAGCTTTACTCCGCTTAACAAACTGACCATGTGTCTTATCTAACTCGTGGCAAAGGGTTGGCTTAATATCTATTTGAAACCATATAGTTGCCAGCAAAAAATGCTGGCATTGGCATCAAATAATCCAATGGCTGACATGCCGTTAAACCAACCAACCAACCATATATTTAATTGTTTAGTAATATTTATTTACGTATTCTTTGCAAGTTGCGATTTGTTAAAGCAGTTGTCTAGAAAAAAATCTTGTTAAATAAAGTAGCGTAACTCTCAACGGCGTCTCTTTTACCGAAATCAATTAGAGTCTCGATTCTGTTGCAATCTGCAAGTTGATCTATGGAGTGATCGAACGAGTAAAACAAAAAAAAACCATAAAAAAAGAAAACCCGCGCTATTTGTCCAATTAACAAATGGGTTGTAAGAGAATTTAGTCTTTTTAAATCAGGTTTCGCTGAGTCGCGGGGTGGGGGGCAGGGTAGGGACAGGGGAGTTTTAACACATTTGAAAAAGAACAAAGCTTCACATTCACTAAAAAGAAAGCCGAGTTTGAAGAAATGATAATTCTGGCATAGAACTAAACAATATTTGAAAACGATTCCATGAATCAAGGAAGTTAAAATCAAGTTCATATTAGTAAAATTCAAATTACAAAGTCAGATGAACAAGTAAAGAGAGAGAGAGAGAGAGAGAGAGAAGAGAGAGAGAGAGAGAGAGAGAGAGAGGAAAGAGAGAGAGAGAGAGAGAGAGAGAAGAGAAGAGGTAGACAGAGACAGTGATACATACAAAGAGAGATAGCTACACAGAAAGGAACAGATACAGAGACAGACATAGAGACAGCGTGACGACTATACGAATGAATTTCCGTCCGTTTAAATTAGAATTAGCGAGTGAATATGCCAACAGTGAAAGATCTAAATTGAATGCGGACCATCTGTAAAAGTTATAATTGCTTTACGAAGAAAGGGCTTAGGAATCGGTTTGCCCGTTATAATGAATGAGAAACGGTTAGGAGACATTATTCTCTATTGATCTATAATTTCTCTCAAACAATTACGTTATTAATATCAAACTATTTTTCCGTTCTATCAATTTGTTTTCTTTCCGGATATGATCGTCACCATTGCACATTTGACCACTAATCCATAAGCAGAACTGTGTAGCATGGATAATAACGGCTGCTGTATCAGTGATAGCTGGTCGTTTGAAGGGGAAAAAGACGAAACCGCAACTTCCCACATCTTTTAAGATATCTGCTACTTTCTTCCTCGCTGCAGTATCCAAGTCCTGTGGAAATGGATCACGGACACAGTTTGAAGGGACGATTATTTGTTCAAATAGGAACCAGCTCTTCTCGTATATCAAAATGGTTTAATCGCTCTAAGTTCCCTCTACAACTTTATAATTTTACCAATCGTCAAAGAGAGGCTCAGCTTCTTTTATCAGGATTCTTAAAAAACGGAACCCCGAATCCAGTCTTGATGAGCGCCATTATCTGTCAACTTCTCGCAACCACTTAAGATGGCAGGTCAAGTCTGGTGATGTCTGACTATTATTTGCAGTGGATAGGAATACTTGAAAACTTAATTGTAGATTTAGAATAGTTACTAGAAGCTATAATTGTTTATATAGGATTAGCATTATAAGTTACTTGAAACCATTCAATTGCTTGAAAATTATTTGTATTAGATAGGAATGTTTAATATTAAGCAAGGCCAAACCACTAGACATAAAATAGCCACGGTCAAGTTGAAATATCACCAAAATCAAACAATTTGTATTTTCTATTAGTTCTCAATGTTTTTTAATTTTTTAAAATTTTTGTTTTTTTACTTATGGACCGTTTGATTCCTATTTTTCAGGTGGAACCCCCATAGTCATTCGATGTTTAAAATCTTATTGTATTTTCTAATTAGATTTTTTTTTACTTGCCTAGACCCAAAATATGTTATATGGTCTCTGGGGTCCGTATTTCTCATCGTTGATAACCGCAGGTCTTAATTGTAAAAAGCTTTTTCATAAATGATTCATGTTGAATTGAAAATTTTCCAATTAAACATAGAATACATTCAAGGCACAAGAATAGGAATTACGTATCAGTATGAATTAAATATTGCATAAACTAATTCATGGTAATTAAAAATTGGAATATCCACTGGATCCGCCTGTAAATTATAAATATTATACGTCAGTGAGTTGCATTTCTTCTGCGCATGCGTTGTTGCATTTCTATCTCTAGCCAAAAAAGAATCGACATAGAATGTTATATTCAAAATGAATCTATATCGAGTAGCGAAAAGCACGCGTGGTTTGAATGAAAGGCTTAAATCAGGCGCCGTCAAAATGCAAATGAGCGGAATTCGACAGAGGGACTCTTTGTAATCTACACGCCGGGCAGGGCATTAATATTCTGCTCAGCGCATGACGGTTTATTTCGGGGTAACAGATAAACAAGACTAGAGACGCCATTATGTGGTCGTGAACTGCTGGACAAATCAGAGAGACCGAAGACAGAATTCGAAGACGCCAAATATAGGCATGAAGTAAGAATGCTTATGTATTACATATTACAAAATCAACTATGTATTTATATCCGATTTTATATATAAGCATGAAAAAAAAAACGATTGATCAAATTTGAATTCTTTTCATTTTTGATCACACACTATTATATTTTCATAGCCTTTTATTCATAGCTTATATGACGGTCCATCCATATTCTAAAGTTTCAAATCAATTACCTGTCATAATTATATTACTATAACAACCCCGAAGACAAATTCAACATCTCCTGTATTCTCTCTTTAGATGTATATTTTACCAAATCACTTTCTGAAGAATTCCATACAGGGAAAACGTTATAATAAAGATATAAATACGTCATTAACTTTTGGTTATCAGTCTTTCCAATCTAATACTAATAAATCAGACAATTATATTGTTTTGAATAAAAATTTTAATTTAATAATAATTATTATTCATTTGCATACAGTTATATACTTTCAAGTATCTCTATCTAATACAAATATTTCAAGCAATTATATGGTTTTAGGTAATATTTCTATTTAATGATAACACGCATTTATTTTTTACACAGTTTCAAGTTTTCCAATCTAATACACAATATGTGCACCCTATTGTATGGTTTCATGTATTCCTATCTAATAATAATGACTAATACACAATTATATGCATTAAAGTATCCTTACATATGTAATAATAAATAAGTGATTATAGTCAACTTTTTATGTTCTACGGTTCTTTATAAACATTTTTAATCGGATTTCTTGCCGATAATAATCATCAGATGGCACAAATTTCCATCTTAATAAGCCATCCTGTCATCTGGGGCTGTAGAATACACTAACTGCACATTTGCAGTGGGGTAAAATCCCCCCAACTATGCCAACCGTTGACCGTGAGTTGTGACCCGTCATGTTTAAAGACGGATTCCTGGTGGTTGAGCAGTATATGACACGCAACAATTCACTTTGTCCCTTACCTAGGCTCGAATGGCTGTTGGAGTGACCCCTCCGATCAATCGGTTAGTCACGTCAAGCCCTATCACCAATATTATTGTCCCACCCTATTGCTCTTATGGCAAACTCCAAGCCTTTTTATTATATATGTGCTAGCCGGTGGTAGCTGAGGGTCTTAGTGTGCTGGGTATGACGTTAAACTACATCTCGTGGTGAAGTTCGAATTCCGGAGCTCTGGGAAATATGGAGTTCCCCTTCGTCACCATTACTCCTAGGTCCGCTCGGATACGGAGTGGTAGTACCTGTTAGAGTCCCATCTATGGACCAAAATAAGTTAAAACATTTTTTTAAATTGAGATAAAAAAATTTGTATACCCATGATGAATAAAGAAAACAAAATGTCTTCGGCATAAAATAAATCAACATGGTTTGACATGCCATAAATCCAACCAAACATCCGGAATCTATTAAATACAATAAATATACAAACATTTACATGTTTTAATGTATTCATATCCAACATTAATAATTGTTTAATAGATGTATCCGGCACATTGATTGGACCCTAACAGGTACTGGTGTGGGTCAATACCTTTTGAGTCGAATTTTCTTGTTGAAGTATTTTGGCTTATTTGTTCGAGTTGGGTTATCTATCTTTAGCAGTTGTTTCGTATCATTGTCTATCTGTGTGTTCTTCCCTTTTGGAATATTTTCCTTTTCTCGTAATTTTTTCCCCTTCAATTCTTGATTCTGTTTCTTTCCTTATTAAGATGCCTAGTTTGTCACTGACAACTTGGCTCCTGTATAAATTAGATTATTCAATTCAGTGTTGCCTCTGTTGGGATATGTTTAGTAATTTATTCACCGTTTCTATTTGATTTTTCCAGTTTTAATTCTTTAGTGACATTAATATTTCCTTTTCTTCAGTCATGATTTTCGTTGTCATGTCCCTTTAGTTGTTTTTTTACTTTTTGTGGGTATTTCACACCAGCTCTTCCAATTTTTCGTTGGAGTCTGATTGACAATAAGTCTCTCCAGATCACCAAGACTCTTTTAAGTAGCCAATTTTAGTAGTGCTGTGGTCTGGATGATTTCAATTATTCCTCTAATCTTCACTTTCACCAGTCTCTTTTCCAGATTCTTGAGGACAGTTCCAAGGGCTCCAACTACGATTGGTATCACTGTCATCTTCATGTTCTACACATATTTCCAGTTTCTTTGTAAGGCCCAGGTATTTTTCCAGATTTATGCTTTTTAATTTTTTTAAACTCTATGGTCTGCTTCAACGGCAAAATCTACTAAATGAAAAGTTCTTTTCTTCTTAATTCAAAACTTGGTCTGCACTTCTGGTCGGGATTAAGGAGCTGATGTAGGTGTGGCAAAAACAATCTCCTTGGTCTAGCGCTAGTGAAAAGTGGATAGACTCCCTCGCTGATTGGCTGATACCGACATTAGGCCGCCCCGACGACTTACATTTTTATATATCACAAAATCATAGAGATTTTATGCGTTTCATTTTCTAGCACAAATTATGATTGATACATATATTAGTATGGTAAAATTCCGATCTCTTGTATAATTCTCATTGGATGACTTTCCCCACCGAGTTGTGCTTAGTTATGCATTACTTTTGTGCCTGTTTGTTGCAGTCACCTATTATGTGATTTACTGTTTCATCTATATCATCAAACTTGCTACACATTTGGTATTCTCCGGCATATAGTCAATTTTTGCTTTGACATAATTTGTTCATATGTTATTATTGTGTGCTGCTTTTAATAGAAATTCACCTTTTCTCTTCAAGTATCCTTTTTCGTGACTTTGGCCTGGTCATCTCATGAGCTATCTTTTAATTTGTCACTTAAAGTATCCATATATTTGTTTTTCGTCTTCCCATTTTTGTTATCTAAATTGATCTATTTGTCTTATTCTAATGCCCCTTTGCTTTTGTTTACATATTCTTCAAACCCTTGTATTGTTGAATATACATAATCGTCTATTATTTTTTTTTCTCAAAGTTTTTTCCTATCCGCCTTCGCTTGGGGTTCACTAGAGGCTGAATGACAGCAAGTCTCCTCAGGTCTCCAGGACTTTTCTCTGTATTCTAGCCGATTTTTAACAATGTTGTTGTTTAGAGGGTCTCGATTTTTTCTTTGATTTTTGGTTCATCCACACGTTTTTCTAAATACTTGCAGACCGTTCCAAGTGCACCAATGACAATTGGTACGATCTTTACTATCATGTTCCACAGTTCTTTCAGTTATCTGGCCAGCTCTAAGCATCTGTTTATGTTTTAACTTTCATTTATTTTCACTCTGTAATCTACCGGGACGGCAAAATCCATGACATATCAAGTTGTCTTCTTTTTGTTGATTAACACTAGGTATGGTCTCCAGGACGGAATTAGGTGATCCATATGTATTTCAACGTCAAAGAGGATTTTATGCGTCTCATTATTTTCATTCCTTTTTCAGTTTTTTTACATCAGCGTTAGCTGATGGTATTTAACTCGGGTCTGAATGACAACAAGTCTCCTCAGATTTCCAGAATTATTCTGAGACTTCTCGCCGATTACAACAATGAATTAGTCTGGATGGTCTCAATTCTTCCTCTGATTTCCAGATCCTCAGGTCATTTTTCCAAGATTTTTTGGACCGTTCTAAGTGCACCAACTGCAGTTGGTATCACTTTGATCCTCATATTCCACAGCTTTTTCAATTCTCTGGCGAGATTATTATTATTATTATTATTATTATTATTATTATTATTATTATTATTTCACCTTATTCCACTTTTTTCACACCTGCCTTAGCCGATGGTTTACTTGAGGCTGAGTGTTTATTATATCACTTTAAAAAATGGAATAACAAATATTCAAATGCAACAACAGTTATGATTAGTATATGATTAGATCTTGGAAACAAAATTTATCTATGTAAGTATATATTGTGAATACCCGTAATCAGTTTGGTTCCCCTAGCAAAATTAGTCTATTATCATATTTATGCTTCTATCTAAGAAGAAATAAATGTTTCTAATTAGAATTCCAAAATGATCTCCGTCATATCGAAAATTTGCATAATTGTAAAATGACATCCGACGTCAAAATTATTATTGCATACATGACTGACAATTGGGTTAGAGCAGTTATGCATTGGTATACGTTATTGCTCTCTCTGTCTCTCTCTGTCTCTCTGTCTCTCTGTCTCTCTCTCTCTCTCTCTCTCACACACACACACACACACACACACACCACACACACATATATATATATATATATATATATATATATATATATATATCGAGCTAGATCAGCAAACTATTGTTTGTGAGGTTGATTCTTACTGGGTTTTCAAAACGGTCGTTTAAGATAAGCTTAGTACATATTAACCCAAACACTCAGCCACAAGCAGAATGAAACATTCAACACAATGTGTCTTTTCAACGCGGAATGCATATGGTCTGCATTCAGTTTTCCTTCTCCTAGACTTGTTGACCCAGGAAGGTTAATTAACCAAGTCTGCTCAACTATATAACACAAACAGTCTCGTCCAGGATTTTAACTCGTTGCGTCAATTACCTTTCCCGCGATGATAAGCGTTACACGGGAGCTCCTTCAAGATATGCTAAGTAAATGAATTCCGACTGGGAATCGCAAGGTACCTGGTTCGATACCGGCCCTTGCCAACTCAGCGTATGAGTAGCACAGGGATCTGTACGGTGAAGTGGGGAGCTGATGGTAGGAGTGGCGCTTCGCTTCAGAAGCTAAAATCTATCTTCCTGGTCTAGCGCTAGTAAAAAGAGGATAGACTCCCTCGCTATCTGGCTGATACCGACTTTAGGCCAACCCGACGATTTACTTACATATATATTTAAAGGGCTGGTTAGCTCAGACGATAGATCATTCGCCTAGGAATCCCAAGGTTCTGGGTTCGATACCGATCCTCACCAACTCAGTGTATGAGTAGCACAGCTGGAGCAATCTCTGTGTGGTGAACCCCTTGGCACTGTCATTGTGGTGCTCCATCACAAAAATGCCCCTGATCTAGCACAAACGAAAGGGTGATAGACTCCCTTACTGTACTAAGCTTATCTTAGTTTGGCTTAACGACCGTTTTGAAAACCCAGTAAGAATCAAACTCACAAACAATAGTTTGCTGATCTAGCCCGCTATATATATATATATATATATATATTATATATTATATATATATATACCAACAATAGGACCGTCCGCAGATTTACTATCTAATATACAAACATAATGAGAATTTTAGTATATGAAGATAAATCTTAGAAAATTATAGAGAAAAACATCTTGATTTTATCTTTTTAAAATATCTTTACAATAAAGATTAACTTATTGCGTAATCGGATTTGATTAACTTGAAAAATAATATATCTGTTTATTTACTGAACTCATATTGTGACAGTACGTAGGTACCTAGCAAGGATACGGTTCAATAGGAATGGCTTTTAAGTCTAGAAATGGTTAATCTATGGCAGACTCCCTAGCTTGATAAATGACGCACAGACAACAGTAAACAACAGTTGATCTCCAGAAGCCATTCACGTGATCGTTGTTGACATTGACGTCATAGGAATCAGTTGTCTAAATAACTGAGTGGAGATGCTATTTTAAGATTGTCTGCTTCATAGAAATTATACTTACCTTAAAAATGTCATTCAACAAAATCTCGATAGACTAACTTAATTTTTCCAATTTCCCCTGCGCATGAATAAGTACAGTTTTCTTTATTGAAATACTTATCTAAAACCAATTGTGTATGTCTAGTTCTACGGCCTTCATTTGATATTGCTTTTTCTAGCGTATATTTTGATGATATTTGTGACGAATCATATTGAAGAATATTACAGTGTTTAACTCGACTTTGCTGGCATCATCAGCAAGAGCTAAAAATGAAAGGGAAGCCTTGGTTGAAAGATTGTATTGCGCCAATTACCCGTGATTTCCTAGAAATTGAACGTTTCAAATATCGGCCTTACCCGAAGTCACCACCCCCATCAACTTCCACTTGGGGATACACAAATATGTAACTCACCGAGTGGGCTATTAATGTTAATTTACGAGATGTATTTACTTATCGAATTTTGATCGAAGAAGGATTTCCGACTCGTCAGCGGAACTTAGAATACGCTGACTGTATCACCTGCAGAAGACGAATAATTCGCCAAAAAGTGATGTTCTGGGTAGAGCTCTGAGAGTGTGGGCTGCCCTTTTATTGCTAACACTGAGAGGTTCACTTTTACTTGAAGTGATAATACATGTGTCAAATATATCTTTCTGAAAATTATTTGTATAAGATAGGATATTTGGTACCATATAACAGTAAATTACTTGTAATTCGGATTCTTACATGACGCTATAATTATTCTTACTGAAAATTATTATTACTTACTTAAAACCATATTACTGTTAACAAATAAATAATCATTATTGGAAAGAGCCAATTAATTGAAAACATATAATTGTGTATAGAATATCACGATTAAATGGGAATTCTTGAAACAATACACATATATGCATATTTTTTGTTTTAGATTGGAATACTTGAAAATCAATCAATCAAAGAAGGATTGTTTTTCATTGAATAAGTAACATTAAGTATATATATACATACATGCATATATATATATATATATATATATATATATATATATATATATATATGACCTAACCAACATGATAAACACCATAAAATTCTACAACAATCGCCAGGTGTTGACTTTTAGGTTCACGCTACTTAAACCCAATATATATATATATATATATATATATATATATATATATATATATATATATATATTGGGTTTAAGTAATGTGGACATAGTCAACACCTGGTGATTGTTGTTTAATTTTATGCTGTTTATCATGTTGGTTAGGTCATTTTCGAAGTTTTCTAGTTCGTCAATTTGTGGTGGGAATTTTCTTGTTGTAAATCTATAGTTTTCTTTTTGCGGTTTTATTAATAAGTTTAATTAATACGTATTTTACAGAATTGTTTACTCGCATTTATTGTGACAAATTTAGCATTAAATCAAAGGTAAAATGTAGGGCTAGTGTTATACTTCAGTGTAAAAATGATAGCATCTTCAACTTACAATAACAATAATATTCTATTTTTTTAAACCGTCTGTAGGGATAGTTTTTTAAAAAATCATATCATGATGTACATTCGCCAAAAGGGTTGACGCTAAAATAGATTTGAAGCCTAAACGTTCACACCCAATCGTTCAGTCAAATTATACCAAATTTCATTGAGAAGAGGGATGACTAAAGAGAGATAGAGAGAGAGGATAACAGATAGATAGACAGACAGACAGACAGACAGACACAAACATTGAAAAGAAATGATTGCAAAATAAAATTATCACCCAACCTGTTTACCGGATTTTTCCTAGAGCTCTTCCTCAGACTGAATAAAAGTGTTCGTGATTTGATGCCATCGAGCGTTGTTTTCGCAAGAACCCGATAGCGAGATTTCTACTGCGCTATCCGAATCTCCAAGCGAGCCGGAGTTAAAATTAGCCTCGTCCAAGTAAATAAACCAGATATGACTTACCTGAAAAAAAAAGAAGAGGAAAAAACAACATGGCTTTTAAAAATGTTCAAAATAGTCGTCTATATATTCATGTACAAAACAAAATAGATAAAGAGGAAGAAAAACTCGCATCAAAAAATATATGAAGTAGGTTATTTATTTGCTAAGACGATTTAATTTCGTCTTTTTTTAGATGAAATATTCAATGTGGACAGAGATTGATACTGGCAGTCAGGTAATCCATCCTGTCTACAGAAATGGTAGCTTCAGTGCATATGTGATTGAGAAGAATAAAATATATGTCCTTTTGCGTTATTGAATTTTGCCAAGGGCGATTAAATATAGTCAAGATGATATCGCAGAATAATTAGCGTTATATTGGGACATGAGAAATAAATAAGGACAAGTTACCTAGGCTCCACTAAATTTTCATGGTTACAACAGACTTCTGATTATCACGAGGACAAGACAGACTGCAGGGCGGATTACGGTATCTTAGGGAACAGTTAAAACATTGACAGAGGTTGTTTTTTGGTTGAACCTTTTCACATGAAGCAAATGAATAATGGGGAATATCTGCTGAGTAAATGAATCAACAACACGCTAGTCTTCTTAAAAATATAGGTCATTTGCTGTTTATTTATTAGTTTAGTTAGTTGGCTTGTTGAATGTTACGGCATGTTAACCCTTGGGTTATTTTATGGCAAATACTTTTGTGTTATTCATTATTGGCGGGTATTCAATTTTTAAACATATTCTTATGTGCATTTTTTTAATAGATAAGACACTAACAGGTACAACAACTCTGGGTCAGAGCAGGCCTGGGAATAATGGCAATAAAGGTGTACTTCACTCTCCCCAGAGCTACAGATTCGGAACCTCACCACTACTGCAGTTTAAAGTCATACTTAGGATACTTATTTGTTAAGGTTTCTTGGTCTGGTTTGGATTATTTGTTTAACAGCATATCAATTCCTTATGGGTTATATAGTAACAAATTATGAGATTCACCTGTAATTTTTTACTAGGGTCAGGGTTCGTTTATTTGCTTAACGGAAAATCACCTTCATAAAGGATTCGTGCTATCGGTACTCTTTGATGATGATTATAAATGCCGAAATTTGATTCATTTGTAAATGTTTGGTCATAATCATAACTAAATTTTCAATATTTCATGGCAATTTTTTTTTAAACTGAAAATTTATTTGACTATACTCATTTATTTGCTTATTTGTAGTTTTGAGTATTCATATCCAATACTAATAGAGTCCTGAGTATACCACTAAATTGTATCTGAGGTGAGTCTTCTGGAGTTCCGGGTATTGTGGAGTAAACCTTCAATGCCATCATTCCTAGTTCCACTTTGACCTGGAATGGTAGAACCTGTTAATTTCACATCTATGGGTCAAATAGATATGTCTAAAATCCATTAGTATTGGATCGAAATGATATTAAATTGTTATTTCAAGTTAGAATTGTTTATTAGGAATCATTGTTATTAGTTACTTGAAACGATATTATCACTTGAAATCATAGAACTGGGTACAAAAATGCTTATAGACAAATAAATCCAATATTTACAAATTACTTCATAAGGCATTGATATGCCTTGAAGACAATAAACCAAACCTATGAATATAAATAAGGAAATTTGGCAGATATGTAGTATTTAATAAGCTAATATCTCAGATCAGGATTACTGTACTGTAGTTGCTACTCACGGGGCATCCTTGAAGTATCGTATGTATTGTAAATTTAATCATAATAAGAATCCAAAAGAACATCACCGTGGGCTCCATGTTAGAATAAGCTGAAAGCATCGGTTTCTTTCAGATCACATGAGTTAAATTATATTGATCCTTTTCTTGGATTAGAAACTATTTAGTAACATTGCGTTCTGCAACAATCTGTATCAGCAATAATTTGTATTTGAAAGGAATACTTGAAAACCTATAACAGTATGAAAACAAATTATTATTCAATAGCAACAGCTACTTAAAAACCACATGATTGTTCATAAACAATAATAATTAATAATAGTTACTTGAATATAATATAATATAATATAATAGTTAAAAATAAAGAAGGCGCGTGAGTATCTTTGTGATTATCTTCGTAGGAAATGAACTGCCCGAATTCAACTCTTGGACGCGACTATTTGCATTTCGCGCAGCGCTAATACTCTTGGGAAAGGTATGCATCCAACTATCCCCCAACAATAGGTAAATAGTAGGGCAGACTATACACTTTAACCTTAGTATGGCAACCAGACTAGGATAAGAAAAACCTGAATTCAAACCTGATAAACTTCGCTTAAGAAATAGACCTTGTGTCACATCCAACTCGTACGGAGGGGTTGGTAAATATGTATATCATGGTTAAAATCATTATCCTTGATTATCTAAAACCATATCATCAT
>CM042150.1:78313658-78339506 GCA_023376005.1 Doryteuthis pealeii
AAACAATAATAAGCAGTAAGCTATGTTGTCTCAAGGCGTAAGTAAACATTCTGGAATCCTTTTACAAATCTTCAAAAGAAAATAAATATCTGTCTTACTAGACTAATTATCCACATTTAATTACACCTTGCTGGTTCGATTATAAATAATTCTTTAAGCTGGAGGTTTTTAATTAATTAAAAATAATTATTTCGTAGAATAAATAATCTGAACAACAAAACAAACATTTCAGATGATGCGTTTCTTAAGCTTCTTTGTGTTAAATGAAAGTATATTCCACGACAAAATAATTATTTTTCAAATAAGAATATAAAGGTCATAAGATGACCTATCTATAAATCCGTGCTGATATCAAAACAATATACACAATGTTGAATCGTTAATACAAAGATATTTAACCCCGCCACCAATCTTTGTGTTGGAATGTATCACAAGGTCGGATTATTTTGGAGTACCCCGCAGGAAACATGTCTCTTGTTGGTTCAAAAAATGCTCAGTTTCGTCGACGTTCCCCTTCAGGGCGCCACAGACGACAAGCAATAAACGTCGCCTTTAAATATTTTAGGTGAGGCGATTGGTACTATCTTGGTGGAAGGCTTCCCCCTGAAATATGAGCTATTAATGTTACTACACAAACTACTTGGCACGAATTCTAAGTGAAGTTGTGATAAGCGTGATTGACGTGCAATTTTTATGATGCGTAATGTCACGAGATATCTAATTTGTATAATGATTTTAAAAAGCAGGTTTTAATAAATAATTGTCTTTTTCCTATTCATTTGTACTTTTATGCTTTATGTAAACATTTCAGGAATGTTTTGATAAATAACTGTCCTTTTAATTCATTTGTGATGTTATGGTTTTCTTTTTCATATCTATAATAGATCGTTTTGTGTATAAGGTTTATAAAAACGCTTTCGAAAAACATGTCGCTTAGAGAAACGAGTGCGTAAATAAACATACACAAAATGAGAAATTAAAAACAAACTATTTTTGTGACGACTATAATGAAAATTAAAATATAACCACTTGCACTTGTTCATTGGCATTTCAGTCTCGGAAGACTATAATATAGTTTTTATGTCCCTGAAGTTACAGCGCCTCCTGTGACTGTAAAATCAAATTTTCGAAACACATTCTCGACCCCAGATGTCGCATGTGAAGTCTGTCCCTGAAGATGTTCATATGCCGGTGATTTTTTGCCGCTGCTTTCTTCGGGACCTCTTAGCTTCATGTTGTTGCGCCAGGGTATCTTCAGACATGAATAGTCCGCTACAAAGAGCCTACCGCCACTGAGGGCGGTCCTAAGCCAAATTTTCCCAGTTGTTAGGGACAATGCCAATGCACCTGAGATCATTCTTGCAGACATCCTTGAAATGCAGCAGGAGGCGACTAATCTGTCTTTTACCAGACGAAAGAGCTGCATAGAGGATGTCCTTCGGTATTCATCCATTATCCATCCGGTGGACATGGCCCTGCCATAGGAGACGACGCTGTCTCAGTAGAGAACACGAGCTACACAAGAACTAAAATAACCACTTACATTTACAGGCACAAATATAAGGTAGTGTTCTTAATTTTCTTATAGCACCACTCAGGTTAAGCAAAGGTGGGTGTTGTATACATAGATTTAAAACCGAAATAAATCAGTATCATTTTTGTTTTGTTAACTTTTTATTGTTTTGCTATTATTAATTTTTTCTGATTCAAATTAAAACCCTATCATATAAAAAATGCCACATTTAAGCGCGTGTTTTACAGCAAGTAAAATAATAATCGGCTAATCTAATAATCGGCTAATCTTGTTTTTATGATGTAGATTTATCTTTTTATCAAAACAATGGTTGTTTGTAAGCATGTTACACATTTTCAGTTGTCAAAAATATAAAATAGACATTGTTTAGAAAGGTTATATCAGCAAAAGTTACTTTTATACTTTTTATTAGTCTCTTTGTGTCTGCGATACATGTCTCGACCTGGCGAACTGTAGTATTTTGTCTAGTATATATACTACCACATTTTTATTTGTTTTTTTTTTCTCAGGTTACGGTTTGTTATAATATTAGCTGTTCCTAAGTGGTCTTCCATCTCAGAACAGAACAGGTTATTATCTGCTTAACTTCACTCATGTGAGGGAAACCAGTGTGATTTAATCGTGTGTTTGTATTTATCCAAACCCTCCTCCATCCAGAGGATACTACCCAAAGTCAATTTGTAAGCAGCTGGTTTGGATTTAGATGTTTCCTTCTTCCAGACCGGTTACCATACCAAAGGGTCCAGTTTTCTCTTTGGTTCATTTATAACTGGAGGAGAAAAAGATGTAGCCATGCCTTTTCCAATGACGTTAGAATTGAAATGAAAACAAGCATGTCTCCAATTTGAACTCGGATCGGCGATTCCATTTCCTACGGCGATCAACGTTACACAATTCACGTTTCCTGCTCTGTCGGCAGGGTATAAAATACGATGATTATATGTCGTGCAGATGCGTACCCCCTCCCCGCCCAATGGGTACTCTGAGTATGAAACTAAAATGCATTTGGTGGTGAGGCTCCAGATTTAGAGACCTGATGAGTGTGGCGTATTCACTTCCTTGCCATTGTCCACTTTACCGGAGTGGTTGTACCTGTTAGCTTTACATATGAGGATGAAATATATATATTTTTAAAAATGATTTATATTCGATAGTGTGCTAAAAAGAACTGTTTAGAAACAATTACGCAAAAATGTAATAGATGTGCAATGAACATGATTCCCTAACCTTTAGAAGGTTCATTTGCCGGTAAAATCAATCAATGAAGCATTCACTCTTCACCCGCACATTTTATCTTTGATAATTCAGTTGCGCAATCTAAAGCCTCGCAAATTGAAATGCTTCTAAATTTCACAGTATCTATATTTTCAGTAAATAACCTGATAGTTTTTGAATGCATAATATAATATAAAATATCTGAATTTGCATAGTTTATTGAGGATAATAAAAATTTCCGTAAATTTATAGAGCGTTAAGCCAGTTTTCCAACTTTCAAAGTAGATTTCCAGAATCATTGTGGTGCTCACAATTTAAGAAATAATTGCTTCGTTTCAAATAATCAGCAACTAAAGAGAAAATAAAATTGAAATTAAAATCTTTTGTTGGGTTTATAATCCTTTTAAGCGTAAACATCTTCGATCGTGGGAATCAATATATCATAAAGGTTTCATTTTATGATATATTAATTCCCACGATTTTTTAACAAAAAAAGACATATACCACAGAAGAAATATAGAATTCTACATACACTAGCTCAGTTGAGTTTTTTTAATTTATAATTTTTATTTTTCCGACTGTTGTCTTCATCTTTATCGTGGTATGTGCAAATACAATGTGCCAGCCGTTGTATTCTCCGGCATCCCTTAGGTGTTCCCTGTCTATCCGAGCATAGCAATGACCCATCCTGGGAAATCATTTTGAATAGTTTGTTGGTCAAACAAGATGTCGACGAACTTTTGAAAATCTCATTCAAATAAGGACGTCATTAAAGGAAGACCGAATGAATAAAGCGGCCAAAATGTTGTGTTTTACATAGCACAATAAAGATGAAGACAACATCCGAACATTTCAAAATTATAATACAACATGACTCATACTAAATAATACAGACAAATAAACGTTTTCAATTTCACTGAAACATAGTTGCATTATAGTAATTTACCCGACCTGTGTTGCTATGGGTTGAATGTGACACAAGGTCCACACGTATGGGGTATCCAGCAAGAATCGAAAATCTCAATTTAAGCAGAAAATGATCTGCCAGACTTAGTTTGCAAACCATTATAATCACGATGGGTGCCATTGTATTTTGAATAGCCTGTTCGCCACTTAAAAGATGTGACACAAGTTGCAAGAATGGGATATCCAGCAAGGATAGAACTCGTATTCAATAGTAATTGATCAGTCCGATTAGCTTGCTAACCATTACAAGAAACAATGTGATGACCTTTTTCTACCCAACCCGTTCGCCATGGGTAGGATGGAACTCAAATGCCACAAGTATGGCATTCTGCGAGTACTGAACTCGCTATTCAGTAGTAATGAATCTGCGAGTTTAGCACGATTGGGCGCCCTTCATAGTTGTATTGTATTGTAAATGAAAATAGGAAACATTTATTTTCTGGGAATTTTTAAGAATCAAACGTCTTACATTTACCACTGGTAATGGAACACTTCATAATATTGCATAATATTTAGGTATCGTTACTGTCCATTTTCATGAACTTATCAAACGTTATAGTAACATTTGCGTCTGGGAGTATGGGTAATTTGATAAACATTTATTAACCAAATAAACGTTTATATGAAATTCGTACTTGATTGAACATTCTATGAACGCATCAAAACATTAACGATATTTCATAACCTATCAAACATTAATAAAACATTCGATAGATGCATAACTATTTTATAATCTCTCAGATGTTTTATAAGTTTCGAGTAACTTGTTGAACAGTATTTTTAAAAAAACGTTAATAAACCCTCCCAAAATTTTTTTTGGGGGAAATTAAGACCCTTCATACAACATTTTATATATAATTCAAACGTTAACATCGGGTACAATTGATAAATCCATTTTCTAGCCAAATCAAATATTTGGTAGAACATTTGAGTACCATGACTGACCACTTTTAACCTACCAATCTTATATAGATATTTGGGTACCGTTTATTACTATCGAAAACTTATTTGACATTTATATTTCCCTATTCCTCATTTCATGACCACAAAGGTTATATTACGTTATACATTTATGGAAGCGAGAGTTTACGATTTTTATACCTCTCAAATGTTACATAAATTTAGGGTGTCGCTACTACTGTTTGGTGACACACCCAAACATTATATTACAAATCGACGGGCTGCGACTCACTGTTTACGAACATTCTTATCATTGAACTTAATCGCATTAGATTTCCTCTACCCTCTATTCTCCTAATTTTATATATATTTTCCTGTTTTCTTCATATCTTCTAATCCTAGGATAGTTTGATACAATTCTAAATCGAATGAATGCTAGCGAAAAATTGTTTATATCATCAAGTTTTCGAAATGGTAATATCATTCAGGAATAATGTGTGTTACATATTGAGAGGTTTTCTATGAATGATGTACTGGGTAGCGTAAAGATAAGTAAAGCCGTGCAGGGTGGTCTAATGTCGGTAATGCGAGACCAGCACAGCGAGGGAGTGCTATCCACTTTTGCAGTAGCGATGAGTAGCAGCAAGGATCTGTGCGGTAAAGTGAGGAGCTGAGCAGTACGTATGATAACTTCCGCCTCAGACGCAAAAACAATTCCCTTGTCTAGCGCTACTGAAAAGTGGATAGCCTCACGCTCGCTGTCTGGCTGATACGCGACATTAAGCACCTGCCGGCTTTACTTCATTTACGCTAGCAGTACATCATTCAAGGAAACTCTCATTATGTAACAACACATTATTCCTGAATGATATTACATTTCGAAAATTGATGTATAAACAATTTTCCGCTTAGCATTTGCATTCGATTAGAATTGTATCAAACTATTCCTAGATTAGAAGATTATGAAGAAAACAGGAAAATATATATAAATATGAGAATAGATGGTAAGAGGAAATCTAATGGGATTAAGTTCATGTAAAGAACTGTCGTAAACATGAGTCGCAGCCCGGTCGAATGTAATATAATGTTGGTGTGTCCATCCAAAACAGTAGAGTGCGACACTAAATTTATTTGTAACATTTGGAGGTAATAAAATGGTAACTCTCGCTTCCTATAATGTATAAATGGGGTGGTATAATAATAACCTTTGATGGGTCATGAAATGAGGATAGAACAAATAAAATGTATTAATTTTGCGGGATATGTAATAAAACGGTTACCCAATATTATTAAAGATTGGTAGGTTAAAATGTCAGTCATTGGTACTCAAATGTTCTACAATATTTGATGTTAGAAAATGGTTGTATCAACATGTCCCGAATGTTAACGGTTTGAATATGTTAATAAAATGTTTTATGAAGGTATCAATGTTATATAAGTTTTTTAAACTGTTTCACAAGTTACTCGAAACTATAAACATCTGAGAGATTATAAAAAAGTTATGCATCTATCGAATGTTATATAATGTTGATAGGTATGAAATATCTCTTTAATGTTTGATGCGTTATAGAATGTTCATATAATGGTATTCGAAATTTCATATAACGTTTTATTGGTTATAAAATGTTTAATCAAATTACCCGATACTCCAGTCGCAATGTTATATAACGTTTGATAGTTCATGAAATGGACAGTAACGATCCTAAATTATTATGCAATATTAGTGAAGTGTCATCACCAGGGTTAAAGTGTAAGACGTTTGATTCTTAAAAATCCCAGAAACAATAATGTCTATTTTTCCATTTACCATACAATACAACTATGAGGGCGCCCAATCGTGCTAACTCGCAGATTCATTACTACTGAATAGCGAAGTTCAGTATCGCAGATGCCCATACTTGTGGCCTGAGTTCATCCTACCATGGCGGAACGGGTTGGGTAGAAAAAGGTCATCACATTGTCTGTAATGGTTAGCAAGCTAATCGGTCTGATCAATTACTATTGATAGCGAATTCTATCCTGTGGATATCCATTCTTGCAACTTGTGTCATCTTTTAGTGCGACAGGCTATCAAATACAATGGCATCCCATCGTGATATAATGGTTTGCAAACTAGTCTGGCAGATCCATTTCTGCTTATTGAGATTTCGATTCTTGCTGGATACCCATACGTGTGACTTGGTGTACATTCAAACCATAGCACACAGGTCGGGTAAATCTATAATGCAACTGATGTTTTCCAGTGAAAATTGAAACGTTATTTGTCTGTTTATTTAGTATGAGTCATTGTATATAATTTGATGTTCGGACTGTTGCTTCATCTTTATTGTGGCTATGTAATAACACAACATTTTGGCGCGCTTATCATTCGGTCTTGCCTTATATACGTCCTTATTGTGATAGTGAGATTTTCAAAAGTTCGTCGAACATCTTGTTTGAACAACAAACTATTCAAGAATGATTTCGCCAGGATGGGTCAATTGCTATGCCTCGATAGACAGGGAGACACCTAAGGGATGCCGGAGGAATCAACAGGCTGGCTACATTGTTTTTGCACATACACATAAGATGAGAACAACACGTCGCGAAAAATAAAAATTATAAATAAAAAACTCAATCTGACAGCTAGTGTAATGTAGAATTCTATATAATCTTCTGTGGTCATAGTGTCTTTTTGTTAAAAAATCGTGGGAATTATAATCATTAGAATGAAACATTTATGATATATGATCCCACGACGAAGATGTTTTACGCTAAAAGGATTATAAACCAACAAAAGATTTTAATTTTCAATTTTATTTTCTCTTTAGTTGCTTGAAATTATTTGAAACGAAGCAATTATTCTTAAATTGTGAGCCCACAATGATTCTGGAAATCTGACTTTGAAAGTTGGACCAACGGCTTAACGCTCTATAAATTTCGGAAATTTTATTATCTCAAGTAAACTATGCAATTCAGTGATATTTTTATATTTATATTATGCATTCATACTATCAGGTTATGTCTTCTGAAAATGATAGATACTGTGAGAATTTAGAAGCATTTCAGATTTGCGAGGCTTTAGATTGGCGCAACTGAATGTATCAAGAATAATAATGTGCGGTGAAGAGTGAATTGCTTCATGTGTTGATTTTACCGGCAAGAAACCTTTCTAAAGGTTGAGGGAAATCATGTTCATTGTTGCACATCTATACATTTTTGGTAATGTTCTAAACAGTTCTTTTTAGCACCACTATCGAATATAAATCATTTTAAAAATAATATATTTCATCCTCATATGTAAAGCTAACAGGTACAACCAAATCCCGGGTAAAAGTGGACATATGGCAATGAAGTGTACGCACACACAGGTTCAGGTCTCTAATCTTCGGACCTCACACACTCAAATGGCATTTTAGTTTCATACTCGAGTACCCATTGGGCGGGGAGGGGTTACGCTTCTCACGACATATAATTCATAGTATTTTATACCCTGCCGAACAGAGCAGGAAACGTGAATTGTGTAACGTGATCGCCGTAGGAAATGGATATCGCCGATCGAGTTCAATTGAGACTTGCTGTTTTCATTTCAAATTCTAACGTCATTTGTGAAAAGCATGGCTACATCTTTTTCTTCCTCCAGTTTATAAATGAACCAAAGATGAAAACTGGACCGCCCTTTGGTATGGTAACCGTCTGGAGAAGGGAAACATCTAAATCCCAACCAGCTGCTTAGAAATTGAACTTTGGGTAGTATCCTCTGGATGGAGGAGGGTTTGGATAAATACAAAACACACGATTAAATCACACTGGTTTCGCTACATGAGTGAAGTTAAGGCGAGATAATTTAACCTGTCTGTTTCTGAGATGGAAGGACGCACTTAAGGAACAGCTAAATATTATAGACAACCGTAACCTGAGAAAAAAAGGAAAACAAATAACAATGTGGTATATACTATCAGAGCAACATGACTAGCAGTTAAGCCAGGTCGAGACATGTATCGCAGACACAAAGAGATCTAAAAAAGACAGTTGATAAAGTAACTTTGTTGCTGTCATATACTTTCTAAACAATGTCTATTTTATATTTTGACAGCCATGAAAAATGTGTAACAATGGCTTACAACAACCATTGTTTGATAAAAAGATAATCTACATCATAAAAACAAGATTACCGATATTAGATATTACCGATTATTATTTTACTGCTGTAAAACAGCGCTAAATGTGGCATTTTTATATGATAGGGTTTTAATTTGAATCAGAAAAATTAATAATAGCAAACAATAGAAACGTTAACAAAACAAAATGATACTGATTTAGTTTTCGGTTTAAATCTGTATGTTTACAGCACCCACCTTTGCTTATACCTGAGTGCGTGCTATAAGGAGAATAAGAACACTACCTTATATTTGTGTCCTGTAAATGTAAGGTGGTTATTTTTAGTTCTTGTGTAGGCTACGTTTCTCATACTTGAGACCAGCGCGTCTCCTATGGCAGGGCCATGTTCCACGCGGATGGATAAGGATGGATGATATACGAATGGACATCCTCTATGGCAGCTCTTTCGTCTGGTAAAATGACAGATAGTAGTCGCCTGGCACTGCTGCATTTCAAGGATGTCTGCAAGAGTGATCTCAGGTGCATTTGTGGCATTGTCCCTAACAACTGGGAAAATGTTGGCAGGGACCGGCCCATCAGTGGCGGTAGGCTCTTTGTAGCGACATTCATGTCTTGAGATACCCTGGCGCACAACATGGAAGCTAGAGGTCCCGTAAGAAAGCAAGCGGCAAAAAATCACCGCATATGAACATCTTCAGGGACAGACTTCACATGCGACATCTGGGGTCGAGAATGTGTTTCGACGAAATTTGATTTTCAGTCACAGGAGGCGCTGTCACTTCAGGATCATAAAAGACTATATTTATATCTTCCGAACTGGAAAAGTGCCAATGAACAAGTGCAATGGTGATATTTTATATTTGTCATTATAAGTCGTTCATGGGATCAATATAGTTGTTGTTTTTAATTTTCATTCTTGTGTATGGCGGTTTATTTGTACGCTACTCGTCTCTAACGAATGTTGTTTCGTAATATGGTGTATATGAGACCTTATACACAAAACGATCTATTATAGATATGAAAAAGAAAAACCATAACATCACAAATGAATAAGGACAGTTATTTTATCAAAAACATCTGAAATGTTTAAATAAAGCATAAAAGTACAAAATGAAAGGAAAAAGACAATTAATTTATTAAAACCTGCTTTTTTAAAATCATTATACAAATTAGATATCTCGTGACATTACGCATCATAAATTCGCAGCGTCAATCACGCTTATCACAACTCACTTAGAATTCGGCAGTAGTTTGTGTAGTAACATTAAATCAGCTCACTATTTCAGGGAAGCCTTCCACCAAGATAGTACCAATCGCCTCACCTAAAATATTTAAAGCGACGTTTATTGCTTTGTCGTCTGTGGCGCCCTGAAAGGGGCAGTCGACGACAACTGCAGCATTTTTTGAACGCACAGAGACATGTTTCCTGCGGGTACTCCAAAAATAATCCGACCTGTGATACATTCCAACACAAAGATTGGTGGCGGGGTTAATATCTTTGTATTAACGATTCAACATTGTGTATATTGTTTTCGATACTCACACGGATTAAATAGATAGGTCATCTTCTGCCTTTATATTCCTTTATTTGACAAAGATAAGTTATTATTGGCTTCGGTTGGATGAGATGACTTTCAATTTAACACAAAGAAGCTTAAGGAAACGCATCATCTGAAGTTTGTTTGGTTGTTCAGTATTATATTTTATGTTCTTACGAAATATATTAATTTTTAATAATTAAACGCCGCAGCTTAAAGATTATTTATAATCGAACAGCAAGGTGTATATTAAGATTGTGGATAATTAGTCTAGTATGACAGATAATTTATTTTCTTTGAAGATTTGTAAAAGGATCCAGAATGTATTACGCTTGAGCAACATAGCTTACTGCTTATTATTTGTTATACTCTTAAAGAAACCCATCATGAGTACTTTCTGTTACAGTGGCGAATAAAAAATATATTCAGACCTTCGCTCTTTGTGGAGCTCTGGGAGCTGTGTGGAATCACCCTCCTTTGCTATTATTTCCTACGTTCACTTAACATGAAGTTTATGCGTCAGAGAAACTGGAATCGGACCGAGGTTAAAATTCTGATCTGCTTTCTACCTTATTGGGTAAGATAGTAGGCATGACTTGAATCGTAGCCCTTGGTTGGCAACGTAGTCTGATGGATGCAAACTGAATTCAATTTTTAGTGTATTTATTCTATGTTTTGACGAGTTTGTGTGTAATGTGACGTAAGCAGTGATGTAATTTTTGTAACAGACACCGCACAGCGGAATCTCATGTATTGAAGTGACGGGCCGTGGTTGCGAGGTATTCAATGTCGACCTATGGAGAATGGGAAGCAGGTTCTCGTGGGTATCGTTGGTCGTTGATTTTGAATGAAGTTTTACTTTTCGAATTAGATGAAGCTATTATGCTGAGCTCATTGGGGTAGGCTGTATGTGTGTCTAGTCGTGGAGTTTATATATGATATAGTGGTGTACGGTTTGTAGTTACCTTATGGTGGGTATAGTGAGGTGTTGGTGGCGTAATATTTCACTATAGGTAGTAGGTATAGGTATGAACTCGCAATTTGACGTCCCTATGCGTTAAATGAGGTTCGTAGGGCATGACGTAACTTTAGCGATTATTGATGGTCAACGGCTCAACTTAAGTTAAATAATACCAAAAACAAAAGCCAGTTCTTTTAAATGATTTGTAGTCAATCAAACTTTACTTATTAATTGGTTAAATATTGATGAAAACGTCTGTATTTACCATTGCTTGAAATGACCTGGGAGTCATAGGGTATAATGCGTTGCTAGAAAGACACACTTTTAATGGCAATGTTTTTATAGTCCAATATAGTCTAAACACGTGTTCTTTATTCGAGAAAACGAAGAAAAACTTTTAAAAACTATTCATGCTATCTTGCTACTCTGACTATTAATCTAAGATGAATAAAACACACACGCCACATATGCAACACACACCCACGCATATATATATATATATATCATTATAGGATATATATAATATATATTATAGTAAGTGTGTGTGTGTAAAAATGGAAAGGAATTGAATCCGACAATATGAGGAAAAATGAGTAAAGAAAAAGAAAAGTAATGGAAAAAATGAATTTAATCGATATCACATTAATCGTATCACTTACAGCATGTGTTCGGTCAAGTTTATGGTGTGAAAATATTATTGTACCCTAACCCTAAAAAAACAAAAACACAAATATCCTATCATACGGTCCTATCTTAGCTATTTCTCAGCGTTCCAAATTTTAACCAAAAATTGCGATGGTTCGAATTTTCCAAAAATGCTCTGTTGTTTTTTCCCATACGAATTTTTTCATAAAAATATATGTTCACTGTCTGATGAGGTCGATTTACTTGTGATGTGTGCGAATATTTGTCACACACATAAGACTGACCGAAACACATGTGTAAGTGATATCGATTAATGTGAATATCGATTAAATTCATTTTATCCATTGTACTTTTCTTTGTTCTGTTACTCCATTTTTCCTGCATATATCTTTCGATATATATATATATTATATATATATAGTATTATTAGTATACAAGTGTGTGTGTTTTGCGTGTTTGTGTTGCTGTGTGTTGATTGTGTGTTAGTGGGTATGGGGTGTTTTATATGTGTATTGGTTTGTGAGCTGGTGTTGTTGTGTTGTGGTGTGTGTGTGGTGAATGAATGAATGAAAGAAATCCAGGCTACAGACTATTTTTCCTAACTGCCTATTCCCTCATTCCAATTCAATTTTGATAACAGATTTTTAGTCGGATTAAGTGCATATTTATAAAGCCCCCAACCTACATCATTTTCTCGCGGTTATCTAATATCACTCCCAGCAAAAAGCAGACGATAAATGCAACCATTACAGCTCATCTCTTGGCGAATAGCAGAGAAAATGTAACCCTCCAATGAGGGGGGCGATGCATTACTAGAGATATCTTCTGAGAAACTAAAACACCAATACCTGAATCGAATAGGTATAAATTTTCCTTCTTATATCGCTTTACTCGTATTCAACATTAAATGTTATGGCTCGCCGAACATTTACATTTGGTCTTCCTTCTGTTCGTAAATATTGCATGGGGAGGCGCCTTGTCGCTTGAATATGAACTCACTATGAAATAAAAAGAAGACATTATAGAGAAGACCCAAGATAATGAGATAAGGAATTGGAATGCCCCTGAACTCTATAGATATTGCAGCAAAACAAATATGACATAAGGCATGCAAATGAGCATCCAGTATTTAATCATGATTTACTACAGGAATTAGGATCTGCCGTCTGCTAAACTGATTAAATTTCAGCGAATAGGTTGGTGGTTGGTTTACGGATGTATTAACCCTTTTTGGATTAAAGTTAAATGCCCCGAAAAAAAAAGTCGTCCTTTTTCCACTAACCATGGACTCCTACTCGATGTGGACAGCGACCAGTTTTGACTGAGAGAAAAGGCTTACATTTGATCAGATTTGTTGATGACACTTGATGCTATCTTCAGGACATACCCGAGCGATGTTTGATAGGCATCGGGATGGATGAGAAGAGGGAGAGAGAGAGAGTATACTGTGTGTGTTGTGTGTGTGTGGGTGGAGAGAGAGAAGAAGAGATGGGGAATCTGTGATTCGGTACGCCTTGATGATCAAATATAGATGATGAAAATGATATGGTTTTAGATTAATCAAGGATAATGATTTAACCATGGATATACATATTTACCAACCCTCCGTACGAGTTGGATGTGACCACAAGGTCTATTTCTTAAGCGAAAGTTATCAGGTTTGAATTCAGGTTTTCTATCCTAGTCTGGTTGCCTATAAGTTAAAGTTGTATAGTCGCCCTACTATTACCTATTGTTGGGGATAGTTTGGATGCATACTTTCCCAAGAGTATTAAGCGCTGCGCGAAATGCAAACATAGTCGCGTCCAAGAGTTTGAATTCGGGCAGTTCCAATTTCTACGAAGATAATCAACAAGATACTCACGCGCCTCTTTATTTTTACTAATTATAATTAAATATTATATTATATTCAAGTAACTATTATTAATTATTATTGTTTATGAGCATCATGTGGTTCTTATAGTAGCTGTTTGCTTATTAATAATTAATTTGGTTTCATACTGTTATGATGGTTTCAGTATTACCTTTTCAAATACAAATTATTGCTGATACAGATTGTTGCAGAAACGCAATGTTATCTAAATAGTTTCAACAAGAAAAGGATCATATAATTAACTCATGTGATCTGAAGAAACCGATGCTTTCAGCTTTTATTCTAACATGGAGCCCACGGTGATGTTCTTTTGGATTCTTATTATGAGTTAAATTTACAATACATAGATACTTCAAGGATGCCCCGTGAGTAAGCAACTCCAGTACAGTAATCCTGATCTGAGATATTAGCTTGATTAAATACTACGATAATCTGCCCAAATTTCCTTAATTGGTATATTCATAGGTTTCGGTTTTAATTTCTTCAAGGCATATCAGATGCCTTAATGAAGCTAATTTGTAAATCCTTGATTTATTTGTCTATACAGCATTTTTGTACCCAGTTTCTAATGATTTCAAGTGATAATAACAGTTTCATAACTATAACATGATCCTAATAAACAATTCTAACTTGAAATAACAATTTAAATATCATTCGATCCAATAACTAATGGATTTAGAACATATCTATTTGACCATAGATGTGAAATTTAACAGGTTCTACCAGTCCAGGTCCAGTGGAACTTGGAATTGGATGGGCTTGAAGGTAGTTACTCTCATCAATACCCAGAACTCTCAGAAAGACTCACCTCAGATCAATTTACGTGTTACTCGGACTTCTATAGTATTGGATATGAATACTCAAAACTACAAATAGCAAATAAATGAGTATAGTCCAAATTAAGAATTCTTCAGTTTAAAAGATAAAAATTGCCATGAAATATTGAAAATTTAAGTTATGATTTGACTCAACATTTTACAATGTAAGCAAATTTCGGCATTTAAGTTAGATCATCATCAAGAGTACCGAAGCACGAATCTTTATGAAGGTGATTTTCCGTTAGAGCAAATCAACATCGAACCTGAACCCTAGTAAGAAATTACAGTGAATCTCCATCATTTGTGTACTATTATTACCATAAGGGATTGATATGCTGTTAAACATAATCCTAACCAGACCAGAAACCTTAACAAATAAGTATCTCCTATAGTGATGACTTTAAGTGACTGCAGTAGTGGTGAGGTCCGAATCTGCTAGCTCTGGGGAGAAGGTGAAGTGACACCTTTATTGCCATTGCATTCCCCCAGCCTGCTCTGACCCCAGAGTTGTTGTAGCTGTTAGTGTCCTTGATTATTAAAAAAATGGGACATAAGAATATGTTTGAAATTGAATACCCGCCAAATATATGATATAACACAAAGTATTTGCCATAAATAACCAAGGTTAAATGCGTAACATTCAACCAAGCAACTAACTAAACCTAATAAAGTAAACAGCAAATGACCTATATTTTTAAGAGACTTGCGCTGTGTGTTGATCATTTACTCAGTCAGATATTCTCCGCATTATTCATTTGCTGTCATGTGAAAAGGTTCAACCCAAAAAAGCAACCTCTGTCAATGTTTAACTGTTCCCTAAGAACCGTAATCCGCCCTGCAGTCTGCCTTGTCCTCGTGATAATCAGAAGCTCCTGTTGTAGACCATGAAAATTTAGGTGGTAGCCCTAAGTTACTTGTTCCTTATTTATTTCTCATCGTCCAATATAACGCTAATTATTCGCGGATATCAATCTGCTAGTATTTTGATCGGCCTTGGCAGAAATCAATAACGCAAAAGGACATTCATTTATTCTTCTCAATCACATATGCCTGAAGTGCTACCATTTCTGGTTAGACAGGATGGATTACCTGACTGCCAAGTATCAATCTCATGTCCACATTGGAATATTTCATCTAAAAAAAGACGAAAATTAAAATCGGTCTTAGCAATAAAGTAACCTACTTCATATATTTTTTTGTAATGCGAGTTTTTCTGCCTCCTTTATCTATTTTGTTTTGTACATGAATATATGACGACGACTATTTTGAAACATTTTAAAAGCATGTTGTTTTTTTCCTCTTCTTTTTTTTTTCAGGTAAGTCATATGCTGGCTTATATTTTACTGGACCGGGCTATTTTAACTCCCGGCTCGCTCTGAGATCGGATAGCGCCGTATGAAAGTCTCGCTATCGGGTTCTGCGAAAACAATCGCTCGATGGCACAAAATCACGAGAACACTTTACTATTCAGTCTGATGGAAGAGCTCTAGGAAAAATCCGGTAAACATGGTGTTGGCGTGCAGATAAATATTGTTATTTTTGCAAATTCATTTCTTTTCCAATGGTTTTTTGTGTCCTGTCTGTCTGTCTGTCTATCTATCTGTTATCCTCTCTCTCCTACTCTCTTCTTTAGTCATCCCTCTCCATTGAAATTTGTAATAAAATTTGACTGAACGATTGGGTGGTGAACGTTTAGGCTTCAAATCTATTTTAGCGTCAACCCTTTGGCGGAATGTACATCATGATATGATTTTTTTAAAAAACTATCCCTACGACGGTTTAAAAAAATTATGAATATTATTTGTTATGTATAGTTGAGATGCTACATTTTTTAAGCACTGAGTAGTAACACCTAGCCTACATATTTACGCTTTGATTTTAATGGCTAAAGTTTGTCACAATAAATGCGAGTACAACAATTCTGTAAAATACGTATTAATTAAACTTATTAATACACCGCAAAAAGAAAACTATAGATTTAAACAACAAGAAATTCCGCACCACAAATTGACGAACCTAGAAAACTTCGAAATGGACGCTACACGCAACATGATAAAGAGCAGTAAATATTAAAGCAACATCAACCAAGTGTTGACTATGTCCACATTACTTAAACCCAATATATATATATATATTATATATATATATATTATACTAGTTTATTAATATATATATATTATTGGGGTCTAAGTAGCGTGAACCTAAAAGTGCGAACACCTGGCGATTGTTGTAGAATTTTATGGTGTTCTTATCGTATGTTTGGGTCTGGTCAATATATATATATATTATATATATATATATATATATTATATATATATATGCAGTGTATGTATGTAAATTGAACTTAAATGTTACTATTCAGCTGAAAAAACAATCCTTCTTTTGATTGATGATTTTCGAAGTATTCCAAGTCCTAAGAATGCAAGAAGGTATGCATATAATGTGTATGTTCAAGAATTCCATTTAATCGTGATAGTTTCTATGAGTCACAAACTTAATGGGTTTCATTAATTTGGCTCTTTCATAATGATTATTATTTGTTAACAGTAATATGGTTTAAGTATGTAACTGGAATTAATTTGCAGTAAGATATGAGTTATAGAGCGATCAATGTAAGAATCGCTCGATTTACAAAGAGTTAATTTACTGTTATATGGTGACCGAATATCCTATCTTAATACAAGATAATTTTCAGAAAGATTATATTTGACAGCATGTATTATCACTTCAGTTAATAGTGAACCTCTCAGTGTTAGCCTGAAGAAGGGGCCAGCCCACACTCTCAAGAGCTCTACCCAGACATCACTTTTGGCGGGATTATCGTCTTCTGCAGGTGATACAGTCCAGCGTTGAATTCTAAGTTCCGCTGGACGAGTCGGAAAGCTTTCCTCGATCAAAAATTCGATAAGTAAATACATCTCGTAAATGTACATAAATAGCCCCTCGGTGAGTTCTATTTGTGTATCCCAAGTGGAAGTTGATGGGGGTGTGACTTCGGGTAAGGCCGATATTTGAAACGTTCATTTCTTAGGAAATCACGGGTAATTGCGCAAATACAATTCTTCAAACCAAGGCTTCCCTTCATTTTTAGCTCTTGCTGATGATGCCGCAAAGTCGAGTTAAAACCTGTAATATTCTTCAATATGATCGTCCACAAATATCATCCCCAAATTATACGCCTAGAAAGCATTATTCAAATTGAGGCCCGTTAGAACCTAGACCAAAACACATGTGTTTTAGAAAATAGTGATTTTCAAATAAGAAAACTGTAAACTTTTTCCAGTCGGGCAAGAAGGGGAAAATTTGGAAAATTTAAAGTTTTTTAAGTGTCAAATTCCCGAGAATTTGTGTTGTAATGACATTTTAAAGGGTAAGTGATAGATTCGCTTAATGAAGCCAGACAAATCTTAAAGCCAAATCTCCTCCGTACTCTTTTATTTTACGACAACTGATTCCTACTGACGTCAATGTCACAACGATCAACGTGAATGCTTCTGGAGATCAACTGTTTGTTTACTGTTGTCTGTCGTCATTTATCAAGGCAAGGGAGTCTGCCATAGATTAACCATTTTAGACTAAAAGCCATCCTATTGAACCGTATCCTTGAATAGGTACCTACGTATGCTCACAATATGAGTTCAGTAAATATAACAGATATATTATTTTTCAAGTTAATCAAATCCGATTTACGCAATGAAGTTAATCTTATTGTAAAGATATTTAAAAGATAAAAATCAAGATGTTTTTCTCTATAATTTTTCTAAGATTTATCTTCATATACTAAAATTCTCAATTATGCTTTGTATATTAGATAGTAAGATTCTGGCGGACGGTCCCTATTTTGGTATATATATATATATATAGTATATATATATATATATATTATATATATATATATATATAGCGGCTAGATCAGCAAACTATTGTTTGGAGTTTGAATTCTTACTGGGTTTTTCAAAACGGTCGTAAGCAGCTAAGATAAGCTTAGTACAGTAAGGGAGTCTATCACCCCTTTCGTTTTTGGCTAGATCAGGGGCATTTTGTGATGAGCATCACAATGCCAGTGCCAAGGGGTTCACACAACAGAGATTGCTCCAGCTGTGCTACCAATACACTGAAGTTGGTGAGGATTCGGGTATCGAACCCAGAACCTGGGATCCCTAGGCGAATGATCTATCGGTCTGAGCTAACCAGCCCCTTTAAAATATATATGTAGTAAAATCGTTCGGGTTGGCCTAAGTCGGGTATCCAGCCAGATAGCGAGGGAGGTCCTATCCTCTTTTTACTAGCGCTAGACCAGGAAGAATAGATTAGCTTCTGAAGGCGAAGCGCCACTCCACCATCGCTCCCACTTCACGTACAGATCGCCTGTGCTATGCAACGCTGAGTTGCAAGGGCCGGTATGACCAGGACCTTTGCGATTTCCGGCAGTCGAATTCATTTACTTAGCATTCTTGAAGGAGCTCCCGGTAACGCTTATCATGCGCGGGCAAAGGTTAATTGACGCAACGAGTTAAAATCCTGGACGAGACTGTTTGTGTTTATTAGTTGAGCAGTACTGGTTAATTAACCTTCCTTGGTCAACAAGTCTAGAGGAGAGGAAACTGAATGCAGCCATATGCATTCCGCGTTTGAAAGACACATTGTGTTGACATGTTTCATTCTGCTGTGGCTGAGTGTTTGGGTTAATATGTACTAAGCTTAATCTAAACGACCGTTTGAAACCCAGTAAGAAATCACCTCAACAAACAATAGTTTGCTGATCTAGCTCGATATATATTATATATATATCTAATATATATATATCATGTGTGTGTGTGTGTGTGTGGGTGTGTGTGTGTGGTGAGAGAGAGAGAGAGAGCAGAAGAGACAGAGAGAACAGAGAGAGACAGAGAGAGCAATAAACAATATACCAATGATAGAACTGCTCCTAACCCAATTGTCCAGTCATGTAATGCACTAAAATTTTGACTGTCGATGTCATTGTTACCAATTATGCAATTTTCCGATATGACAGGAGATCATTTTGGAATTCTATTAGAACATTTATTCTCTTCTTAGATAGAAGCATAAATATGATAATCAGACTAATTTTGCTGGGAACCAAACTGATTACGGGTATTCCACAATAGTATATGTAACATAGAGTAAATTTTGTTTCCACAGATCTAATCAATATACAATCATAACTGTGTTGCATTTGATATTTGTTATTCCATTTTTTTAAAGTGATATAATACCAACTCAGCTCAGTAAACCATCGGGCTAAGGCAGGTGTAAAAAAGTGGATAAGGTGAAATAATAATGAATAAATAATAATAATAATAAATTGTGTCGGGCGGGCTCAATAATAATACATCAAATAATCTCGCCAGAAGAATTAGAAAAAGCTGTGGATATGAGGATGCAAGAGTGATACCAACTGCAGTTGGTGCACTTAGAACGGGCAAAAAATCTTGGAAAAATGACCTGAGGATCTGGAAATCAGAGGAAGAATTGAGACCATCGCAGACTAATTCATTGTTGAGATCGCGAGAACGTCTTCAGAATAATTCTGGAAAATCTGAGGAGACTTGTTGTCATTCAGGACCGAGTTAAAATACCATCAGCTAACTGCTGATGTAAAAAACCTGAAAGGGAGAAAATAGAGAGACGCATAAAATCCTCTTTGACGTTGAAATACATATGGATCCCTAATTCCGTCCTGGAGACCATTACCTAGTGTTAATCAACAAAAAGAAGACAACGTGTATGTCAATGGAGTTTGCCGTCCCGGTAGATTCAGAGTGAAAAATAAATGAAAAGTTTAAAACATAAACAGATGCTAGAGCTGGCAGAATAACTGAAAGAACTTGTGGAACATGATAGTAAAAGGATCGTACCAATTGTCATTGGTTGGCACATTGGAACGGTCTGCAAGTATTTAGAAAACGTGTGGATGAACCAAGAAATCAAAGAAAAAATCCGAGACCCTCTCAACACACCATTGTTAAGAATCGGCTAGAAACAGAAGAAAAGTCTATGCGAGACTGAGGATGACTTGCTGTCATTCAGCCTCTTAGTGAACCCAAGCGAGGCGGATAGGAAGCAAACTTTGAGGAAAAAATAATAGACGATTAGTCATATTCAACAATACAAGGGTTTGAAGAATATGTAAACAAAAGCAAAAGGGGCCATTAGAATTAAGACAAATAGATCAATTTAGATCACAAAATGGAAGACGAAAACAATATATGGATACTTATAAGTGACAAATAAAGATAGCTCATAGATGACCACAGGCCAAGTTCAGAAAAGGGATACCTTGAAGAGAAAAAGTGAATTTCTATTAAAGCAGCACACAATAATAACTATAGAACAAATTTGTCAAAGCAAAATTGACTATATGCGGAGAAATACCAATGTAGCAAGTTTGATGATATAGATGAAACAGTAAATCACATAATAGGTGACTGCTAATCAACAGGCACAGTATAATGCAAACTAAGCACATGATCTCGGTGGGGAAAGTCCTCCACTGCGAATTATACAAGAGAATCGGAATTTTACCATAGCTAATATATGTATCAATCATAATTTGTGCTAGAAAATGAGAAGCGCATAAAATTCTCTATGATGTTTGTGATATATAAAAATGTAAGTCGTCTGGGGCGGCCCTAATGTCGGTATCAGCCAATCAGCGACGGGGAGTCTATCACTTTCACTAGCGCTAGACCAAGGAGATTTGTTTTTGCCACCACCTACCATCACGGGCTCCTTAAATCCGAACAGAAGTGCACGACCAAGTTTGAATTAAGAAAGAAAAGAACTTTTCATTTAGAGATTTTGGCCGTTGAAGCAGCCATAGAGTTTTTAAAAAAATTAAAAAGCATAAATCTGGAAAAATCCTGGGCTTTACAAATAAAACTGGAAATAATGTGTAGACATGAAGTGACATGATACCCAATCGTAGTTTGGAAGTCCCTTGGAACCTGTCCTCAAGAATCTGGAAAGAGACTGGTGAGAAGTGAAGATTAGAGAATAATTAAAATCATCCAGACCACAGCACTAACTAAAATTGGCTACATTAAAAGAGATCTTGGTGATTGGAGAAGACTTATTGTCAATCAGACTCCACGAAAATTGGGAAAGCAGCTGGTGTGAATACTCACAAAAAGTAAAAAAAAACAACTAAAGGGACTGACGAACGAAATATGACTTGAAGAAAGGAATATTAATGTCGACTAAAAGAATTAAAACTCGGAAAAATCAAATAGAACGGTGAATATATTACTGAAAACGATATGCCAGCAACAGAGGAGTCAACATGATTGAATATCCTAATTTATGACAGGGCCAAACGGTTGTAGTGACAAACTAGGGGCCGATCTTAATAAGGAAAGAAACAGGAATCAAGAAATTGAAGGGGAAAAATCGAGAAAAAAGGAAAATATTCCAAAGGGAAAGAACACACAGATGAGGACATGATACGAAACGAACTGGCTTAAAGAATAGATAACTGCCGAATCTCGAACAAATAAGCCAAAATACTTCAACAAAAAGATTCGACTCAAAAGGTATTGACCCCACCAGTACCTGTTAGGGTCCAGATCATGTGCGGATCATCTATTAAACAATTATTAATGTTGGCTATGAATACATTAAAACATTGTAAATGTTGTATATTTATTGTATAATCATTCCGGATGGTTTGGTTGGACTTTATGGCATGTCAAACCATGTTGAATTTTATTTTTATGCCGAAGACGCATTTTGTTTTCTTATTCTTAATGTCTTAATTCTTTAATTCTTAATCATGGGTAAACAATTTTTTTATCTCAATTTAAAAAAATGTTTTAACTTATTTGGTCCATAGATGGGAAATCCTAACAGGTACTACCGACTCCGTATCGACGGACCCTAGTGAGTAATCGGTGACGAAGGGGAACTCGCTATATTTCCCAGAGCTCCGGAATTCGAACTTCATACCACGATGCATGTAGTTTAACGTCAATATCCAGCACACTAAGACCCTCAGCTACCACCGGCTGAGCACATATATACGATTGAAAGCTTGAGTTTGCCATAAAGAGCAAAGGTGGGACAATAATACTTGGTGGATAGGGCTTGACGTGACTAACCGATTGATGCGAAGGGTCACTTCCAGACAGCCAATTCGAGCCTAGTAAGGGACAAATGAATGGTTTGCGCTGCATATACTGCTCACCACCCAGGCAATCCGTCTTTAAACATGACGGGTCTACAAGTCACGGTCAGACGGTTGGCATAGTTGGGGGGGATTTACCCCACTGCAAATGTGGCAGTTAAGTGTATTCACAGCCCAGATGACAGGATGGCTTATTTAAGATCGGAGAATTTGTGCATCTGATGAATTTTATGCGGCAAGAAATTCGCGATTAAGAAATGTTATAAAGAACGCGTAGACATAAAAATTGACTATAATCCCTTATTTATTGATTACATATGTAGGATGACTTTAAATGCAGTATAATTGTGTATTAGTCATTAATTATAGATAGGAATATCATGAAACTCATACAATAGGGTCGCACCCTATTGTGTATGAGATTGGAAAACTTGAAACCGTGTAAAATATGCGTGTTATCATTAAAATAGAATATTTACCTAACCATATATATGCTTGAAATATTTGTATTCAGAAGAGATACTGTGAAAGTATATAGACTGTATGCAATATGAATAATACATTATCTATTAATTAAAATTTTTATTCAAAACAATATAATTGTCTGATTTATTAGTATTTTAGATGGAAAGACTGATATCCCCCAAAAAGTTTATGACGTATTTATATCTTATTATAACGTTTCCCTGTATGGAATCTCTTCAGAAAGTGATTTGTAAAATGATACATCTACAAGAGAGAATACAGGAGATTGTTGAATTTGTCTTCGGGGTTGTTATAGTAATATAATTATGACCGGTAATGGATTTGAAACTGTTAGAATATGGATCGGAACCGTGCAATATAAGCTATTGATAAAAGGGCTATGAAAAAGTATAATGAGTGTTGATCAAAAATGGAAAAGATATTCAAGACTTTGATCAATCGTTTTTGTTCATGCTATATATAAATTCGGATATAAATACACATAGTGATTTGTAATATGTATACATAAGGCATTGCTTACTCTCATGCCTATTATTTGGCGTCTTCGGAATTCTGTTTACGGTCTCTCTGATTTGTCCAGCAGTTCACGCCACATAATCTGCGTCTGCTAGTCTTGTATATGTTAACCCGAAATAAAACGTCATGCGCTGAGCAGAAATATTAATGCCTGCGGCGTGTAGAGTACAAGAGTCCCTCTGTCGAATTCCGCTCATTTGCATTTGAACGGCGTCCTGATTTAAGCTTTCTCAAACCACGCGTTGCTTTTCGCTACTCCGATTTATAGATTCATCTTTGAATATAACATTCTATGTCGATTCTTTTTTTGGCTAGAGATAGAAATGCAAACGCATGCGCAGAAGAATTGCAACTCACTGACGTATAATATTTATATATTTACAGGCCGGATCCTAGTGGATATTCCATTTTAATTACCAGAATTAAGTTTATTCAATATTTAAATTCATACTCGATACGTAATTGCCTATTCTTGTGCCTTGACATGTATTCTATGTTTAATTGGATAAATTTTCAAATTCAACATGAATCATTTATGACAAAGCTTTTACAATTAAAGACCTGCGGTTATCAACGATGAGAAATACGGACCCAGAGACCATATACACATATTTGGGTCTAGCAAGTAAAAAAATCTATTAGAATACAATAAGATTTTAAACATTCGACATTGACTTATGGGGTTCCACCTGAAAAAAGTAGGAATCAAACGGTCCATAAGTAAAAAAACAAATTTTAAAAAATGTAAAAAAAAGCATTGAGAACTGAATAGAAAACTACAAAATTGTTTGATTGTGGTGATATTCAACTTGACCGTGGCTATTTTATGTCTAGATGGTTTGCGCCTTGCTTAATATTAAACATTCCTATCTAATACAAATAATTTTCAAGCAATCTGATATGGTTTCAAGTAACTTATAATGGCTAATGCCTATATAAACAATTATAGCTTCTAGTATATTCTAAATCTACAATTAAGTTAAGTATTCCTATCCACTGGCAAATAATAGTCAGACATTCACCTAGACTTGACCTCGCCATCTTAATGTGGTTGCGAGAAGTTGACGATAATCGGCCTCATCAAAGACTGGATTCGGGCTTCCGTTTTTTAAGAATCCTGAAAAGAAGCTGAGCCTCTTCTTTGACATTGGTAAAATTATAAAGTGTGTAGAGGGAACTTTTAGCGCGATTAAACCATTTTGGATATACGAGAGAGCTGGTTCCTATTTGAAGCAAATAATCGTCCCTGGTCAAACTGTGTCCGTGATCCGATTCCACAGACGTTCCGGATAACTCCGCAGGCGAGGAACGAAGTAGCAGATATCTTAAAGATGTGGGGAAGTTGGCCGTTTCGTCTTTTTTCCCCTTCATATACGACCAGTATCACGAATACAGCAAGCCGTATTATCCATGCTCACAGTTTGCTTATGGATTAGTGGGGTCAACTGTGCAATGGTGACGATCATATCCGGAAAGAAAACAAATTGATAGAACGGAAAAATAAGTTTTGGATATTAATAATCGTATTGTTTGAGAGAAATATAGATCAATAAGAATAAATGTCTCCTACGCGTTTCCTCATTATTATACGGGCAATCCGATTCCTAAGCCCTTCTTCGAAAGCAATATAACTTTTACAATGGTCCGCATTCATATTTAGATCTTTCACCTGTTGGCATATTCACTCGCATAATCCTAATTTAAACGGACGAAATTCCATTCGTATATGTCGTTCCACGCTGTCTCTATGTCTGGTCTCTGTAATTGTTCCTTTCTGTTGTAGCTTCTCTCTTTGTGATGTATCACTGTCTCTGTCTATTTTCTTCTCTTCTCTCTCTCTCTTCTCTCTCTCTTTCTCTCTCTCTTCTCATCCTCTCTCTCTCTCTTCTCTCTCGTCTCTCTCTGCTCTCTCTTTACTTGTTCCATCTGACTTTGAGAGAGATTTTTACTAATATGAACTTGATTTTAACTTCCTGTATTCATGGAATCGTTTTCAAATATTGTTTAGTTCTATGCCAGAATTATCTTTCTTCAAACCCGTGGTCTTTTTGTGAATGTGAAGGCTTTGTTCTTTTTCAAAATGTGTTAAAACTCCCGCTGTTCCGCTTACCCTGCCCACCCCACCCCGCGACTCAGCGAACCTGATTTA
>CM042150.1:78339606-78354606 GCA_023376005.1 Doryteuthis pealeii
ATGGAGAGGTTGGATAAATTACAAAACACGATAAATTATACCGATTTCCCTCATTATGATTGAAGTTAAGCAGATAATAACCTGTGCTTTCTGAGATGGAAGACCACTTAGGAACCACAATATTATAACAAACCAGTAACCTGAGAAAAACAAAAACAAATAAAAAGTGGTTCTTATATACTAGGACACTACTATAGATTGCAGGTCGAGAATGTTTATCGCAGACACAAAAGACTAATAAAAAGTATAAAAGTAACTTTTTTGCTGATATAATCCTTTCTAAAACAATGTATATTATATTTTTGACAACTGAAAATGTGAACATGCTTACAAACGGACCATGTTTTTGTTTAAAAGGATAAAATCTACATCATAAAACAAGTTTAGCCGATTATAGATTAGTCGATCATTATTTTACTTAGCTATAAACACCCGCGCTTAACTGTGGCATATTTTCAATGATAGGGATTAATTTGAAGCAGTCAAAAGAGAAAAAAAAATAATAGAAAGACCAAAAAAGTCAACAAAAACAAAACAAGATACTGATTTATTTCGGTATTTAAAATCGTATGTATACCAACACCCACCTTGCTTAACCTGAGTGGTTCTATAAGAAAATTAAGAACACGACTATATTTTTGTCTGTAAGTGTTTAAGTGGTTATTTATTCTTGCTGCTAGCTGGTGTTCCTCTACTGAGACAGCGTCGCTCTATGGCAAGGGCCATGTCCACAGATGGAAATGGACGGGAATACCGTAAGGGACACTTCTATTGCAAGAGCTTTCGTCTGGTAAAAGACCAGATTGTCGCCTCCTGCAGCATCAAGGATGTCTGCAAGAATGATCTTCAAGGTGCATTTGGCTTGTCTAACAACTGGGAAATTGGCTTAGACCCCCCTCGGTGGCGTAGCTCTTTGTAGCGGACTATTATGTCTGAAGATTACCCTGGCGCAACACCCTGATAGCCAAGAGGCCGAAGAAGCAGCGGGCAAAAAAATCAGCGGATAATGAACATCTTCAGCAAAAAAAACACAGGACAGCTTCACATGCGACATCGTGGCGAGAAATGTGTTTCGAATATTGATTACAGTCACAGGAGGCGCTGATAACTTCAGGGGCATAAAAAAACTATATTATAGTCTTCCGAGGACTGAAATGCAAATGACAAATTTAAGGTTGGTTATATTTTAATTTTCATTATAGGTCGTCACAAAATAGTGTTTTTAAATTTTCTCATTTTTGGTATGTTATTACGCACACGTTCTCTAAGACATGTTTTCGAAAAAAGCGTTTTTATAAACCTATACCAATGATCTGTTCTTAGATATGAAAAAGAAAACATAACATCACAAATGAATTAAAAGACAGTTATTTATCCAAAACATTCCTGAAATGTTTACATAAAGATAAAAGTACAAATGAATAGGAAAAAGACATAATTTTATAAACCTGCGTTTTAAAATATTATACAAATTTAGATAACTCGTGACCATTACGCATTCATAAAATTGCACGTCAATCACGCTTATCACAACTTCACGAATTCGTGGCCGTAGTTTGTGTAGTAACATAATAGTCTCATATTTCCAGGGGGAAGCCTTCCACCAAGATAGTACCAATCCCACAAAAATATTTAACAGGCGACGTTTATGCTGTCGATTCTGTGGCACCCTGAAGGGGAACGTCGGACGAAACTAGCATTTTTGAACCAACCAAGAGACATGTTTCTGCGGAGACTCCACAATTATCCGACCTTGTGATTACCCATGTCCAAAACACAATATTGGTGGCGGGAAATTTTAAAAGGCGACGTTTATTTGCTGTCGTCTGCATTGAACGTCTGTAATTACGATTAAATTGTGTTATGTTTTTATTAGCACGGATTATTCAGATAGATAGGTCATCTATGACTTATATTCTTATTTGAAAAATAATATTTTGTTCGTGGGAAATACTTTATTTACAGAAAGAAGCTTTAAGAAACGCTCATCTGAAATGTTTTGTTTTTGCTTGTTCAGATTATTTATTCATACGAAATAATATTTTTAATTATTGAAAAACCTCCAAGTTAAAGAAGATATTTATAATCGAACCAGGCAAGGGGTGTATGAATGTGGATAATGTCTAGGTAAGACAGATATTTATTTTCGTTGAAGATTTGTAAAAGGATTCCAGAAGTACTACGCCTTGGAAACAACTAGCTTACTGGCTATTATTGTTTACTCTTAAAGAAACCCATCGATGAGTACTTTCGTACAAGTGGCGAATTTAAAAAATATATTCAGACCTTCGGCCTCTTGTGGAGCTCTGGAGCGTGTTGGATTCACCTCCTTTGCTATTATACCTACGTTCTCTAACATGAAGTTTAGCGTCAGAGAAACTGGAATCGGTGACCCGAGTTAAAAATCTATCTCTTTCTACCTATGCGGTAAATCAGTAGATAGACTTGGATCTGTAGGCCTTGGTTAGGCAAAGTATAAGGGATGGCAAAACTGAATGTTCATTTTAGTGATTATCTATGTTATGGACGATTTGGGTAAATGTGACGTAGCAGTGATGTAATATTTTGTTAACAGACAAAACCGGAAGCAATCTCCATTATTAAATAGTATTCATTGGGACTATGAAAATGGGAACATTCTGGGTTATCTTTCTTGAATTGTGTGAAGAAATTTACTTTTTATTAAAAAACTGCTAATGTTGTACTTATCTTATCGGTGATGCTATATATATATATTATATATATATAATATTATATTATTAAAAAGAAGGTCCGCAAAATGTATATGTCTCGGAAAAAAAAGTTATTCTTTTTATCTTATAAGATAAAAGAATAAAAAAACATTTTCATTGAAACATAATCATTGCGGACCTTCTTTTTTAATAAATATTGAATTTCTCCATTAACCAGAACAAACATTTATATATATATAATATATAATATATATATAATATATATATATATATATATAATTATATATGCCGCGCATTTGATCCCACGTTTAATGAGGCTCTAGGGCGACGTAACCTTACGTTTGATTGGTCAACGCCAACTTAATTAATAATACAGAAAACAAAAGCCAGTTCTTTAATTGACTTGAATCAATCAGACTTACTTAAATTTAATGTATGAAAACCAAATTACCATTCTTGAAATGGACCGGAGTCAAGGGGGGAAAATTCTAGGAAGACCAAAAGGTTTATGGCAATGTTATTGGTCGATTTAGTCCAGATTTCAGTTTCTTTATTCGAAAAAACAAGAAAAACCTTTTAAAATATTCATTTTCTTGCTACTCTGACTATTATTCTAAAATGAATAAAACACACACAGCCACAGTAGGGCACACACACACACACACGCATATAATATATAATATATATATAATATAGTATATAATATATATATAATATATTATATAATATGTGTGTGTGTGTGTGTTAAAAAATGGAAAAAAGGATTGAACCGATCAATATTTTTGAGGAAAAAATGAGTAAAAGAAAAGAAAAAGAATGGATAACCAATGAATTTAATCGTATACCATTAATCGATCATCACCTAACATGTGTTTCGGTCAGGTTTATGTGTGTGAAAAATATTATGTACCAAAAACCTGAAAAACAAAAAACAAATATCCATCATAACGGTCGTATCTTAGCTTTTCTCAGCGTTCCAATTTTAAAAGAAATTCGATTTTCGAATATTTTCCAAAAATCTCTTTGTTTTTCCCAACGAATTTCATAAAAATAATGTCACTCTGATGAAGGTCGATTCTTGTTGTTGTGCGAATATTTACACACATTAAACTAGCCGAAACACATGTGTAAGTGATATCGATTAATGTGATATCGATTAAATTCATTTTATCCATTTACTTTCTTTTCTTTACTCATTTCCTCATAATATATTAATATATTAATATATATATATATAATATATATATATATTATAAGGTTGTGTGTTTGTGCGTGTTTGGTGTGTGTGTGGTGTGTGTGTGTGGGTGTGTGTGTGTGTGTGTGTGGAATGAATGATGAAGAAACAGGCTACAGATTTGATTTCTTCCGAACTCCTATTCCCTCATTCCAATTTATAATTTGATAACATTTTTATTCGATTAAGTGGCTTATTATAGCCCCAACTACATCATTTTCTCCGGTTTCTAATATCACCCCACAAAAAAGCAGACGATAAATAGCAACCCAGTACCAGCTCATCTCTTTGCGAATAGCAGAGAAATGTAAGCCCTCCAATGGGGGGCGATCATTATAGAGAGTATTTCTGAGAAACTAACACCAATACCGAATCGAATAGGTATAAATTTCTCCTTCTTTATGCCTTTACTCGTATTCAAATTAAATGTTATTGGGTCGGCCAGATACATTTACATTTGGATGCTTCTCTGGTTCTAATATTGCATGGGAGAGGCCTTGTCGACTTGAATTTGGAACCACGTGAATAAAAGAAGACATTATAAGAGAAGACCAAGATTATGAGATAAGGAATTGAATGCCCTGGAACTCTTAGATATTGGCTTAAGCAAAACAAATATGACATAAGGCCATCTATTGGAGCATCTAGTATAATCATTATTACTAACAGGGTAGGATCTGCCTTGTCTTGCAACTATAATTTCACGAATAGGTTTGTTGTTGGTTTTACCGCTTTATTAACCCTTTTGGATTATTAAATAGCAAAGGTCGGTCTTTTTTCCCTAACCAGGCTCCCTACTCTATGGACACACCAGTTTTGGACTGAGCAGAAAAGGCTTACATTAGCAGATCTTTTGATGACACTATGATGCCATGCTACAGGGGATACCCAAGAGCGATGTTTTGATAGGCACGGATGGAGAAGAGAGGGAGAGAGAGAAGAGAGTGGTGTTGTGTGTGTGTGAAGAGGAGACGAGAGAGAGTGTGTGAGAGGAGAGGGAGGAGAGAGAGAGAGAGCATGGGAATCTGTGATTTCCGGTACGCCTTGATGATAATGATGATGATGATGATAGGGTTTTAGATAATCAAGGATAATGATTTTAACCTGAAACATATTTACCAACCCTCCGTGACGATGGATGGTGACACGAAAGGTCTATTTCTTTAAGCGAAGTTTTATTTTCAGTTGAATTCAGTTTTTCTTTTATCCTAGCCTGGTTGCCATACTAAGGTAAGTGTATAGTCTGCCCTACATTTACCTATTGTTGGGGGATTACTGGATGCATACCTTTCCCAAGAGGTATTAGGCTGCGCGGAAATTGGCAATAGTCGCGTCCAAGAGTGATTCGGGCAGTTCATTTCCTACGAAGGATAATTCACTAATCATGCGCCTTCTTTATTTTTAACTATTATATTATTATTATATTAATTATATGTTCAAGTAACTTATTAATTATCATGTATGAACAGTTCATTTTGTGTTAGAGTAGCTTGTTGAGTTGTAATAATTTGTTTTCATACTGTTGATGAGTGTGTTTTCAATGATGTGTTTCAAATTACTCTATGTGGTTATTGCTGATAACAGGTTGTTGCAGAACGGCAATGTTACTATAGGTATGGAGTCTTTGTAATCCAAGAAAAGATCAATATAATTAACTAATAGTGATCTGAAAGAAACCGATGCTTTCAGCTTATTTCTAACATGGAGCCACGTGATGTTCTTTGGATTTCTTATTATGATTAAATTTACAATACATACGATACTTCAAGGAATGCCCGTGTAATGGCAAACTTATGCCGATGATGCAGTTGTCCTGACGATTAGTTGCTGAAAACACTAAAATGTGGATCTGGTCTAATGTGGCGTCTTATGGTTATATTCATAGGTTTGGTTTATTTTTCTTTCAAGGCATTATCATGCCCTTATGAATTAATTTTAAATATTGGATTTAGTTGTCTATAAGCATTTTGTACCCAGTTCTATGATTTCAAGTGATAATATCGTTTCAAGTAACTAATAACAATGATTCCTATAAACCAATTTCTAACTTGAATAACAATTTTAATATCATTTGATCCATACTAAGTGGTTTTAGACATATCTATTTTGCACCCATAGATGTGAAATTAACAGGTTCTACCATTCCAGGTCAAAGTGGAACTCAGGAATGCATGACCATTGAAGGTTTACTCACAATACCCGGAACTCAGAAGCTCACCTCAGAACAATTTAGTGGTATACTTCAGGATCATATAGTATTTGGATATGATACTAAAACTACAAATAAAGCAAATAAATGGTATAGTCAAATAAAACTTTTTCAGTTTAAAAAAAAAATTGCCATGAAAAAAAAAAAAAGTATTGAAAATGTTAGTTATGGATTACGACCAAAACATTTACAAATGAATCAAAATTTCGGAATTTATCATCATCATCAAAGAGTAACGATTAGCACGAATCCATATATGAAGGTGATTTGTCCGTTAAGGCAGATAAAACGAACCCTGGTAAAATTAACAGGTGGAATCTCAATTTTTACTATATTAACCCATAAGGAATTGAATGCTGTTACCAAATAATCCAAACCAGACCAGAGAAACCTTAACAAATAAGTTCGCTGGGTATGACGTTAAACTGCAGGTAGTGGCGAGTTCCGAATCTGTACTTCTGGGGAGAGTTGAAGTACACCTTTATTGCCATTATTCCCAGGCCTGCTCTGACCCAGAGTTGTGTAACCGTAGTGTCCTATCTTATAAAAAAATGCACATAAGAATGTGTTTAAAAATTGAATACCGCCAATAATGAATAACACAAAAGTATTTGGGCCATAAAATTTAACCCAAGGGTTAACATCCCCCCATAACATTTCAACAAAGCCAACTAACTAAACTATAAATAAACAAGCAAATTGACCTATATTTTTAATAAGGAAGACTAGGTGTGTTGATTCATTTACTCAGCAGATATTCCCCATTAATTCATTTGCTTCATGTGGAAAAGGTTCAACCAAAAAACAACCTTCTGTCAATGTTTTAACTGTTCCCTAAGGAACCGTAATGCCGCCCTGCAGTCTGTCTTGTCCTCGTGATAAATCAGAAGTCGTTGTAACATTGAAAATTTAGTGGACCTAAGGTAACTTGTCCATTATTATTTTCTCATGTCCAATTATAACGCTAATTATTCTGCGATATCTCTTGACATATTTTAATCGCCTTGGCAAAATCAATAACGGCAAAAGGAATATATTTTTATCTTTCTCAATCACATATGCAACTGAAAGCTACCATCTGTGACAGGAATGGATTACCTGACTGCCAGTATTCCATCTCTGTCCACATTGAATATTTCATCTAAAAAAAAGACGAAAATTAAATCGTCTTAGCAAATAAATAACCTACTTCATATATTTTTTATGCAGTTTTCTTTCCTCTTTATCATTTGTTTTGTACATGAATATATAGCGGACTATTTTGAACATTTTTAAAAAGCCATGTTGCTTTTTTCCTCTTCTTTTTTTTTCAGGTAAGTCATATCTGGTTTATTTACTTGGACGAGGGCTAATTTTAACTCCGGCTTCGCTTTGGGAAATTCGGATAGCGCATAAAATCTCGCTATCGGGTTCTTGGCGAAACAACGCTCGATGGCATCCAAATCACGAACACTTTGATTCAGTCTGGGAAGAGCTTCTAGGAAATCCGGTAAACAGTTGGGTGATAATTTATTTTGCAATCATTTCTTTTCAATGTTTGTGTCTGTCTGTCTGTCGTCTGTCTATCTATCTGTTGCCTTCTCTCTCTATCTCTCTTTTTGTCATCCCTCTTCTTCGAATGGAAATTTGGTAATAATTTTGACTGAACGGATTGGGTGTGAACGTTTAGGCTTCAATTCTATTTGAGCGTCAACCCATTTGTCGAATGTTACATCATGATTATGATTTTTTTTAAAAAACTGTCTCTACAGACGGTTTAAAAAAATAGAATATTATTTATGAAGTTTGAAAGATTGCTATCAATTTTACACTGAGTATAACACTAGCCCTACAGTTTTACCTTTGATTTTAATGCTTTAAATTTGTCACAATAAGCGAGTAAACAATTCTGTAAAATAGTATTAATTAAACTTATTTAATTAAAACGCAAAAGGTAAAACTATAGATTTACAACGAAAAGTTCACCACAAATGGACGAACTTAGAAACTTCGGAAAATGGACCAACCAACATGAAACGATAAAATTAAATTAACAATCACCAGGTGTTACTAGTCCACGTTTACTTAAACCCAAATATATATACTATATATATATATTTATATATATATAATAATTATATATTATATATAATAATTATATAGGGTTAAGTAGCGTGCGACATAAAAGCAACACCTGGCGATTGTTGTAGATTTTATGGTGTTATCTTGTTGTTTAGGTCATATATATATATAAATATATATATACATATAATATATATATATATATTGCATGTATGTATTATTATACTTAAGTACTTGATTCAATGAAAAACAATCCTTCTTTGATTGATTGATTTTCAAGTATTCCAATCTAAAACAAAATAGCATATATGTGTATTGGGTTCAAGAATTCCCATTTAATTCGTGGATTTCTATACACAATTATATGTTTTTCATAATTTGCTCTTTCCAAAAATTGAGTTTATTATTTGTTAACAGTAATATGTTTAGTAAGTAAATAATAATTTCAGTTAAGAATAATTATAGCGTCAGTAAGAATCCGAATTACAAGTAATTTACCTGTTATATGTACCAAATAATCCTATCTTATACAAATAATTTTCAGAAAGATATATGTGACACATGTATTATCACTTGCAAGTTAAAAGTGGAACCTCTCAGTTGTTAGCAATAAAAGGGCAGCCCACACTCTCAGAAGCTCTACCCAGAACATCACTTTTGGCGATTATTTCGTCTTCTGCAGGTGATACAGTCAAGCGTATTTAAGTTCCGCTGACGAGTCGGAAATCCTTCTTGATCAAAATTGATAAGTAAATACATCTCGTAACATTACATTAATAGGCCCACTCGGTGAGTTACAATTTGTGTTCCCCAAGTGGAATGGATGGGGGTGTGACTTCGGGTAAGGCCGATATTTTGAAACGTTCAATTTCTAGGAAAATCACGGGTAATTTGGCGCCAATACAATCTTTCAACCAGGCTTCCCTTTTCATTTTAAGCTCTTACTGATTGATGCAGAAAGTCGAAGAAACCTGTAATATTCTCAATATGATTCGTCACAATATCATCAAAATATACGCTAGAAAAAGCAATATCAAATGAAGGCCGAGAACTAGACATACACAATTGGTTTTTAGTAAGTATTTTCAATAAAGAAAACTTATACTTATTCATGCGCAGGGGAAATTGGAAAATAAGTTAGTCGATTCGAGATTTTTGTTGAATGACATTTTTAAGGTAAGTATAATTTCTTATGAAGCAGACAATCTTAAAATAGCATCTCCACTCAGTTATTTAGACAATGATCCTATGGACTAGTCAACAAACGATCACGTGAATTGGCTTCTGGAAAAGATTCAACTGATTGTTTTACTGTTGTTCTGTGCGGTCATTTATCAAGCTTAGGAGTCTGCCATAGACTTAAAAGCTTCCTATGAACCGTATATCTGCTAGGTACCCTATGTACTGTCACAATGAGTTCAGTAAATAAAACAGAAATATTATTTCAAGTTATTTCAAATCCGATTACGCATAAGTTAATCTTTATTGTAAAGATATTTAAAAAAGATAAAATCAAGATGTTTTTCTCTATAGTTTTTCTAGATTTATCTTCATATACTAAAATTCTCATTATGTTTGTATATTAAATAGTAATCTGGGACGGTCCTATTGTTGGTATATATATATATATATATATATATATATATATATATATATATAAGCGAAGTAGATCAGCAAACTTATTGTTTGTGAGTTTGATCTTACTGGGTTTTTTCAAAAGGTCGTTAAGCCAAACTAAGATAAGCTTAGTAACAGTAAGGAGTCTATCACCTTCGTGTGTGCTAGATCAGGGGCATTTTTGATGGAGCACACAATGACAGCGGCCAAGGGTTCACCACACAGAGATCGCTCCAACTTGGCCTACTCAGTACACTGAGTTGGCGAGGATCGGTATCGAACCCGGAACCTTGGGATCCTAGGTGAAAGCTCTACCATCTGAGCTACAGCCATTTAAATATATATGTAAGGTAAATGGCCTAAAAGTCGGTATCAGCCAGATAGCCGAGGGGAGTCTATCCTCTTTTCACTAGCGCTAGACCAGGAAGATAGATTTTAGCTTCTGTAGGCGAGGCGCCACTCCTACCATCAGTCCTCACTTCACCGTACGATCCCTGTGCTACTCATACGCTGAGTTGGTAAGGCCGGTTATTCGAACAGGGACCTTGCGATTCCCAGTCGGAATTCATTACTTTAGCATATCTTGAAGGAGTCCCGTGTTACGCGTTAATCATCGCGGAAAGGTAATTACGTAAAGGAGTTAAATTCGACGAGGACTGTTTTATTATATGTTTGAAGCAGACTGGTTAAGTTACCTTCTTGGAGCAACAAGTCTAGAGAAGGGAAACTTGAATGCAGACCTCATGCATTCCGCGTTGAAAGAGACATGTGTTTAATGTTTCATTCTGCTGTGGTGGCTGAGTGGTGGGTTAAGATTGGCATAACTTATCTTAGTTTTGGCTTAACGGACCGTTTTTGAAAACCCAGTAAGATCAATCACAAACAATGTTTGTGATCTAGCTTCGCTATATATATATATATATAATTATATAATATATATATATATATATTATAATTATATGTTCTGTGTGTCTGTGTCTGTGTCTGTGTGTGTGTGTGTGTGTGTGTGTGTGTGTGTGATGAGCAGAGAAGAGAGAGAGAGAGAGAAGAGAGAGAGAGGAGCAAGAACGTTATACCAATGCATAACTGCTTAACCCAATGCCATCATGTATGCAATAAAAATTTTGACGCCCGGAGTGTCATTTTTACAATTATGCAAAATTTTCGATATAACTGAATCATTTTTGGAATTCTAATAGGAAACATTATTTCTTCTTCAGATAGAAGCCATAAATCATGATAATGATAATTTTTGCTAGGGAACGCAAACTGATTACGGGTATCACAATATATACTTATATAGATAAATTTTGTTTCAAGATCTTTAATCATTATACTATCAATAACTGTTGTTGCATTGAATATTTCAACATTATTCCAGTTTTTCACACCCGCCTTAGGCCGGTGGTTTACGTTGAGGCTTGAGTGTTTATTATACCCCTTTAAAAAATGGAATTACAAATATTCAAATGCAACACAGTTTATGATTAGTATATGGATTAGATCTTTGGAAAACAAAATTATCTATATAAGTATATATTGTGAATACCCTAATCAGTTTGGTCCCCTAGCAAAATTAGGTCTATTACATATTTATGCTCTATCTAAGAAGAAATAAATGTTTCTTTAATAGGATTCCAAAGATGATCTCCGTTATATCGAAAATTTGCAATAATTGTAAAATGACATCCGGCGTCAAAATTATTATTGCATACATGACTGACAATGTGGGTTAGAGCAGTTTATGCATGGTATACGTTTCTTGCTCTCTCTCTCTCTCTCTCTCTCTCTCTCTCTCTCTCTCTCACACAACACACACACACACACACACACACACACACAGAACAGAACAAGACACACAGACATAATATATATTATATATATACTATATATATTATATATATATATAATATATATATAGCGAGCTAGATCAAGCAAAACTATTGTTTGTGAGTTTGATTCTTACTGGGTTTTCAAAAACGGTCGTTAAGCCAAAACTAAGATAAGCTTAGTCATATTAACCCAACCACTCAGCCACCAGCGAGATGAAACATTAAACACAAGTCTCTTTCCAACGCGGAATGCATGAGTCGGCATCAGTTTTCCTTCTCCTAGACTTGTTGCTCCAAGAAGGTTAATTAACCAAGTCTGCTTCAACTATATAATACAAAGTTCGTCCAGAATTTTAACTCGTTACGTCAATTACCTTCCCGCGCATGATTAGCGTTACACGGGAGCTCCTGCAAGATATTGCTAGTAAATGAATCTCCGACTGGGAATCGCAAGGTCCCTGGTTTCGATACCGGCCCTTACCAATCAGCGTATGAGTAGCACAGGGATCTGTAGGTGAAGTGAGAGCTATGGTAGGAGTGGCGCCTCGCTCAGGAAGCTAAAAGCTATCTTCCTGTCTAGCGCTAGTGAAAGAGGATAGACTCCCCTCGCTATCTGGCTGATACCGACTTTAGGCCAAATTTACTACATATATATTTAATGGCTGGTTAGCTCAGATTGGTTTAGAGCATTCACCTAGGAATCCAAGGTTCCGGGTCGATACCGATCCTCGCCAACTCAGTGTATGAGTAGCAACGGTTGAGCAATCTCTGTGTTGTGTGAACCCCTTGGCGCTGTCATGTGGTGCTCCATCCAACAAAAATGCCCCTGATTCTAGCAACAAACGAAAGGGTGATAGACTCCTTACTGACTAAGCTTATCTTAGTTTGGCTTAACGACCGTTTTGAAAAACCCAGTAAAGAATCAAAACCACAACAATAGTTTGCTGATCTAAGCTCGCTATATTATATATATATATATATATATATATAGTTATATATATATATACCAACAATAGGACCGTCCGCAGATTTAACTATTTAATATACAACATAATGAGAATTTTTAGTATATGAAGATAAATCTTAGAAAACTATAGAGAAAAACATCTTGATTTTATCTTTTTAAAATATCTTACCAATAAAGATAACTTTTGCGTAATCGGATTTGATTAACTTGAAAATAATTATATCTGTTTATTTACTGAACTCATATTGTGACAGTACATAGGTACCTAGCAAGGATACGGTTCAATAGGAATGGCTTTTAAGTCTATGGCAGACTCCCTAGCTTGATAAATGACGCACAGGACAACAGTAAACAACAGTTTGATCTCCAGAAAGCCATTCACGTGATCGTGTGACATTGACGTCCATAGAATCAGTTGTCTTAAATAAACTGAGTTGAGATGCATTTTTAAGATTGTCTGCTTCATAGGAATTATACTTACCCTTAAAAATGTCATCTACAAAATCTCGATAGACTAACTTAAATTTTTCCCAATTTCCCTGCATGAATAAGTATAGTTTCTATTGAAATACTTATCTAAAACCAATTGTGTATGTCTAGCTACGGCCTTCATTTGATTATTGCTTTTCTAGCGTATATTTGATGATATTTGTGACGAATCATTTGAAGAATATTACAGTGTTTAACTTTTGGCATCATCAGTAAGAGCTAAAAATGAGGGAAGCCTTGGTTGAAAGATTGTATTGCGCCCAATTACCCGTGATTTCCTAGAAATTGAACGTTTTCAAATATCGGCCTTACCCGAAGTCACCACCCCCATCAACTTCCACTTGGGATACACAAATATGTAACTCACCGAGTGGGCTATTAATGTTAATTTACGAGATGTATTTTACTTATCGAATTTGATCGAAGAAGGATTTCCGACTCGTCAGCGGAACTTAGAATACGCTGACTGTATCACCGCAGAAGACGAATAATTCGCCAAAAAGTGATGATGTTCTGGTAGAGCTCTGAGAGTGTGGGCTGCCCTTTTATTGCTAACACTGAGAGGTTCACTTTTACTTGAAGTGATAATACATGTGTCAAATATATCTTTCTGAAAATTATTTGTATAAGATAGGATATTTGGTACCATATAACAGTAAATTACTTGTAATTCGGATTCTTACATGACGCTATAATTATTCTTACTGAAAATTATTATTACTTACTTAAAACCATATTACTGTTAACAAATAAATAATCATTATTGGAAAGAGCCAATTAATTGAAAAACATATAATTGTGTATAGAAATTCACGATTAAATGGGAATTCTTGAAACAATACACATATATGCATATTTTTTGTTTTAGATTGGAATACTTGAAAATCAATCAATCAAAGAAGGATTGTTTTTCATTGAATAAGTAACATTAAGTATATTAATACATACATGCATATAATATATATATATATATATGTATATATATATATATATATATATATGACCTAACCAACAAGATAAACACCATAAAATTCTACAACAATCGCCAGGTGTTGACTTTTATGTCCACGCTACTTAAACCCTATAATATATATATATAATATATATATATATATAATATATATATATATATATAATATATTGGGTTTAAGTAACGTGGACATAGTCAACACCTGGTGATTGTTATTTAATTTTATGCTGTTTATCATGTTGGTTAGGTCATTTTCGAAGTTTTCTAGTTCGTCCATTTGTGGTGGGAATTTTCTTGTAAATCTATAGTTTTCTTTTTGCGGTTTTATTAATAAGTTTAATTAATACTTATTTTACAGAATTGTTTACTCGCATTTATTGTGACAAATTTAGCATTAAATCAAAGGTAAAATGTAGGGCTAGTGTTATACTTCAGTGTAAAAATGATAGCATCTTCAACTTACAATAACAATAATATTCTATTTTTTTAAACCGTCTGTAGAGACAGTTTTTAAAAAATCATATCATGATGTACATTCGACAAATGGGTTGACGCTAAAATAGATTTGAAGCCTAAACGTTCACACCCAATCGTTCAGTCAAATTATACCAAATTTCATTGAGAAGAGGGATGACAAAAGAGAGATAGAGAGAGAGGACAACAGATAGATAGACAGACAGACAGACAGACAGACACAAACATTGAAAAGAAATGATTGCAAAATAAAATTATCACCCAACCTGTTTACCGGATTTTTCCTAGAGCTCTTCCTCAGACTGAATAAAAGTGTTCGTGATTTGATGCCATCGAGCGTTGTTTTCGCAAGAACCCGATAGCGAGATTTCTACTGCGCTATCCGAATTTCCAAGCGAGCCGGAGTTAAAATTAGCCTCGTCCAAGTAAATAAACCAGATATGACTTACCTGAA
>CM042150.1:78359606-78367106 GCA_023376005.1 Doryteuthis pealeii
TTAAGAGAACGTAGGTATAATAGCAAAGGAGGGTGATTCCACACAGCTCCAGAGCTCCACAAAGAGGCGAAGGTCTGAATATATTTTTTATTCGCCACTGTAAACAGAAAGTACTCATCGATGGGTTTCTTTAAGAGTAAACAATAATAAGCAGTAAGCTATGTTGTTTCAAGGCGTAAGTAAACATTCTGGAATCCTTTTACAAATCTTCAAAAGAAAATAAATATCTGTCTTACTAGACTAATTATCCACATTCAATTACACCTTGCTGGTTCGATTATAAATAATTCTTTAAGCTGGAGGTTTTTAATTAATTAAAAATAATTATTTCGTAGAATAAATAATCTGAACAACAAAACAAACATTTCAGATGATGCGTTTCTTAAGCTTCTTTCTGTTAAAATAAAGTATATTCCACGACAAAATAATTATTTTTCAAATAAGAATATAAAGGTCATAAGATGACCTATCTATCTGAATAAATCCGTGCTAATATCAAAACAATATACACAATGTTAAATCGTTAATACAGACGTTAATGCAGACGACAAGCAATAAACGTCGCCTTTAAATATTTAACCCCGCCACCAATCATTGTGTTGGAATGTATCACAAGGTCGGATTATTGTGGAGTACTCCGCAGGAAACATGTCTCTTGTTGGTTCAAAAAATGCTTAGTTTCGTCGACGTTCCCCTTCAGGGTGCCACAGACGACAAGCAATAAACGTCGCCTTTAAATATTTTAGGTGAGGCGATTGGTACTATCTTGGTGGAAGGCTTCCCCCTGAAATATGAGCTATTAATGTTACTACACAAACTACTTGGCACGAATTCTAAGTGAAGTTGTGATAAGCGTGATTGACGTGCAATTTTTATGATGCGTAATGTCACGAGATATCTAATTTGTATAATGATTTTAAAAAGCAGGTTTTAATAAATAATTGTCTTTTTCCTATTCATTTGTACTTTTATGCTTTATGTAAACATTTCAGGAATGTTTTGATAAATAACTGTCCTTTTAATTCATTTGTGATGTTATGGTTTTCTTTTTCATATCTATAACAGATCATTGTGTATAAGGTTTATAAAAACGCTTTCGAAAAACATGTCGCTTAGAGAAACGTGTGCGTAAATAAACATACACAAAATGAGAAATTAAAAACAAACTATTTTTGTGACGACTATAATGAAAATTAAAATATAACCACTTAAACTTGTTCATTGGCATTTCAGTCTCGGAAGACTATAATATAGTTTTTATGCCCCTGAAGTTACAGCGCCTCCTGTGACTGTAAAATCAAATATTCGAAACACATTCTCGACCACAGATGTCGCATGTGAAGGCTGTCCCTGAAGATGTTCATATGCCGCTGATTTTTTGCCGCTGCTTTCTTCGGGACCTCTTGGCTTCAGGGTGTTGCGCCAGGGTATCTTCAGACATGAATAGTCCGCTACAAAGAGCCTACCGCCACCGAGGGCGGTCCTAAGCCAAATTTTCCCAGTTGTTAGGGACAATGCCAATGCACCTGAGATCATTCTTGCAGACATCCTTGAAATGCAGCAGGAGGCGACCAATCTGTCTTTTACCAGACGAAAGCTCTGCATAGAGGATGTCCTTCGGTATTCGTCCATTATCCATCTGGTGGACATGGCCTTGCCATAGGAGACGACGCTGTCTCAGTAGAGAACACAAGCTACACAAGAACTAAAATAACCACTTACACTTACAGACAAAAATATAAGGTAGTGTTCTTAATTTTCTTATAGAACCACTCAGGTTAAGCAAAGGTGGGTGTTGTATACATAGATTTAAAACCGAAATAAATCAGTATCTTGTTTGTTTTGTTGACTTTTTGTTTTGCTATTATTTTTTTTTCTCTTTTGACTGATTCAAATTAAAACCCTATCATATGAAAAATGCCACAGTTAAGCGCGGGTGTTACAGCAAGTAAAATAATGATCGACTAATCTAATAATCGGCTAAACTTGTTTTTATGATGTAGATTTATCTTTTATCAAAACAATGGTCGTTTGTAAGCATGTTACACATTTTCAGTTGTCAAAAATATAAAATATACATTGTTTAGAAAGGTTATATCAGCAAAAAGTTACTTTTATACTTTTTATTAGTCTCTTTGTGTCTGCGATACATGTCTCGACCTGGCGAACTATAGTATTGTGTCTAGTATATATATAACCACATTTTTATTTGTTTTTGTTTTTCTCAGGTTACGGTTTGTTATAATATTAGCTGTTCCTAAGTGGTCTTCCATCTCAGAACAGAACAGGTTATTATCTGCTTAACTTCAATCATATGAGGGAAACCGGTATAATTTAATCGTGTTTGTATTTATCCAAACCCTCCTCCATCCAGAGGATACTACCCAAAGTCAATTTGTAAGCAGCTGGTTTGGATTTAGATGTTTCCTTCTTCCAGACCGGTTACCATACCAAAGGGTCCAGTTTTCTCTTTGATTCATTTATAACTGGAGGAGAAAAAGATGTAGCCATGCCTTTTCCAATGACGTTAGAATTGAAATGAAAACAAGCTCCAATTTGAACTCGGATCGGCGATTCCATTTTCTACGGCGATCAACGTTACACAATTCACGTTTCCTGCTCTGTCGGCAGGGTATAAAATACGATGATTATATGTCGTGCAGATGCGTACCCCCTCCCCGCCCAATGGGTACTCTGAGTATGAAACTAAAATGCATTTGGTGGTAATTCTCCAGTTTTAGAGACCTGATGAGAGTGGCGTATCACTTCCTTGCCATTGTCCACTTTTACCCGGGGTAGTAGTACCTGTTAGCTTTCCATATGTGGATGAAATATATATATTTTTAAAAATGATTTATATTTGATAGTGTACTAAAAAGAACTGTTTAGAAACAATTACGCAAAAATGTAATAGATGTGCAATGAACGTAATTCCGAAACCTTTAGAAGGGTTCAATTGCCGGTAAAATCAATCAATGAAGCATTCACGCCTCACCTTTGATAATTCAGTTGCGCAATCTAAAGCCTCGCAAATTGAAATGCTTCTAAATTTTACAGTATCTATTTACAGAAAATCACCTGATAGTTTTTGAATGCATAATATAATATAAAATATCTGAATTTGCATAGTTTATTGAGGATAATAAAAATTTCCGTAAATTTATATAGCGTTAAGCCAGCTTTCCAACTTTTAAAGTAGATTTCCAGAATCATTGTGGTGCTCACAATTTAAGAAATTATTGCTTCGTTTCAAATAATCAGCAACTAAAGAGAAAATAAAATTGAAATTAAAATCTTTTGTTGGGTTAATAATCCTTTTAAGCATAAACATTTTCGATCGTGGGAATCAATATATCATAAACGTTTCATTTTATGATATATTAATTCCCACGATTTTTTAACAAAAAAATATATATACCGCAGAAGAATTATAGAATTCTACATACACTAGCTCAGTTGATTTTTTTTTAAATTTATAATTTTTATTTTTCCGACTGTTGTCCTCATCTTTATTGTGGTATGTGCAAATACAACGTTTCAGCCGTTGTATTCTCCGGCATCCCTCAGGTGTCCCCTGTATATCCGAGCATAGCAATGACCCAACCTGGGAAATCATTTTGAATAGTTTGTTGGTCAAACAAGATGTCGACGAACTTTTGAAAATATCATTCAAATAAGGACGTCATTAAAGGAAGACCGGATGATAAAGCGGCCAAAATGTTGTGTTTTACATAGCACAATAAAGATGAAGACAACAGTCCAAAACATCAAAATTATATACAACATGACTCATACTAAATTATGCAGACAAATAACGTTTCAATTTTCACTCAAAACATAGTTGCATTATAGTAATTTACCCGACCCGTGTGCTATGGGTTGAATGTGACACAAGGTCACACGTATGGGGTATCCAGCAAGAATCGAACTCTCAATTAAGCAGAAGTGGATCTGTCAGACTAGTTTGCTATCCATTATATCACGATGGGATGCCCTCGTATTTTGATAGCCTGTTCGCCACTGAAAAGATGTGACACAAGGTTGCAAGAATGGGATATCCAGCAAGGATAGAACTCGCTATTCAATAGTAATTGATCAGTTCGATTAGCTTGCTAACCATTACAAGACGATGTGATGACCTTTTTCTACCCAACCCGTTCGCCATGGGTAGGATGGAACTCAAGGCCACAAGTATTGGGCATTCTGCAAGTATTGAACTCGCTATTCAGTAGTAATGGATCTTCGAGTTTAGCACGATTGGACGCCCTTCATAGTTGTATTGTATTGGTAAATGAAAATATCCAAAACATTTATTTTCTGGGATTTTTAAGAATCAAACGTCTTACATTTACCACTGGTGATGAACACTTCATAATATTGCATAATATTTAGGTATTGTTACTGTCCATTTTATGAACTATCAAACGTTATATAACATTTGCGTACTGGGAGTATCGGGTAATTTGATTAAACATTTTATAATCAAATAAACGTTATATGAAATTCGAATACCTTGATTGAACATTCTATAACGCATCAAACATTAAAAGATATTTCATAACCTATCAAACATTATATAATATTCGATAGATTGCATAACTATTTTATAATATCTCAAATGTTTTATAAGTTTCGAGTAACTTGTGAACAGTTTTATAAAACGTTATATAACATTTGATTACCTTCATAAAACATGTTATAACCTATCAAACGTATAACATTCGGGTACATTGATAAACCATTTTATAACCAATCAAATATTGTAGAACATTTGAGTATCATGACTGACCACTTTTTAACCTACCAATCTTTATATAATATTTGGGTACCGTTTTATTACATATCGAAAACTTATATTACATTTATATTGCTATCCTCATTTCATGACCCATCAAAAGTTATATTACGTTTATATATTTATGGAAGCGAGAGTTACCATTTTATTACCTCTCAAATGTTACATACATTTAGGTGTCGCTACTTACTCTTTGGTGACACATCAAACATTATATTACATCGACGGGCTGCGACTCACTGTTTACGACAGTTCTTACATTGAACTTAATTCCCATTAGATTTCCTCTTACTATCTCTTCTCATATTTATATATATTTTCCTGTTTTCTTCATATCTTCTAATCTAGGAATAGTTTGATACAATTCTAAATCGAATGAAATGCTAGCGGAAAATTGTTTATACATCAATTTTCGAAATGGTAATATCATTCAGGAATAATGTGTGTTACATAATTGAGAGGTTTCCTATGAATGATGTACTGTAGCGTAAATAAGTAAAGCCGGCAAGGTGGCTTAATGTCGGTATCAGTCAGACAGCGAGGGAGGCTATCCACTTTTTAGTAGCGCTAGACAAAGGAGATTGTTTTTTGCGTCTGAGGCGGAGTGCCATACGTACTGTCAGCTCCTCACTTTACCGCACAGATCCTTGTGCTACTCATGCGCTGGTTGGCGAGTGCCGGTATCGAAAACAGAAACTTGTTCCTAGGCAGACACTCTACATACTGACCCAACCTACCCTACAAATAAATGATTGACAGAATTGAACTTTTTTGCTGACCTCTGCCGGGTTACCTAGAAAATCAGCTTTCAAAAAGCCTTTTACTATGACTTATAACGGTGGGAAATACGAAAATTTCCCCCCCTATAAATAAGTACATCCCTAACAATAGAAAAATAGATATAATTTGTGTTCCAAATGAAAGATAAAAAAAAACTTCATTTTTTCTAGCGAGATATTATACAATTACAACATATATTATTGTACTGTTAACATAAGCGTATTTGAAGCTTGTTTGTATCTCAAATTTTAGCGTAAAACTTTTTAGCAAAAACATGGACCAATTAACAACTCGTAACTAGGAAAACTGGTAAATTGGGACACTCGTAAGTCAAGGTGGCCCCGTATTAAGTTTACTGTGCCTGTTTTATAATTAAAGTGTAGTCACTTTTCTTAGTTAAGTTAGCACTGTATTAAAAAAAGACTACCTTCGGTATTAACTAAAGGAACAAGTGATGACATGGCGTAAAACCAAGAAAACAACGAATAATATATTAAAACTTATATCCATGTGACTGGTACACAATTTTAATCCAAAGAATTACTATGAGGCAGAAGTAAAGCGATTTGATAAATCCAGACTCATGGATCGATCGATTTCATTATAAATGGGACGCGAATATGTATCGATCTGATGGGTTTTATCGAACAGGAAAATAAAACACAACCACTTGAACTGATTCAAGAATATCTAAATGAACTAAATCTAACATAAAAATAATTATTGCATGCGTAATCATTAAGAATGTCATTGACACAGTCGTATATAAATAAATAAGTAAATATATCATACCGTTATATAATATGGAGGTACCATAATGGGTTATTATATCACACAAACACACCACACGCACATATATATATATATATATATATATATATATATATATATATATATATATATATATATATAGGAGGGTTTTCACTATACAGTTAGACACGCTACTTCTAATACATTTCTGGCTTGTCAAATACATAGAAAATTATTTAAACTTTCTAAGAGAGAATTTCTTTTACGAGACTATTTGAGAACAATTAAAAACTACATCACAATATAAATAACATAAAATAAATATACCTGTTTGTCTAATCACTTATATACATATATATATATATATATATATATATATAATCGCTCATATATATATATATATATATATATATATATAATCACTCATATATATATATATATATATATATAATCACTCATATATATATATATATATATATATATGTATGTGTGTGTGTGTGTGTGTGTGTGTGTGTGTGTGCGTGCGTGTGTGTTATACGTGTTTGTGTATGTTATATAAAACGTCCATCACCTGAATTTTAATATGGAGAATTTACCAGTGATTTAAGTGCGTTGGCAACCAATAGAATAGATATTTGCTATGTAATAACGGTCAGAATTATCGTAATTATATATATTATATATATAATATATATATATATATATATATATATATATATATATATGTGTGTGTGTGTGTGTGTGTGTGTGTGTGTGTCTGTCTGTCTGTCTGTCTGTCTGTTTACGCAAGTTTTTGCGTATCTGCATTTATGTATGCATTTCTAAAATAATTGTATATTAAAGCGATGGAGTGCATATGTGTATATGTGCGGGCTTATGATTTTGTTTTCTCAATCGTTATCACAAAAAATTCCTTTTAATTTTGTTATGGTCAATAGAAACATTGATTCTTAGAAGTTTAAAAGAAAATTATTAGATATAAACGTCCGACCCGTGTTAAGTTCTAGTAAATATAAAGAAAATATTAAAGAGTAAATGATGTGCCCAATTAAAAAAGGATTAATAAATACAGACACAGTGAATGCCAAGAAACAAACACAAAAACACGCACAGTAAAAAAAAAAATAAATAAATAAAAAAAACAACTACAAAAACGTTGAATTACTCATCTTTCA
>CM042150.1:78372106-78429606 GCA_023376005.1 Doryteuthis pealeii
TATATATATATATATATATAGAGAGAGAGAGAGAGAGAGAGAGAGAGAGAGGGAGGAGAGAGATAGAGACAGGGATATCATCAGATTATATCAGCCGTACAATTTACCCATTACTTGATGGGGAATAGTTGAATTCATACCTTCCCATGTATTTTAGCGCTTTGTTAAATTCAAACTGCCTCGCCCAAGTTTTGAACTCGAGTCACCGTGTACATTTCAAGAAATATGACGAAATTGAATTGTTGAAAGAAAGAATTCATTCGTTTTCCCTGTTTCATCTAAACGGATTCCTCAGATATTGCAATTAACTAATTAGTATCAAAATATAATATTAATAAATAGAACATTAATGAATGGAAATAATTAATTAATATTAAGACTAAATAGAATATTAATAGATTAATAGAAATGAGTTTTATTCAAAGACATTGAACGAATACAATATTTCTAAAAAATAACAATCTTCGGTTATATTTCATAGGATTATTAATGAGTTACACACTATATAATTTAAAATGCCCTGCTGGCGGGTTTATAATAATAGTGTTAAGACCACACCAAAAAAGGGGTGTGCCTAGTATGACACTAAACTGCACCTAAAAGTGATTTTCGAAGTGTGGCGTACCCCTTTATTGACAATACCCCCATATCCACTTTGACCTAGAGTTGTAGTAGCTGTTAGGATCCAGGTCTATGTGTCAAATACATCTGTTTAAATTATTCGTATCCATGAGGAGCATTTAAAAAAAGAAACCTTTTAAAAACAACCACAAAACATGTAAATATGAACGTCCAATGAACGCAATTCCCTAACTTCAAAGCATAGAATAACCATATTATGCCTTTAAAATCAATGATTCAACCAATCAGATATTGTGATTAATTACTTAGTGTTAAGACAAAATATAATCTAAATAAACATAACATTAATGAATTAAGGGAAATAGATTTCATTCAAGGTCACTGAACGAATATTATATTTAAAAAAGAAATAATAACCCCGAGGAACAATTTTGAACATAATGTCTGTTCAGTTCAATTTTTAACATGATTTTTTAAATTATTTTTGATTGTATGTGAATCTTAAAATAAGTGTATAAAATAAGCACAGATTTGTATAATGCAGTATTCTTATGCCTTTTGAAACAAAGCAAAGGTATCCTGTTGCTCAAAAACTTAACGTGATATAGAAAACCTTGGTCACGTTTAAATTCGGGGGCCAAAATTTACTAAAAACAAGTTTAAGATCTAACTCAAAGTAAATGTTCTTGCCTGTGTAATCTCCAGTTATATATTTTATAGTATCATTAATGAATCACAAACTACACCATTTCCCATAATCATCGTTACCTATATCATATAGTAGTACTACCCAAGGTAAGAATATTAAATTAGAACACGTAGATAATGTTTACGTTGGTTTTCTTTAATTTAGCAGTAAATTTAATAGCAGATGAGACGCAAAACATTTCTGATTTAATAACGTAACATTCTAGCTGCAGAAAATGTACATTAAAGAAACTAGATTAAATTATTTAAATTACTGGTATACTTCAATCGTAGCAAGGTAGTCTAACAGATCCATTACTACTTAAAATAGCATTTGATCCTTACTGGACCCCTCCCCCATACTTCTCACCTCGCATTACGTGCAACCCGTGATGAACTGTTTTAGTCAAAATTTACTTTTTCCAAGCTATGCAGAGCAAACTGTTATGGAATAACCCAATGTTGAAAAAAGACGATGACTGATATTGTAATAAAACAGATACTAGTAGAAACGACACGGTTTTTATTAAAATGAAATAACCTGCCCCAAATATCCAAGTACGTTCGCCAGTTATGAATAAAATCATTTAGCATTAATGATTTACTAAACTTAGGATGGTACAAGGCCAGATATATGGAGCAACCAGTTTAAATTAAAGTAAAGGTTGTTTGCTAGTCACTTCCACTAACCAGTATATTTACATTTGGCATCCTTACATAGAGAGTGAGGAATTTCGGTGTAGTTGATCCATTTTGACACCGGCTTAATGATTGATATGTTTTAGTAATTGTGCCAGCTGCCATTTAAGTAAATAGAACCAAAACGTATATCGAACGATTGACGAAAATATGAATTTTGATTGGTTAATACAAATACGCGAGAAAAGACAGAAAATTGGCTTTTCCGTTAGATTGGCAGCAGTTGTTTACAAAGCCAAGTTTACTTTGGCATAATTTAAAAACTGGAGTATGCAGTGAGAATCTAAGTTACAATGGGTTGTGAGACTAACTTGTTAACCTTTACAGCACGATGGAATTCCACTGATATCTTTAGCAGTAGTCATGAAAGTGAGTTTAGTTTGGTATAAGGCCATGAATCCGGAGCACAGTGATTATCGAACTAATAGTGGTCTGTGAAATTTGCTTATGAACCATTACACAATCATGTGTTAATTAATCCAGAACAAAGCTGTTTTCATTTCACTTAGCGCTTGGTAAAGGTATGAATCTAACTATTCCTCCCCCCAGCTATAGAGATATAGGGAGGCAAACTGGTCTTTTTAAACTTGGTATGTTCAGAAGAAATCTTTGAATTCAAACTACTTCGCTTAAAAATTGATCTTGGGTCATATCCTTCCCGTGGTAGAGGAGCACCCAAAAATAATTGATATTTGTCTACAAAATTGACTTTGTATCCACAGTTCTTAGACATATATTGACTATCTAAAAAGTGAAGTTCTTGAAGTTGGTGAGTTGTGTAAAAAGAAAACCTGTAATAATTTGTTTGGACTAAAACTAAAGATAAGTTTAAATTACTTTCCAAAGACTGCCAAACTACCTTCAAGTTTCGTATATTCTATTTAAGACCCTATCATTTTGAATTCAATATTAAAGGCGTTTTGTTTAGGAATGGCGCTGTTTAGACTCCTGGAACACATTTGAAGGCTTCTATCCGGTATTTAATATCAATCCTAATCGTTCGGAAGTTTTAATCTATAACGTCTACTTATATTAAGTACACAATAAGTTGGGTATTTTTAGTCAGTCCAGGCATTTTCTTTGGTTTTAGCTGCTTTCTCTGAGGAAATTGCATTGTAAGGGGATGGGAGTTGCTTGCTATGAAAAACGATAAAATAAACGACAACGTTTGTCATTTTATTCTAACAAAAAGAGTGAAGAAAATCGAGTTTTGGTTGGAAAGACTTTCTTCGTCTTGCTGACTCGCCGTCTTTCTAATATTTCTTCTTTTCAATAGCTTCTCTATTTGCTGTCAGATTTGATGCGGACTCTTCTTGACTTTATGGCCCTGTGAGTTATGAAGAGCGGGCGGTCAGTTGACAGAAATAATGCACCGGCGTAAAGATTCCTCAGTTGCTGAACGACTAGCAAGAAATTAACTACATACTCAAACAATAAGTAAGTGCACTATCCCTCATAAGTGCAATGTTTAAAAAAACAGCCGAAAAACAGATTTTTATATGCAAAAGCTTAAACGCCACCGAAGGCGTCTGCTAATCCAGTTTCTAGTCACTTTCTATTCTTGGCATTTATATTACAACTAGAATCTTATCCGTCCTAAATGATGTGATAATTTACGTATGGACCTGTTCTTCCGTTTGTCTATTTATTCTAAATGTTGGTAAAATCAAACTAAAAAATTGAAAACACAAGTGTATCGGTCAACTGATTATATATATATATATATATATATATATATATATATATATATATATATATATATGAGTGTGTGTGTATGTGTGTTTTATACAATTAAAAGGGGTTGTTAGTATTGATTTTGAAGCAGCTTATTAGCCATTTAATTCCACGTCAATGCACCCGTGAAAAGCATGTTTTACACAGGTGCATTGTCCTGCGAATAAGTAGCTAATACTCTGCTTTGAAACCAATGGTCACAATCACCTTTTCATTGTATAGCACACTATAACAAATAAATATATCACGTACACCTGTAATCGAAAACTTTATTTTCTTTTCTTCAATATATATATATATATATATATATATATATTATATATATATATATATATATATATATATATATGAATTGAACATTTTTTGGAAAAAAATGATATTATTAATATGCTGACAGATCTGTTATATAATAACATAATCGGCCTTCATCAAGAGCAAACATATGAAGGAAAGATGGAATAAAAATTTTTAAAAAATGCGTATTCTGTGTTAAAAATAAAATAATTTATGTTTAAAAATCAGAAGCATTATAATTCATAAGAAAAAACTCCTAAGAATTTGAAGTAAAAATATATAAAAAAAGGTATCAAAAATGTTCATGATATATTCCAGCTACAAAAAGTAAGTTTTAAAAAGTCCACAGCACAATTGAAGAAAGATGGAAAGTTTCAAGAATTTGTAATGTTGACAAATCCACAGTGTTGTAGATCATATTAGCCTCCGGATGTGTAAAATCCAGATATTTTTTTTTCAAAAAATGTTCAATTCATACTTGTCGGATTCACTTCCATTTACTTCATATATATATATCAGAAAATAAAGATACCCGGAAACTATAATACCGTTCAAATAAATGTATATATTTCATGAGGGGATTAGTAATTGTTAGAGAGAGAAAAAAACGGGATGAGGATACTAGAAGTAGATTTGAAGAAACAATCAGCATCCATTTTTTGTTTTTTGACAGGCCGTTACCATCTCTGCAAATTTCTATTTGGAAGCTTTACTTAGTCTGGCCAGATTCCCAACATTTGACGGTGTGAATCGAACTTGCTGTGTAAATAATGAACTGTGAAATTAGGCTGTGAACTTTGCTTGCCAAATAAACCATTTTTTTTACTATAGTTAGCAAAATCTTGCACATAACAGCTAACATGTCATATCATTAAACGAAAACCAATTCCATAGTAATGATTTTCATAAGGCCGTAAATAGAGGGGGCCGATGTAGGCTGAAATAAATCCAGGATTAATTGTGCTTTAAGACCTGAAACGTAGAAGATACCCAATGTAGACCAAAGTCAATGTAGTAGCTATTTTTTTATCGGAAAACGGAATAGGATGATTTGAATATGTTAATCTACATAAAATGAGCTTTGCAACGATACCAAATTTGTCTTGTTCGGAATATGTACTAAATGAAATGTTTATTCGGCCAGACTATGTCTATTAATAGCGTTTCTTTGCATAGTTATACCGATTCAAATATCCCTTTCTAGCACCAGTAATGTCCTAGTAAGTATATGATTTCAAATATCTACTAATAATGATCATTTATAGACAATTAAATCATCTAGTAACTATTATTAATACAAATAAATGCATAGTCAAATAATTTCAAGTATTCTTATCTAACAATAATATAATTCAATTTAATAATAATATGTTTGCGAAATATTATACAGCATTAAGTATTTCTATCTAAAAATAATGATGTTAAAACATAGCTATTTTACATCTAGAGCGGATCTTATCTGATACTACCGCTCTGAGTTAGAATGGACTTGGGAGTAATAGGAGTAAAACTGTAATCCAGACACACCAGAACTTAGAACTGGACCCTCCCTACCAGATGCAGTTTAATACTGAGGACATTTTGTGGGTGTATTATCCCTATGCAACTGTCTGTAAATAAGAGACAAACAAACTTTTTCCCCATATATTGATATAGGTGTCTGGGACATTTAAATGTTGACAATTGTCTGCAATCTCATTGTATGAAATAAACATTTAGATATTCATTCTTTTCTCTAACGTGTTCATTGCTCTCTTGATTAGATTAGTCGAATTTTATTATTCGTTAAGAGCGTGCTCTTTTAAGCGTTATATATTAGTAAAACCATATTAGTCTGCCTTGTCCAGAACATTACGTTTCCAGAAATAAAAGACGCTTGGCTAAGAGAAAGGGTTAGAACGATGCTTAAAATTGTTTTTTTTTTCTTTTTTACTTTTTTTTCTTAAAAATCGATCACATGATTGGGAGACACAGTAAATGTTTTCGATTTTGAGGCGAGGCTATTGTTAATTATTGAAAGAGAATTCTTGGCTCGGAAGTTGATGACGGTTTCTGTGTCCGCGGTGAGATGAATTAAATGCAGTGAAGCGTGGAGAAATATCCGATAAGGAAGAAACTCACAGAGAGTGGAAAGAAGAGGGGGAAGGGCGAATTTAAGTTGAACGAAATGTAAATTGACTTAAAGACAGACACTACAACGAAAGAGTAAAATACGAAAAATAGACAAAGTTTAAACCAAATGAAAGAGATCTATATCACGATAAAGGAAAATAAAACCAAAATAGAAAGTAGTGCAATGGCTTGATTAAAAGAACGTCTTCAAGGAAAGAAAAAAATATGGAAAAGAAAATGTAAAAACAATTTAAAAAAAAGTAAAGTAATCGAGACATTAAGTAAACAGATCGCTGGATGGGGCATAGTGTGAACTACTTTGAACAGGCGATGTTAACTGCAAAGCAGAAAGGGAGATAACTACTTTAAAACGGAACGCGTACAGAAACAAAAGATGCTGTAGGAAACGAAGAAAAGAATAACTTACTCTAAACTGACGTATTTTTGAAGGAACAGAACAAAGGAATATTTCATCTCTCGACATTATAATTTGTTAATAACTGTGAATGAGTAGTAACTGCGACATTTTGTCAGGGAATATGAAACAGGTAGTTGCAGTAACTATTTTGGGTGGAAGCGATGACATTTAAAACGTTCTGACCTTCGAAGTGAAAACTGATTTCTCTCCATAATTAAAAGCAAAAATATTCAACGAACAGAAATTAAATTAATGACAGACTTTAATTATTTTATATTTATAAAGCTAGATGGGTACACCACAAAAATGTTGCGTGCTATATTGAACAAATCCTGGAAGCAAGCACCTCACAAAAACAGCTATAGGGCCACTTGTATCCTAGCACAAAAATCATCTAAGTAGGACAAACAAGACATGCTGGACACTACTGGACAAGCTGGACACTGCTGGGAAAGTGACGTTCTTCTGTGGACACCCACACATGAAAACACTAGTGAGGGCCGACCAGTAAAAACATATATTAATAATCTCTGTAAGGATACTGGATCTTGTGCGGAAGACCTTGCCACGAGCGATAGAGACAGTTGGCTAGAGAAATTCATGCGTATCTGTGTTGTCAGCGTGACCTGATGATGATTATTATATTTTAAAAAATGGTTCGGTGTTACATGAACGAAAAAAAATAACAATGTGTAAAATCTCCTTCACATAAAAGGTAGGTATTTACCGAACCCGTTCGTCACGGGTAGAATGTGACACAAAGTCGCAAGTATGGGGCTTCCAGCGAGGATCGAACTCATTATTCAGTAGTAATGTATCGGGGAGACTAGCTTGCTAACCATTACATCATGTTGGGATGCTCTCATACTCATAAATGAGAGGTATTTACCCTATCCCTTCGCCACGGGGAAAATATAACAAGGTAGCAAGTATGAGACTTCCAACGAGGGTCGAACTCGCTATTCAGTGGTAGTGGATCTGCGACATTGACTTGCTAACTATTACATCAAGATTGGACGTCTTCATTCACGGGTAGGAGGTAACACAACGTTGCAAGTATGGGGCAAGTATCGATATCGCTATTCAGTAGTAATAGATTTGTGAAACTCTCTAACCATTAAACTATTATAGGAAAACTTCACATAAAAGGTATACTGAATAAAGTATATAGAATGTTAATATATCTTTACGTGGCAGCACAAATTCGCTCAGTGTTATGAGGGTATAGCTATTTACCCAACCATTTCGCCACGGGTATGATGTGATTCAAAGTTACAATTAGAGGTGGGGGCTTTCAGCGAGGATCGAATTCGTTATTCGGTAGTAATGGATCTACTTAACTATCTTGCAAACCATTACACCACGATGGAACCCATAAATAAGATATGTATAATATTCATATTTCTGTGCGTGGCAGCACATATTCGCTCAGTGATCTGAGGGTGTAGGTATGTTTGTGAGGAAACTATAGTAGTAGACCGCTGTTAGTGATTTGTTTACGGTGACAAATCAGCAACATTGGTCACTGTAGAATATAAGATATCTCTTGGCATCGCTTGAGAAAGGATCGAGATAAATATATTCTTTAGCCCTGATCCTGGAAAAGGGAAAGAGTCGATAAATTAAGCCTATTTCTTAATATGCTGTGTTTAAAACAAACGAACAAACAAGTAATCAGGAATGTTCGATTAATTTGCGGATAATGTTGATATAATTCAATAAAAAATACACATAGTTATATGGTTTCAGGTATGGAAGTGCGTGGTATATTAATTGTTGTTTTTGGAAATGGATTCGGTGACCCAAGTTCAAATCCTGTTTGCATTTCACATACAGTTTGGTTAGTTTAATGGGAAAATGAATAAATAATTTATCAGTCAAGAGTTGTTCCCATTTGATCATGTTAGACTTATAGGAAATAACCAAAATTTTTTAATTAAATTTGTAACTAATTATTTTGATACAAACTATAAGTTTATATTATTCACAAATGTTGCCTAAAATTAATTTTTTATCCTAATATTTCTCTTTAATTCTCTATTTTTTATTAATAATGGAGATTCGTTCTCTATTTGTCTGTAACCGAAAAAGTCACTGCTTACGTCACATTACCCAAAATTGTCATAACAGAATAAATGCTCTCAACATTTGAGCATGCAACCTTAGACGACCCAATGCCCAGTATTATATATTTATATATAGTTTGTTTTATTTGAATATATATTTAAAGTTATCAGAACTAAAAGTTTCTATTTCATTGGGAAAGATATAAATCCAACTATTTCCTCTCCAGCAATAAAGACTTATCTTGATTTATGCAACCAGTCGAAGAGGAGGTAAACTCTGAATTCAAATCTGTTAAACTCTACTTAAGAAATTGATCTTGCGTCACATCTTAGTTGTGCAGTGGGTTTGGTAGATATTGGTTGGTTGGTTGGTTGGTTGGATTTTACAGCATGTCAACCCTTGTTGGGTTATTTTATACCAAAGGTGTCTTGTTTTATTCTTTCTTAATAGGTATTCCAAAAGTTTTTAACACCTTTTTCTATTTAACCCATAGATGGGACCCTAACAGGTACTCCCACTCAGGGTCAAAGTGGGCTTGGAAGTAATGGCAATGAAGGGGTACTCCACACTCTCAAGAGCTCCAGAACTGGAACTTCACCATTAGATGCAGTTTAACGTCTAACCCAGGACACATTGGTAAATATTTATTTGGTTTCAGATATTCCTATCCTACAATAATAATGTTTGTAGTAAGCGCGTGGTGTAATGGTTAAAGTCATAGGAAATGGACTCGTCGCCCCGAGTTCAAATTCTGGACGTGGTAATTGCATTTCACTTAGCGCTAATACCCTTGGGAAAGGTATGAATTCTACTCTCCCTCCAGCTATGGGTAAATAGTAGGGCAGGCTGAGCTCTTTAACCTTGGTTAGGCAACCAGTCTATGAGAAGGAAAACTCTGAATTCAAACCTATTAGACTCCGCTTAAGAAATTGACCTTGTGTCACATCCTGCTCGTGCGGAGGAGTTGGTAAAAATATATACAATAATACTGTTCAAACAGACCTACTTTACCAATAGATGGTCCTCTAACAAGTACTACCTCACTGGGTCAGAGTGGACCTATATTTATCAATATTGTCCGTTATATAAGCATGCTTCACCCAATTTTTAAGAAGGTTTACATTGCCTAAAAATATTTCGGACGTCTCGTTTCTTGAGAAAGGAATAAAATAAAAAGAACAAGTACGGAAGACAACATTTGCATTTGGTGTCGGCTTTAGATGGTCGTGATGATGGTGGTTGAGGTTAGCAGTAACTCTATATTGCGATGAAAAAGAGTGGAACGCGAAGGGGAAAATAGAATTTATGTACGGTTTCAGTAAGAAAACAAAAAAACAAAAGAAACCGACGAAGATACTTCAGTCATTTTTTGTGCGCATTTAACAAGAATACATAGCCCCTACCAACAGACACACACACACACACACACACACACACACACACACACACACAACACTCAAACACACACACACACACATATATATATATATATATATTGAGAGAGAGAGAGAGAGAAAGAGAAAGAGAGAGAGAGAGAGAGAGAGAGAGAGAGAGAGAGAGAGAGAGAGAGAGAGAAAGAAAGGCGATACAGAACTTAAATTGACATGTTTCGCTATAAGGATAGCTTCATCAGAATTGATTTTTTTTCCTTAAAACTAAGTCCACGCGAGACTATCTGGAAAGAAGCGTGTTGTTTTATAAAGAGCATTTTGTATATTTTTTATAACATTGACTCATACGATTAATACTTGTATCAACCAAATATTGAAATTAACCCAATATTTTTTACCGGTAAGTCATTCACTTCATATATATATATTCATATATATATATATATAGTATTGGCTAAATTTTCGTCATTATTATATGGATAGTTTTGTTTCATATTTACTGTTTTATTATAGTAGATACCATTTCATTACATTGGTCTGCGTATGTGAACGAAAAGAGGTCTTTCTAAATGCAAAAGTCAAGTGAATAAACTATAGATATAACAAATATTAACTTCTTCGTATTTATTTTGGTTAGCCTGAGGCGACAATTTCCTTTTAAACGAATCACAAGAGATTTGGATTAAAGTGGTCAAAGGTATTGAATAGTCGTTCACATCTTCCTTTTTCATTTAAAATCAAATAGGCGTTAACATTTATAAAAATAACCAGATGTGAAATATTTTTTTAAATGATACATAGCTACTTTGTTCAACGCTTGGCGATAGCGAGGAGTTGGCTTTTCCGAATAAATACACAATGAAGCAGCGTGAAATAATTAAATTGAATTTTTATTAATATCAGAAATTGATGCCAAATGAGAAAGAATTATAGTCTCTTTAATATGCAAACAAAAGAAACAGAAGAAAGCATGCGCTGAACTTATACAAAACATGCTTAAAAGCCACCCTATCGAGTAGCACTTAACCTAAATCCTGCATTTGTTCCAACAATGACACTTTATGCATTGAGAACATATTAAATGTTACCGTACAAAAAATGAAATTAATCAAAATTCGTCATAGAGAATCACATAAAAAATTGCTGAAAACAATCGCAGTAATTAAAACTTAGGAATCCGAAATCCAGGATTGCGCGTTCGGCTTCAGCCTGGAATGTTTTTTTAAATGGCTCACGGAGTCGGTCTAATCAGAAAATGTAATGATATATTGGCTATGACCCGAGGAGTAAATATAAAAAGATATGATACACTGACATTCTTATGTATTATTAGAGATGTGAACATTATTTCAGTAGAAACAGTAAACCATCTTCCCACAAATTAATATGTTTAGTAATGAATTCAAAAAAGATTTAGCACCTTTTAATGAAAATATAAAAATAATTCTCTTTTAAAAGGTTTGGTTACTTTGGTTAATGGCATGTCAGCCTACGTGGGTTATGTAATCAAATTCATCCTCAGAGAAGAACAGTAGTGGTATGCTTAAACCATAACTGGATGAGGGTATTCATATTATTCCTAAGGGTATTAATCTGAAAGTGAACGTAATAGCCCGACTTCCCCTACTTTAGAATGGGTTGTTTGAATTTTCCTGGGGTAGTAGCTGTGTTTGTGTCTACATAGTCCAAATACAGGGTTAATTATTCCCTCTGGAGATTTTTTTGCTAAAAATAAATATATAGATAAAAGTGTCATTTTATTTTCTTAGATACTGTTTTTTCTTTTTTTCTTTTTGTTTATTCATTTTTTTTTTTACATTAGTCTGCCTATATGAACGAGAAAGGCCTTTTTCAATGCAAAACTTAACTGAATAGACTCTAACTGTGTCAAATGTCGACTTTTGGGTATTTATCTTGTATTTCGCCGCAGGATACAATTCCTTGTAACGATCTATTTTTTCCTTCGTTCAATGAAGACACGTTCTATGTTAAAATTCTTCAGCGTGTTGATTTATTGGAAAATGGAAAAAAAAATGAAAAAGGCCCGGATCGGATATCGACCGAATGATTTGGCAAACAATTTCTTGAATTTCTTCAATATTTAGGTGTCAAAGACAACTTTTTATTTGAACGGATGTTAAGAGTGGTTCCAACAGAAGCCAGGAAAAAGTAATTTAAAACCAAAATATTCAAACATTGGAATGATACCTTTTCGTATTTTTTTTGTAAATTGCCTTCCCACTAACTGTAAGATTTCACGCCCAGCATTCCCCCTTCTTCCGTCCTTTCTTCTCTCCCTCTATCCTTCTTTCCTCACTTCCTACATACCTAGGTGTGTAAACTGCGCACCAGAAGACATGTGTGAATATTTTTATATTCATAAAAGAAATAGAATTGAAGAAAAGATGAACTGACAATACGTCTGCATTTCGATATTCTCCACTCTGGGGTGCAAAATAAAAGTTACACAAACAATGACGAAAATCAAGGCCCTAAAAGGGAATTACTTGTTAAGAAAAATATTTATTTATCATGATTTTATAATTTTTGATAAAACATAAATGCAACTGCTAAATGAACAAAATCTAAAAAACGTATTAAAAAGATTTAGGTATTTAAGAAGTTTGTTTCTATTTTAATAATTTTCTTATAAAATTACACACCTCCAAACATTCATGCACACACACATATACGCACGCACACAAACACACACACACGCATATATTTTTAAATGAGTTGCCATCCACCAGGATCCTATCCTTAAGCATCAAGGGTTGCCACCTACGGCCAACAGATAGCTCCATTGGGGATAATTTACTCCTCTACCGACGGTGTATTCTACAGCCCTATCGACAGGGTGGTAAGAATTTTTATCCCATTAATGTGATGAACACCATTTGTTAATCTGTTAATAATGGAGATTTGCTTCCGGTTTTTGTCTGTAACAAAAACATGTCATTGCTTACGTCACATTACCCAAAATCGTCATAACATAGAATAAATACACTCAAAATTTGAACATGCAACATTAGACAGTCCTCATTGTTTTTTAAAACAAGTTTTGATAAATACATGACTGGTATTATATATCTATATATAGTTTGTTTTATTTTAATACATATTTAAAGTTTACATTTTAAATTGTTTTATTTTTTAATCCCTTAATGAATTTGATGATTTTACTTACTTAGGGTACAAACTCGCTGACATTGAATTTTTTACTCTCACCCCTCAGCAATATGTTTCAAAAATCTATTTTTACATCGCCTGGAGGGTGTTTTTTTTTATTTGCTAGTGAATATAATATTATTTTCAACAGTTTCTGTTATTAGATTTATTTTCTTGTGTGTATCTGATGGCAGTATTATCACTGAAACCAAACGAAGAAAAATGTATTTTTTAATACACGAGGTCATGTTTAAGTGCACCATTTCCGAAATCGCAGTAAGAAATCTGACCCACATCGATGTCCACAAGTTATGAAAAGTTTTATAATTATTCGCTGTTTGATGGGTATGTGACAGATATGTGTGATGTCCTACTATTGAACCAAAGAATGCCTTTCCCAAACGCATTAGTGTGAAGTAAAACGCAAACAACCTCGTCCATGATTTGATCTCAACCTCGGGTTATATGTAAATGTCTATCCAACCCGTTCGCCACCGATAGTATGTGATACAATGTCATAATTATAGGAATAGTGATTACCTCGGCTGCATATATGTTAGTCTCGCGGGAGGAATATGATACATTTTAGAATGGCATGGGTAAATAGTAGGGCGGACTTGTCTCTTTAGCCATAACTAGGGAACCATATATATATATATATATATATATATATATATATATATATATATATATATATATATTTAAAGGCTCAGTCGGAATCACAAGGTTCTGGATTCGATACCAGGCCTAAACAACCCAGGGCATGCGTAGCACGGCTTGGACTGGTGCAGTATAGAAGCTAGCTGATGGTAGGCGTGGCGCTCCACTTAAGATACAAAAAGGATCTCCCTGTTCTAGTGCTAGTGAAAATAGGATAGGTGCCCTCGCTATCCACCTGATACCAGCCTCTCCGCTGACTTTACTTAAATATATATTCAATACTTATATATTGTGTGTGTGTGTGTGTGTGTTTGTTTGTTTGTTTGTTTGTGTGTGTGTGTGTGTGTGTGTGTGTGTGCGTGTGGGTAGGTGTGTGTTGAATATATCATTAAGATGATATATAAGAGAAATAAAACATATTTGCCATATTTCCATAGTGTCTGGTTGTTTTTGATTAAATTTTAGAATTTCCACAGGTTCAGTGACGATTATTCCATGCACTTGACATGAAGCAATACAACACACTCGTGCATATTCCAGTTTGGATTTTAGTGTTAAGCGCTTATATTATTGAAAATGTGATTCTTTCTCCTATATTATTAACTTCATATTTATGTTTCTCATAACTGCGAGATGCGCTGAAGATTCGAATTCTGAATAATACATAGAAAAGCAAAAAGGAATCTACAATAACCGAATATAATATCCTCTAATTACAGATAGAGAAAAAGTAAGAAAACAAATTCAAATTTAATTTAATCAGAAGAAATTAAAATATAAATCCTGAATATAAAACTAGGTCGCATCACTAAAAATTTTACGAATAAAAACGAAAACGTTAATGAATGTTCACGAATAAGATTATCGAAATAAAATCTCATATACCAAGATAATGATTAAAATAAAATAAATAAAAAACAAGAAGAAAAAAAAACAACAAAGACAACAAAAAAGACGATTTAATATCATCAAAGCAGTAGAAAGAAATTTTGAAAATGCTCAGATCTATGAAATGAGAAATAACGAACTGATACTGAAAAAGACGGCGTCAAATTAAATTCTGGAATTTGAAAAAAAATAATTAAAATAAAAAAAAAAAAAAGAAAGAAAAAACAACCTATCACTCAAAAGAAGTGAAATTCTGTCATGCAAATCTAATGAAGAGAATATCGGTGAAGATATGAAAATAGACAAAAATAAACAGTTTTAAAAAAGCAGTAAATATTAGATTATGAAATTAAACCGAATTGACGAAACGAATAAGACGTGATGAAATATGTCAAGTGGCTTGATTATAAGTGAAAACCAACTAAAAATATTCTCTTTTGATAATAATTGGCTTCATAAAACTGGGCGAAAGAAACATACTAACTGTTCACCTTACAATATGTAATTATATCTACATTCTGAAAGCGATGCCTTAAAATCCGTCAAAGCAAAAATAAACGAAGAAATAAGTAAATGAATTAAAAAGAAACGGTATAATATTTTCAAATTAAGTTTAATTCACGCTGAAAGCACCGGTTCTCATGAGATCACTAAAGTTAAGCAATGAAGAATCTTTTCAGTATTTAAGTGGGTGAACTCTCAGGAAAGGTAGGTATTTAAGAAATTTCTGTATCAAACCAAACAATGCTTGATAAGTAAAAACCTGAAGGAATAGAAATTTGGCAACCCTTCGGCACGAGAAGGGTGTGACACAAGGTCAATTTCTTGAGCAGAGTTTAACAGGTTTAAATTCTTCTCCTTTTTCTTCTCCTTTACGAGTTACCTAACAGAGTTTAAAGAATCTGACTTACTATTTACCCTTAGCTGGAGCGAGAAAAAATTGATGCATACATTTCCCAAGGGTATTAGTGCTGTGAAATAACCTCAGCCAGGATTTGAACTCGGTCGACGAATTCATTTCTTACGATTCTAACCGTTTCACGAAGCGCTTCCATAAAAAACTGAAGTAATGCTGCTAAATTAAGTCATGCCCAAAGCACCGGATAACCCCAGTTAAGCAGTAAATTCATTACTTAGATGAGTGACACCTTAGGAACAGCAGGTAATGTATGTATACATCCAACCCTCCACCAAGGACAGAATGTGACACAAGGTCACTTTTTAAGCAGAGTTAACCTGGTTATAATTCAAACTTTTTTTCTCTCAGACTGTTTGCCAAATCCAGGCTAAATAACCCAGTCTGCTCTACTACTAGGTGAGAATAAGTACGTAAAGTCGTCGGGGTGGCCGTATGTCTGTATAAGCAAAACAGCGAGGGTGTCTATCCCCTTTTCGCAAGCGCTAAACCAAGGAGATTGTTTTGGCGTCTGAGGTAGAGCGCTACACCTACCATCAACTCATTTTACTGCACAGATCCCTGTGCTACTTATACACTGAGTGGGCGTGGGTCGGTATCGAACCCGGAACCTTGTGGTTCTTAGTCCGACGCTCTGCCGACTGAGCTATATGCGTTTACCAACGGTAATAACATTAAGGTTTTCAACTCGAGTCGCTGATTCCATTTACTATGATGATGATCGTTACGCTAAGCGTGCCTCCTAACATGAGCATGTAAGCAACCTGTATGTTTAACAAATGACAACATAAACAGCAGAAATATTTCTGAATTAAGCTCATATCTCACTGAAAACATCTGCTCCTACGAGAAAATCTGAGTTGAGCAGCTTTGAGCCTTCTCTGTATTTAGATGAGGGATTACTGTGTAACAGCTGATATTGTCAGCAAACTAAGGCCTATGTGCCAAACAATGCAAAGTGGAATTACTTCTTATGAATTAAGATCAAGTCATGGTGAAGATACCGGTTCCCGACAGATCGGCGCTCGGATAATCTAGTTCACTTCCTACGACGACAATCGTGGCATTTCGCTTATCGTAATAGAAAATGAACCCAACTATTCGAGTTCAAATCCTGAAATGATTTGATTTCGTTTCTTTGTTTAATCGTATATAAATGCGGATTACATCACTGACGACAACCACCAGCGCCCCAAATATAGGAGCGTATATTTAAAGTGAGTAATTTAATATAAAAACATCCTTGTAGAAGAACAGTAGTGGTTCTTATAGCTGGGGGCTGAGAGTGTTCATACCTTTCCCAATATATTTGTCCGAGATAAACGTAATAGCGAGGCTGGAGTTTGAACTCACTTACCTCCAGGTTGCCAGTCCAGCACATTAGCCATTACGGCATGGGACCCTTCTTGAAATACATACGACGCCCAGGGTTTATGTCCTGGATAAGTTTATATTTCGCATAGCGCTAATACCCTTGCGAAAGGAATGAATCCATCTATTCTCTGTCCGGCTCTATGTAAGTAGTAGAGCCCTTTAACCTTCATATGGCAACCGGTCTAGGAGAAGGAAAACTCATAATTCAAACCAACTGTAGACCTGGAGAAAGAGGGGCTATTCAGGCTATTCATGACAAAAACACACTATAGATGTAGTATTTCACAACCAAACGTAATGGGATCAGTGAGTGAGAGAGCGTTATATATATATATATATATATATATTATATATATATATATTATATATATATGAGTATTTAAATCTTTATAGTGGGTACCTACCTCAGCAGCTGCCTCTACGACAATAATAGAGTAAACAGAACCTGATATCTACATCCATCAGTTTTATGATGCATAGAACCATGCCCACACACTGCACATGCACATGCAACGCACAGTTATACATATATACACCACTTACATAATTCGCACTCTCTGTCTCCCTCACATACATATACATACAAGCGCGCACTACCTCTTGTATATATATATATATATATATATATATATATATATATATATATATATATATAACCAATACTGAAAAATGTACGTAGGAATTTGTACTGTAGCTTTAAGTAACTATACTTAACACATATTTTGCATACAGTTAAAGGATTTCCAGTGTGACTAATATTAATAGTTTTATTTAATGATGACCATTTGTTTAAACAGTCATAGTTTCTATCTAATACTTATGTATTTTAAATATCTATTTGACCCAGAGATTGGACCTTAAGAGATAGTACGTCTCTGGGTCAGACTGTAACTTGTAATAATGCCAAGGAAAGGGCACTCCATTCTCCCCAAAGCTTGATATCTTTAGTTTTATTACTAGATGCAGATTAGTGTCATATCCGGAGTAAACCCCTTTTGGAGTTGGGGAGGGAAATGACTAACCTCAGAAAACAAAGGGCAGATAATCTATACTGCCAATATCTAAGTTTACAGTTCCTTTGAACGAACGAGAACTATATCAGCTTTTACCCAAAATTCTTTAACGAATGTCATACCTATCAATACTTTATCCGACCCCTAGCGAACAGCTTGACCCTGTCGTAATAATATCCCTTCGTATTTGACCACTTACATGGCGTCAATCAAACAATGAAATGTCTCATAAAACGAGTCTTTTATTTAAGTAAGTCTCGTTTTGCTCTTCTGTAACTTTTTAACCTTTGAACTTTTTTATTTACATCATATTAACGTCAGCCGGCAAGTGAGTAGCAGCTGTTGACCCCTATTCTTATTTCTCACTCCTACGTAGCTAGACGGTTCTGTCAGACAGTGTAACCAGACACACACTTGCAAAAACAACAAACCCAACCCCACAGTGAAACCTGCATCCCGAAACATCCTGCCCTATTGTGTATACATACGTAAAAGCTACCAATAAACATTTACCCTAACGAACCGTCGTTTCCGTATCCCATTTTATTTGAAGCCGTATTATTATTATTATTATTATTATTATTATTATTATTATTATTCCTCAATCAGACTGTCTACATTAAAACTAATAGCAAAATAAAAAACACCTTCCGGGCGATGTAAAATTAATTTTTTGAAAGATATTGCCTGAGGGGATGGGAGCTGAAAATTCAATGTCATAGTATGTAAAATCGTCAAATTTATCAAAGGAGTAAAAAAAAATTAAAAAGAAAGAAAGAAAGAAAGACAATTTGAAATGAAAACAGTTCCGATAACTTTAATATTATATTAGAATAAAACAATATATATATAAATATATAACGCCGGGCATCTAACGTTGCATGCTCACATTTTGAGTATATTTATTCTATGTCATGGCGTTGGATTATGTGTTGGGTAATGTGACGTAAGCAGTGACGTAATTTTTGTTACAGACAAAAACCGGAAGCGAATTTCCATTATTAATAGATAAACGTAATTGCTTGTCTGTTCTCGATAGACAGACCAGCCGTTTAATGTCGAGGTAACAGACATCTAATGAATTTAAAGTTAAATCATGCCCAGGGCATTTGTATTTCTTGTTTTGCATTAATCTAATGTTCACTCCGACCCCGTGTAGTAACACCGCTTAGGGTCTCATCTATGGACCCAATAAATATGTTTCAGAATTATTAGTTTTGAGTAGGAATACTTTAAACTATATAACTCTGTACAGACATATAATTATTCCTAAACGTAATTAATAATGTTAAATAGGAATACGTATTAGCTCTGTGGGAAGAACATACGCCAAGAAGCCACTATATTCAGGGTTCGATACCGCAGCGCAGTTTGGATCAGTGCGGTAAAGTGTGTGTGTTGGGGCTGAAAGTAGGTGTGGTGCTCCACCTAAGATTACAAAAACCTCCTTGTCTAGTGCTAGGAAAACGGGGATAGACACTCTCGCTGATACCGACAATAAGCCAGCCACCGACTTTATTGGGGTCCGGTTTAACTCAGTCTGAAGATAATTTGACTGGGAATTGCTCCGCCAAATAAGCGCATGAGTAGCACAGCTTGGGTAGCAGACCCTTGATTTAAAGCATCTGGGTGCTGTCCGTAGTTGTGGTGCTCCACCTCACCACTAAAATCTACCTGGTGCAGCGCAAGCGAAAGGGAGATAGACGTCCTTTGCTGATGCCAACATTAGGCCACTCCGCAGACTACTACATGTATGCAAATTATTTGTAATTTATAAGAATAGTCGATACCATAAACTGTGAGCAAATAAATGTCTATAAACGAATAAAAAAGTGGAATAAAAAAAAACGATGGAACATTGAGAATATAGATATGATTAGAATCAAACATTTAGGAATGAATCCAATTTTGACATTAAATAACCCATAATAGGTTGATATGTCGTTAAACAAATAACACCCTCAAAAGTTAATGGTGTCTTTACGCCAATGGCCGTGACAACCTACAAAGAGAGATAAGACTACAAAATCATATTGTAACAATTTTAATTGCCTGTTCCAAAGGTTATTAATATTATCAAGAAATTCAAGAATTTTCATATCGTGATACCCTCAGAAAACAAGGCTATCCTGACGGTGGTGCATGGAATGCACTATATCCCCTGCATCGAAATAAACTAGATCTTATCTACTGTATAACTGCACCTGACAGGGAGGTTCCGATTCTCGAGATCGGCGGGGATGTGGAGTTATTGTTATCATTCGCAGATACACCCTGAGTGATAGAGTCGCAATAATGTTTCAAATACATCTGTTTAAAAATATCCATACTTGATAGAAAGTGTCCAAAACAAAATTCTCTTGAAAAACAACTACTAAAACATGTAAATATGAACGTACAATGAACGCGATTCCATAACCTCAAGGTACGAAATAAATCTAGAGGAGTTGACATGTTATTAAAAACAATCAACTAATCAATCAATCAAAGGACAAGAGAAAATAAAGTTATAATCCCGTATATCAAGTAAAGTCATCAGAGATGCCGACAACAAAACGAGGATTTCTTACCAAATATATTTTGACTGGTTTTAATGACTCTATTCTTGAAGTGCCTAATCATAAATTCCAAGAATTTAGCAGAAGGCACACAAGAAAGATTTCATTGTTTTATGCTAGACGTGTAAAATTTCCTCTAGTTTGTGATAAGCATCCCCTCAACAATCATTCAAGATAATTGATTAGCCGTCTCGTTCTAGCGGACGGGTCTTCGACACAACATTTCTCGGGTTGATGCCGGTATCCAGGCCTAGATCCGTATCCTCGAGAGATTAACGGATGCCAAAGATGTTTACACCAGCCTCTTTCTCTTCCAAAGGATGACGTAATTCATTTCTTTCCAACTTACATATACTAACGGCACTCCCAAGTTCAGCCTATGCTGGGCATCAGCAAAACTAGTAAATATCCATAACCGAATAAATTTGTCTGCTTCCGTATCTTCAATCAGTTTTCTCATGAACGTTTGGCGGCACATATACGATTTGTACGTGTTTATGTCCGAGTCAAAACTCATTCATTATTATTGACTGTCTGCCATTAATTATTATCATTATTTTGACTCTTATCTCCACGGTATTCTTTCCAAATGTTTATCAGTACGAAGCGGTGTCTTGTGCTTCGAAGTTTGTCTCTGCTATGCTCCAGCTGACATTTTCTTTCATATTTTATTTGCTCGCAAAACAAATTTCGAGACAGAAATTTAATTATCTTGTCATTGTACGGTGTTACCAGTAACTGTCTATTGCGTGTTTACTTAATTTGTTTGAAGGCAGACTAAAGATAAGAACAGGTCAGAAAAGGAAGAGTCATTTGCTAAACTTTGATTAATTTAACGCAAGATCAGAAACAGGAGGCATCCAGTGAGAATCGAACTCAATAACAATGGTCTGTTAGTCTAGCCTTGCTAATATAAGGTGCCGGGTTGAAAAAGAGTATGTAATAGATTTATATAAAATATCGTTATTAAAACTTTGGAAAAAACACCCTGTCGATGGGGCTTAGAATACGCTGGCTAAATTCCTTGCAGTGAGATAAAGTCATCCCCGCTAAAAATGAGGTTTCCCTTTTATACATATTACATACGATGCTTGCACTTATGTGTTCTTGTGACTATCTTCTATTGTTTTCTGTGTAAATTACATGACATTCCAATGAACCGGTTGAGGTTATTCCAAAATGCTCCAACCCCTATATTAAATTCGAGTTGTTCGTTTTCTCTAATGGTTGTCAACTAAAGATAGCAAGCCCAGTCAGTTTTGGTAGTTTACCCATAGCTAGAGGGAGAAGAAGAGGATGCATGCCTTTTCAAATAGTACAAAATCGAACTCGGCTCACTGATTTCACTTTACATTCTGTTAAACTGTCATACCTTAAAATTGTAATATGAATCTGATTGTTTAAATTCCTTGCAGTGAGATAAAGTCATCTCCGCTAAAAATAAGGAGTATCCTGGGTATGACACTAAACTGTATCTGATGATGTGGTTCCAGTTCCTAAGCTCTGCAGATTGTGGAGTACTCCTTGATTGCCATTACTCACAAATCCACTCTGAGCCAGAGTGATAGTACATTTAAGGTTTTCATTTATGGGTCAAATAGATCTGTTGGCAAAATATTTTATTAGATAAGAATACTAGATATATAATCATGTGCAAAGAAACATAAGAACGTAAACAACAATGTAAATTTAAACGTACATAGCATGATTCCATTACCTGTAGGCATAAAATACCTAAAACTGGTTGACAAGTCTTTAAAACCAATGAAATATTCAATTTGAACATTTATATTTTTTGTTTATTTTATTTTAACTTTATGTCTAATAAAAAATTCGCATATAAACACAACATTTGGTTTACGACTATAATTTTGGGTTAGATATTTTTACTGCTGTAGATTTTGGTAAGGAATAATACTTAATATCCTTTTTAACTATAACATTACAATGACATAATGAAATTTTAGTATATTTTGTTTAGAAAAACAATTATTAAAAGAAGTGTTTGTGGTGTACTAATTTGTGTGCGATTCAGAATATCTTGAAGTCATGTTCAATATCATTTCGTATTTATCAAACTGACCTTAAGAAAACTATATATAATTGTTTTAATTCATGGTATATTTTCTCAATATGGAATACAGAAAAAATAAGAACATTTTTTGAACTTAGGGATTTCTTATTTATTACGGGGTCTGTAATAATTGCATACATGTTAGTTCGAGCTAATTTCCTCACCTTTGCTATTTACCTTCAACACAACATTTCAATTGCGCATTCTCGAGATTTTCTCGAGAATGTCAAATCTGCTCTAAGGGGTCAGGCGCTTTCCCTTTTATACATATTACATACGATGCTTGCACTTATGTGTTCTTGTGATTGTCTTCTATTGTTTTCTGTGTAAATTACATGACATTCCAATAAACCGGTTGAGGTTATTCCAAAATGCTCCAACCCCTATATTAAATTCGAGTTGCTCGTTTTCTCTAATGGTTGTCAACTAAAGATAGCAAGCCCAATCTGTTTTGGTAGTTTACCCATAGCTAGAGGGAGAAGAGGAGGATGCATGCCTTTTCAAATAGTACAAAATTGAACTCGGCTCACTGATTTCACTTTACATTCTGTTAAACTGACATAGCTTAAAATTGTAATATGAATCTGATTGTTTAAATTCACTATGACAGCAGGATATTTCTGTTCAACATTCAAGAACGACAGCCTTTATTTAAAAGTATTTTAGATACCATTTTGGATAAAATGAAATTAAAGAGGAATTTGATAAGCATTGAATATCAAACTAGATATAAAGTTTCAATATAGCAGGTTTGTGTAATAAATAATACTTAATAATACTGTTTTGTTTGTATGATATCCCACTAGAAATAAAATTATTGTGTAGAAGGATGCTGTGTATTGTCTTTAAAAAATCCTGGAAGCAGCACTTCACAAAAGAGATGTGAAGCCTCTTGCCACCTATCACTCTAACTATCAAAGTAAGCCGAATAGAACATGCTGGATACAGCGGGAGAAGCAATGACGAGCTCATAAGTCACGCTCTCCGATGAGAAATTGCACATGGACACACCAGTGTGGGTCGGCCAGCAAAATCTTACATCGCTCAGGTCTGCACTGATATTGGATGCTGTGCAGAGGACAATATAAGAACAATGGATGATATGGCGAGAAAGCGTTATCGGAATACGTACTGTCAGCACTATTAGATGATGATGATGATGATGATGATGATAATCATCATCATCATCATTATTTAAAAGAAAATGTTTTTATTAAATGAAATGTTAATGGTATATTTATTTATGGGCGATACTCTATACGTTGAATCCATGCTCAGTAATATGTCAGCTAAATAGGGGTCGGAGAGAGAGAGAGAGAGAGAGGAGAAGGAAGAGAGAGATAATAAGAGAGGAGAAAAGAGAGAGAGAGAGAGAGAGAGAGAGAGAGAGGGGGAGGGAGGGAGGGAGAGAGGGGGAAGGAATTTGAAATGTGTAAGATTTAGGAATGATACATAACGAAATATCTATACTGTCGTATCGCGTTTCTCGAACAGAAATCGCAAAGCCTTCCTAATGTCGTTACAAGTGTACCTGACGCTCATGTCCATCTTTCCACCGACCTCCGAGTTAAGAAAACAAAGAATCTCATGTTCAATTAGATATGTGTTGAATTGTTGATTCACTTTCCTCACCAGACGATTATCACATGACAACCTTATTCTTTTGTGGGCAATGTAACAATATGCTTTCTCGGTTTAGAAGACATCATTCGCAATTCCATCTTTTTTTTTTCTTTCTTTTTTTTTCTTCTTTTTTTACTTTTTTTTTATCTGGGCTCGAATGCCGCTAGCAAGTAATAATTAATTATCTTAGAGATGGGATAAGCCGCCTTCTGATATGTATTACCAATACTAATTCCATTTATGAAACTAGAAAATGGAATCAAGAATAAATAAGAATCGACAGAGAAAACAAAAATGGTTATCGACAAGAGAAGATTGGATGAGACAAAATACAACATACAAGAATATTCCTTAAATGCCAGCAGGAATTCTGTATATATATATATATATATATATATATATATATATATATATATATATATATATATATATATGCGTGTATGTGTGTGAGTTTGTGTGAATGTTTATGCATGTGCAAGCGTGCGCGCATGTGTGTGTGTGTGTGTTTGGGAAAGATATAGGATATTCATTGATTTCATATTTATTTTGATAAAAAATATTGTTTTCTCAAAGAATGACTTGAGCGCAGGATTTTCTGAAGTGGAACCTAAACCAGGAAGTAATAAGTAGAGTTTTTTGTTTCAGCCAATATTCCACGTTTTTGCCTACATATTTATTTATTTATTTTCACTTTACGGGATTTTTAATCAGACAAATGTGTAAATGGTTGCTGCGTCAATGGGGAATACAACTGAGTTGCTGATAAAACCTGAGCGTTGAAGTGCCCGGCCACGTAAAAAGTAACACGTTGAAATAATATATCAGATAGAATTATAATTTAAAAAAATGTGATCTACCTACAATGATCGTTCATAAATAAGTAAAGCCCTAACAATTTTTTTAAACAAAATATTACCGTTCTTCTAAGCAAAAGATCCAACGATTTTAGTGTTTTAGTGAAATATTACACAACCAAAACGAATATTATCAAGTATAGTTTATTGACAACCTCTGCAGTATCGAAACTCCCTGACTAGAAATAATATGTAGCAGTTCAAAATAACTAAAAAACATACATACACACACACATGTTTTTGTTGGTGGAAGTTATTTCATATTAATGTATATTTTAATGTTTATAAAGTAAGTAAGTAAAGTCGTCGGGGCGACCTAATGTCGGTATCAGCCATGCAGCGAGGGAGTCTATCCCCTTTTCACTAGCGCTAGACCAAGGAGATTATTTTAGCGTCTGAGGTGGAGCGCCACACCTACCATCAGCTCCTTACTTTACCGCACAGATCCCTGTGCTACTCATACGCTGAGTTGGTGAGGGCGGGTATCGAACTAGGAACCTTGTGGTTCTTAGCTGAACGCTCTACCGAATGAGCTAACCCGGCCCTTTAATGTTTATAGTTCTTGTTTATTCAACTTCACATAATAATAATGTTATATCAAATTATAATACTTTTCTTTAAAAAACATTATCAGAAGATATACTTGATAGTATTTAAACAATAATAATAATAATAATAATAATAATAATAATAATAATAATAATAATAGAGATTTTCACATCCGCCGTTGCTGGTGGTCATTCACTGGAGGCTGAGTGACAGCAAGTCTCCAGACTCTCTGATTATTCTAGTTGATCTTAAAATTACTGTTTTTTTATGGTCCCGATTCATCCTCTGATTTTCATTTCAACTAGACTTTTTCGAAACCCTTAGGGACCGTTCCAACGTCACAAATTACAATTGGTACGACTTTTACCTTCAAGTTCCACGTTTTTTTTTATCAGGTCCAAGAATTTCTCATACCTTGAGAGTTTTTCATGACAGTTATAAGCGGTGTTTTTCTCTGAAATCTGTGTGACTCTCTTTAAGTAATCTAGCTGGTTTAAATACCGCTGTGGTCTTAATAGTCTCGATTCTCCTCTCATCTCTAATACTAGTTAGTGTCTTTTCCGGGACATTAGATACTTTGCAAGGGCTTCAACTATAATTAATATCACCGTCATCTTCATGTTCTACAGCCTTTTCAACACTCTGGCAAAATCTATGTTTATATTTTTTTCTGTTTTTGCTTTTTTTTTAGTTTCTTTAATTTTCATTCTTTGGTCAGCTGCAACGGCAATATCCACTAGGTGACAAGTATCTTTTTTTTATGAACCGATTGCACACTCGGGTTTCCGGTTAACACCGGCGGTCCAGCGAGCTTCGGCAGCTGGACTCATCGAGAGTTTAATAATAGCGTCGATTCTTGAGGCGCCCCCCTTGTGGGGGAATGCCCAAGGGATCGACGCAATTTTTGTTCTTTCCCACCCATGAGCTTCGGCTTGAGGTTGGCCCACGTTAAAACGAGGCCTTTTGCCCAGCCCATACAAGTGGGGTATGAGGCAAATTCCCACTAGGTGACAAGTTCTGTTTTTTTTTTCTGTTAATTAATACCAAGTCTGGTTTTCTGGCTGGGATTTGGTTGTCTATTTGTATCTGAAAATCCCAAAGAGATTTATGCGTTTGATTGTCTATGACATATTCTGATATGTGCATTGCCATTTGTCATTACGGTAAAAATCAATCTCTTGCTCAATTGCCAGTAAATCCCGTTCACTAACTTGTCAGGACTAGTCTTGTATTCTTCTGTATCAGTTTTCTGCTTTCTTTTATGTGTTTTATTTCTGTCACGACATAACCTACTCTTGCTATTCTTCTGTGTCTTATCTTTTATTACTTTGAATTTTTTTTTTCTTGTAGATTGTGTGCATTAAATTTATGAAATAATCTTAATCATTATTGCCTTGTGTTTCCATATCACGACATTTTAATATAAATCTTATTTATATCGACATTTTACAATTCATTTTTTAATCTAAATTTTGATGATCATTTGGGAAACAAATTATGTAAAATATTTCTTTTAAGCGTAAATAGAAACTTTATGTATCTTTTCTTATCTCCATTTTTGTATTTTTGGTAATCCCATGTTACAATCAATGTTTGTTGTCATTTTTCAATATCCATATTAATTTGAATAAAGTTTTACTTTTTTGCATTGTTCATTGATAAACGATAATTTATGATTGCGAGAATTAATTTTGAAACTTTATTTTGTTGATTTTGAATTTATTTTATATAAGGGATGATTATATTAAAGAATAACAACAAAAATAAAAATCAGACATAAAACAAAGTTTCTATTAAAATATTTACATAGGGAAACATAAAATATAAGACATTAACTTTATAGATTAAAGTTACAATAAAAATAAGACATACACAGAATACGAACATAAAACACACGCACACACAGATATATATATATATATATATATATATATGTGTGTGTGTACATATATATATATATATATATATATATATATATATATATATATATATATATATATATATATATATATATATTTAGAATAGTTGGTATAACTACTGATAATGTTATCTAAAATTTATTCCGATTTGATATTAGACCATTATATAATTTTCAAAAAGTGGAATATAACAATGAAATAAATTTCAAACAAATAAGAAAAATTGAAAAAAAAAAACTTTAAAAAAACCAAAACAAATTCTGATTAACATATCAACAATTAAAAGAAAAGAAAATCAACTAAATTTGACGTTAAAAAAAACATACCAAATGAAAGTGTAACATTCAAAATTCTAAACTCAAAATGAAAAGAATGTAATTATTAATCAATAACATAAACATGAAATATATTTTATTTTACTTGATTAATAATAACGAAAGGTGAGAAACAAATCTGGCTACCTGCACATATACATATACATACATCTGTATATATAAATGTATATATATATGTGTGTGTGTGTGTGTGTGTGTGTGTGTGTATGTGTGTGTGAAAATAAATGGCCATGGCAAATATATTTTGTGTTCAAAGTTAATTTGCCTAGATAAAAAATTACATTGATAATCTCATTAATACTCATAATCTATTTTCTTTGAAAATATCTGCTATCTTGAATTTCATTCTTGTGTAACTCTATTATCGTTTCACTATCTCTTTTTAATATCCGATTTGGAATCACACACACACACACACACACACACACACACACACACATATATATATATATATATATATATATATATATATATATATATATATATATAGAGATAGAGAGAGAGAGAGAGAGAGGGGGGGAGAGAGAGAGGAAGATGGATAGATATACAATGAGAGATGAAATGTGCAATATGATCACAGAAATTCATCAAGATAATATGGTGACTGCATATTGATTCATAAGAATAAAATATGTTGTAAAGTTGGAATTATACTGTATAGATAGAATCCCCACATTATTTGACAGTTGGCATTTAAAAAAAGACTGATCAATTATGCTATGGATTTATATGAATTTATCTAAACCGTCGTTTAAAACATTTGCAACAATATAATGTGATAGAATACATACTTTAGCTGAAATAAGTCATAAGGTTATAGAAAGCAAAGGAAAAGTCTTAGATAAACGAGTAAAGTACTATGAATTCACATGGATAAATAATTTTAAAAATAAATTTATATTTTTAATGAATTGTAATGGAAAAGATTATGCAATATAAAATATCACAGAATAGTCTGAAATTCGACGAGAAAAGGGTATAAAAACTGACAAAGATTTTTATTCTTATAAGAGAGTTTTATAATTTGCTTGAAGCATTGTGTGTATATTGGTTTGGAGGTTGATTTTGAAAGCTATCACAATACAGGTGTAAAGAATAAGGTAACAATGGTGTTGTGTGTTAACCTGTATTTTATTCTTAAATTTTTGAGATAAAATCTCTTTTTCAAAAGATTACTGGAACTGAAGTCGTCTTGTTATGGCATTTTTATTTTATATTATACTTTTATTCTTATATTTTAATGTATTAAATAAGATACGCTGAAAAGTGAAAAGGGGAATTGAACCTCAGCAAAAGCGAATGAGGAAATAATTGCAAATGGAAGGAAAAGTAAAAAAAGAAAAGTAAAAAAAAAGAAAATGATCGAATGATAGAGAGATAGACAGAAATCTCGATCTTAGCTTTTCAATTCAAATGCAGGATTGAAATTTCGGTTATCGGGTGCGATTCAAAAACTAAAACATAAAAATCGAAATGTTCTTTGATCGGAAACTTCAAACTTTTAAATGAACACATTTAAATGTAGAACACTTTGACAAACGCAAATTAAATTTCAGTTTGACATCCTGAGGAAACGCATTTTTCTCATTTTCTCATAGAGTAGATGCATTTGCAGGCAGAAAATAACACTTCTATCGTTTTTCCCTTGATATTTATTTTAGCTTCCTGTCATATTATTTTGACAAAAGTGGAAATGGCGTACGTAAACATAACGCTCGTGGCGTAACAGTTATTGTCAAAGGAAAGAGACTCGACGAACTGAGTTCAAATCCTGGATGAGATTGTCTGCATTTCACTTCGCGTTTACACTCTTAAGAAAGACATAAATCCAACTCTCCGTCCACCCCTAGATAGTATGCATTTACCAACCCCTTCACATGAGCAGGATGTGACACAAGGTCAATTTTAAGTGGGTGTTTATTAGGATTGCATTCAGTTTTGCTTCTCAACATTAAAGAGCCCAGTCTCACCTATGATTTCCCCATAGGTGGTGGGAGAATACTTGGATTCATAGCTTTTCCAATGCAAAGAGCATGGTTTAGGATACGAACGTGTCGCTGTGTTCATTTCCTATGAACATAATCATTACACCATGGGGTAAATAGTAAAGTAGGCTGGTCTCTTTAAACTTTATTAGGCAACTAGGAGAAGGGAACGCTGAATTCAAATTAGGTTTATTTCACTCTAAAAACATTAACTATGTTTCATGTCCTAACAGTGGGAGAGGGGTTGGATAAATTCGAACATGACCGTATTTTTTTGTTGGTCACACCTGATGATAGAGCAGAAGCTACGTCTTATCTAATACCAGCTAAAGTAATGTGGTGTCCACTTCATCTACAACGATCACAGCACCTGGCTGTGGTGAGCGCGCGTGAATAGGAGAAGTAAAAAAAAATCAAAGATGGAAAATCGTTTCAACGGTGAGAAGCAGTTAGACTTGGGTAAAATTATTTTCATTAACTTCATGTGTAGTAAAAAATTGGTAGTAATGATTTTCAATAACTTCATGTATCTTCTTATTATATTGGAGATTGTGTGCTTGTCTGTCTGTAACCGAAACTACATCCCAACTCAAGTCTCCAAGTTATTTGCATCATATTCACCGTGATTTTATTTTTTATTTAAACCTCAACTATCAATAAAATTGTTTTACATTATTAATATAGTGGGCCATATCTACATACTGATAACATGCAATTATATTTATATACACAACAAAATGGCTGTTTACAGTGTGAACAGGGAGGCTAATTTGCATATTGATATTAAAAATTTGATCTTAATAGATATGTGCTTGGTATTATTGATTTCTAATTGTTTGGTTTTATTTTAATGAATATGAGCAACAATCTGGGGGATAAGTCTTAAAAGAAATCCATTAACAAGAAGAAATAACTGTCATTTTATTCTTTACTTCATAATTTGACTAGATAGAAAAATTAGGAAAATTTCGCAATGAATGACGGGAGTAATAGAAGAGTAAGTTTCAGTTATTCTATTTTTTCGATTATACCCCCCTCTGTTTCAAATCTTTTTATCTGCGTTCTTATTTAGTTAGTTAGCCTTTTTAATTTAATATGATATTTCCTTACATTAAAACTTAAATACTTGCACCTAGATGGTGCATATATTTGCTAGTATCAATAGATACTGGTGATTTATCCTAAGCTAAAGCCTTCTCGCACTTTTATGATAAAAAGGGGGGTGTTTGCTGTAAGAGCAACATGAAGAATACGGTCGTGATAATAATATAGTTACATGATCAGACAATTGATCGGTTCGGACTTCTATCCACCAAGCCCAACTAAGGACAAAAATAGTGCGTTGAATGTCATAGGACCACTTAGTACCTGACTAAAAGACCTCTAACGTACCTCGATCACATCATCAGGTATTACGGATCACCACACACGGACAAAAGGTGGCCCTATTGGGTGTATTTACAGTCAGCATATTCTACAGCCCCAGCAGTATTCTCACTTGATACCACATGTATGTCCTTGTGTCAGACATACATTAAGCTTGATAACAGAAAGAATATTGGTTGAAAAGGACTAACTTTACCAGAGTAGTATTTTGTTCAATATGTCTTGTCCTCTAGAGAAAAAAAAAAAAAAAAAAAAAAAACGTTTCGACAATGGACTGTATTTTTATTTCATCTTTGTTTTTTTTTTTTTTTTTAACTGACCTTCGGGAGATTCGCATTTATAATGAAGAGCAATTCCATTTCAGTGAAAACTTTTCCATTTACTAAATCAAAAGAATTCAGATCTTTTTTTTTGTGTGTGTAGCATCTGAAAATTAAGTCGCAGCTTTGCTGTTTTTGCGTATTGATTCTTTTCTTTTTATTTTGGCTTCCTTTTAAAATTTCTTTTTTTTTTCTTCTTTTTTTTTTCTTTCATTATTTTTTAAATGGCTCTCTTGAATTTTTTAAAATGATTCTCAACGTTCTCCTACCACCCAATTCATCGTCTTGCTTTTAGCCAGACTTTCATTCCTCACTTAATTCATTTAATGTCACTAAATTTCTCGTAAGCAAACATTTATTCATTCTATCATTCACATTTATTCACTCATTTAAAATTGCTCCTTTTAATAGTTCATTACTTTTTTACATAAATTCACTGTCTTCTTCTCTTGTTATTGATTGAATTTAGTTTTATCAACTGGAAAGATAAATAGAAATACCCGGGTTAGAAAATTTACTGGATATCAATCTCTTATATATAACAAACTAGGAAGCGCGTGGTGCGATGGTTAAAGTCATGGGAAATGGACTCGTCGCCCCGAGTTCGAATCCTGGTCGTGGTAATTGCATTTCACTTAGCGCTAATACCTTGGGAAAGGTATGAATCCTACTCTCCCTCCAGCTATGGATAAATAGTAGGGCAGGCTGGGCTTTTTAACCTTGGTTAAGCAACCGGTCTAGAAGAAGGAAAACTCTGAATTCAAACCTGTTGAACTTCGCTTAATAAATTGACCTTGTATCACATCCTGCTCGTGCGGAGGGGTTGGTATATATATATATATATATATATAACAAACTACCTGAAGGACCTATCAAAGTTGGGTACAATGTCAATGATTTATTGTTTTTAACGGCATATCAACCTGTGTAAGGTTATTTTATACCAAGAGATTTTGGAATCACGTTCATTGTATGTTCATATTTACATTTTTGTGTAGTTTTTTAGCCATCGCCCTATCGAATATGGATAATTTTTTTTAAACGGGGTTATTTGACTCAGAGATGGGACCTTAACAAGTACTATCACTCCAGGTAATAGTAGACCTGTGTGTAATGGCAATGAAGGAAGATTCCATGCTCCTCAGATCTTCCAAACTGGAACCCCATTAAATCATCCAGTTTAGTGCTATACCTAATACAATTGTGGAAGCGTGTAGTATAATGGTTATTGTCGTAGAAAATGAAAGGCCTGAACGAGTCTGAATTTCATATGTTCTAATACCCTTGAGAAATTATGCATCCAACTATTCTCCATCCAGCTATGGGTAAATAGTAGGATGGACTGGGCTCTTTAATTTTGTCAGGCAAACAGTATATGAGTCGGAAAACTCTGAATTTAAAACTGTAAAGAAATTTACCTTGTGTCGCATCCTACACTGGGAGAGGGTAAATATGTGCCCAGGACAAGAGTAAGATCAAGACTTTTATTGCAGCGCATTTTTACAAACTTTTTGTCATTTCCGAGGGTAATCTCAAAGGTAAGTTCTCCAAAATATTTAGAAATCACAGAAACATGATTGTCTATTGTCAATGATTTTGCATAATTGTAAAGTTTCGAAATGTATCTATTTTCTACATAAGTGCCATTTCGGTCGCTGCGTTCTTGTAAACGCTGTGGCAGTATATATATTTACCAACCCCTCCGCTCGAGCAGGATGCGACACAAGGTCAATTTCTTAAGCGGAGTTTAACAGGTTTGAATTCAGAGTTTTCCTTCTCCTAGACTGGTTACCTAGCCATGGTTAAAGAGTCCAGTCTGTCCTGCTATTTACCCATAGCTGGAGGGAGAATTGAATTCATACCTTTCCCAAGGGTATTAGCGCTATGTGAAATGCCAACAGTTTCGTCCAGGAATTGAACTCGCGTTGACGAGTCCATTTCCTACGACTCTAACCATTTGACCACGCACCTCCATACGCTGTGGCAGTATATGTATGCCAATGTCTTCCAGCTCACCACCATGTCATTAAAGAAGCGTTAAACCTGAACGTCGTTGAAAAGTCATTACACAAGTAAACATTTTCGACATCCATACATGACTCGCCATACACCCCCGTTAACTAACGATGGATTTCAATTGTTTTAATGCCTGTTATATTCTAAAACCGAATTACTGCACGAACCTCAAACATGGTGGTCAATAAGAAGCTCCATAAAAATCGATTGCAAAGCCAAGTATGAGCGAGGCGTACGCAGGAGCAAGCGGTGGCACATGCATAACAAACAAAACAGTGTTGCAAATAGCCACAAAAATAGTTTCCCTGTGTCCCCAACGCTTTGGAGACCTTACTTTTGGGATTATCTTCGTACAAATTGTCATAGAGCCGGTACAAAAGTTAATAGTTACTATAAAAGATAAATCCACATAATAAAATCGAGATTTACCGATTGCGTTTTTGTATATCATCTTATGATATTTTTTTTATTCAAAAAGCTTTTAGAGAAACATTTTTAAAATTTGAGTGAAGGACACTTAAGAGATTTAGAACGAAGTCATAACTGAAAGAATTACGTTAAAAGATGCTGCATTTGCTTATTTATAAAGATTACAAAAACTATGTCGCGAAAGGATAAACGAATTACCTCGCGAGACTAAGCAGCCGTGCACATGTCTTGCATGCAAAGATGTCCGCTTATTTTTAATAAGAGGTTAAAGAGAAGGTGGAGGAACTGTGCTGGCCAGTACGGAGATTGAACTCACAACCTCTAATTAGGAAATATGTCTTTATATATGCATTTTGTCACCTCTGTTGGTTGGAATGGTTCGACCAGTGAAAAGAGATAAAAGCCAAGCAGTTTTTCTCGGGTTAGCAAACTAGATTAAAAAATCATTGTTAGTAAGTTCGATTCTCGCTGGACGCCCCATACTCCAGGCCTTGTGTCGCATCTAAGCTAAGCTTAGTAACTAATTAATTGTTAGCTCGCTTGATTAGCAAACCATTGATAATGAGTTTGATTGTATTTTGTACAATAAATAATTATATTTTTTCTGTTGCATGGAGAACCTATAGCACACTACTACATATTTATGCGAGTTGAGAGAGTAGAAAATTGAATAGAAATATATTATTTTGATACTTTAAATAACAAATTACATTAGAAATGAATATCTAGATTCAGTTATTTATGAAAACTCAAGCTGAATTTGAAAAATGGTTGTAACCGTGTGTATTTTCCAGAATCTCTTTAGAGTTTGTCTTTTCGTAGAGGGGAATGCCAAACATACCTTCATTGCCATTTATCCCAGGTTCATTCTGATTCTGAGTGATAATACTGTTAGTGTCCTAAACAGATAAAAGTGAGTTTAAACATGTGTTTAAAATGAGTTTAAAATGTATTTTAGAAAAGTTGAATACTTAACAAGAATGAATAAAACAAAAACGTCTTCGGTAAAAAAATAACCCAAAGGTTGACATATCTTAAAATCCAACCAACCAGCCTAAAAAAGGATAAAGAGTGATTTAGGAGATGGAATCGACGACCCCAGATCGTCCAGAATAAGTCTCTTTGCATTTCCTTAAGCGCTAATACCCTTAGGAAAGGTCTGAATCTGACAACCCCCATTAGTTATAAGTAAATAGTATGGCATAATGGGTTATTTGGTAAACCAGTCTACGAGAGGGAAAACACTGAATTCAAACCCACTTCTAATTAAACCAGTGTCACATCCTGCCCGTGAAGGAGGGATTTGATAAGTGCAAACCATGGTTAAAGAGCCCAGACTGCGCTAGTTTTTACCCATATCATGGTTGGGGAGGAGAAAATATAGATTGATGCCTTTTCGTAGTCAACTTTTCTAGTAGTGAGAAAACACTGAATTCAAATCCGGTTCAGTCCATTTCTAATTAAACCAATGTCACATCCTTCCCGTGGAGGAGGTGTTGGATATGTGCATACCAAGTTTAAAGAGCCCAGATTGTGCTAGTTTTTATCGATATCATGGTTAGAGTGGGGAAAATATAGATTGATTTCTTTTCCAAGTGAAACGCAAACGGATTTGTTTAGGACTTGAACTTGGCTAACCGGCTCGATTTCGTATGACGATAACCGTTATGATACGAGTGCCTACTCATCAGCTAAGAACTATTGTGTTTTAGAAAACACATAAAAGATCAACAGTTTCAAAAACAACAAATAAGATGCAAACTACAGTTATTATCACGACTGAGATTTACATAATACGTGTACACACGCGCACATACAGGTAACTTCACACGAACTCTACCCCGCTCCCTCTCTCTCTCTCTCTCTCACACACACACACACACACACACACACACACACATGCACACATATATATATATGTATATATATATATATATGTGTGTGTGTGTGTGTGTGTGAGTGTGTTTGTATTTGTGTGTGTACGTGTATAAGAAAGAGTGAAGTTAGCAGTCTGTTGGCGTCTGTGTGAGTTTGTATATAATATATATATATATATATATATATATATAGTTTGTATATCTATGTATAGTAGTAGTAGTAGTAGTAGTAGTATATAATAAGTGTGTGAAAAGAAAACATAAAAAGCAGAAGTGTGGAAACAAAATATTTTCTATAAAAAAGTAGATAACGACAGCAACCTGTCTATATTTTAAAGCGGGAGAAGATTAGTAAACTAAAAGCACAAGCAACAATGGTGACTAATTCAAAAGTAGAAACCGCAAACTTTTTCATCACTATACCCGTGTTGTACTAAAAAAAAGCAAAAAAGATGTCCAAATTTTCTGAAGCACTGAACTAGTCGTACTTAAGAGGACAGTTTTCTTTCCGCTTTTTTTTTCCGCTGTTGAAGTACTTAATGCTAAAAATAAAAAAAATATGTGGCCCACTACAATACGAACTAATTCCAGCAAATTGGCAAGACATTAACGAGCAACGAGATTTTCGAAATGTCGGGGCATACGTTTCAATGGAACAACGTGCGTGCTGAGGAAAGCGATTGAAAGAAATGAAATAACCAGACAAGCCCCAGGAAGAGTTCGGGCCAAATTAGTTCATCAAGAAGGTGAAGAAAAAACAAAAACAAAAAATAAAGATAAAACCAGAAAAAAGAAGAAAAACACACACACAAATAAGGAAAAAAAAAAAAACGTAAAAGACTTTCAGAACTACCGCGACAATACTAACTAATTCGAACCTGAGGAGGGCATAATTTTAGATATTACCCACAGCATAAGGTATCCCAGTACGCTTTTGCCTCCCAATAAAAAATGCATGTAATTCTAACAGCTTCATTTTTTTTCTATGCTTGTATAATTATTTTTATTTCTAGCTCTCTGTCTATGTCTCTCTTTACACACACACACACACACACACATATATATATATATATATATATATATATATATATATATATATATATAATGAAAAAATTGATATTTATGTCTATTTGCTTTTACGGTGACGAAATGCTCGTTTTTTACAAATGAAAATCGGAGACCAGCAAAGACCGAGTTCTATAAGTTCATCAAGTCGGGAGCGATATATATATATATATATATATATATATATATATATATATATATAGTTTTGTTGAACTCTACACACAATTCTTGTCGGACAAGTTTTTGGTTGATCCTTTCAAATTTTCGGGCCATCTTTTTTGGTATCCGGGTGGAACTGGTGGAACAGTCCACCAAAGGTTTCAAAACGAGCGCTTTCATCAATACAGTTTGCCATCATCAGGTAGGAAACAATGGTATGGTTTCGTTTCTCGTTTTTAACGAGAACGAGTAGTAGCAAAGAATTAGAAGTGGGAGTTAATAACAATTGGTAGTGGGAGGTTGTAGGAATGGTAGTGTTTGAGCGAGCATTTCTGTAGTGATTTTTTGTGGGAAGGGGGGCACAAGTTGTGAGAAGGGAGGGGTATAGTGGAAGGAGGATAGGCGTATATATATATATATATATATATATATATATATATACTTTTGAACCTGATGGAAGTAATAGGGGAAGGTAGTCATCCCAGAATAGATAAGATATACAGTAAAGAGCCCCTTGAACCCCGAATTACTTGAATCAAATTACTGATACGAATTTTTAAGAAATCGGAGAGAAAAAATCCACAGCAAATGAATTATTATCTTGCTTTTTCTTCATAATCATCTGATGATGTGGACCACGTTTAAAAAGAGGTTCGTTGAAATAAATCTTATTATAATGGAGATGAGACTGTTGACCATATCTACATCCTAATAACATGCCGTATTACAGTGTGAATGGGAAGTCTAATTTGCATATTGATCATATATGCTTAGTATATTGATTTCTAATTGTTTGGTTTATCTTAATGAATATGAGCAAAAATCTCTTCAATAAATCTTAAAAGAAATCCTCTAACAAGAAGAAATAACTAATATTATTCTTTACTTCCTATTTTAACACCGGAAAATGATGGAAGAGTTAGTTTCAAAGTTGTTCTATTTTTCAATCATACCCCCTCTGTTCAGTTTCATTAACTTGCACCCGGAGGGTGCATACATTTGCTAGTATTATAATGAGCCAACCTGACAGGATTTTAATTTTTTCCCTAATTATGGATTTGTATACATATATAGAGTGGTAAGTAAAGTCAACGAGATACCCAAATGTCGGTATCAGCCAGACAGCGAGGGAATTTATCACCTTTTCACTAGGGCTTGGCCAAAGACATTGTTTTTGCCTCTGAGGTGGAGAGACACACCTACCATCAGATACTCACTTTACCGCACTGATCCCTGTTCGCACTCATACTCTGGATTGGCGAGGACCGGTATCGAACTAAGAACCTCGCGATTTCTAGGCAAGTGCTCTACCGACAGCTACTTTCCTCGAGGTATTGTGAGTTTCAATAGGTATTTACCGAGATGAGAAACATAATGTGATTTTTTTCAGATAGAATTCAATTTCTTTTTATATTTTACAAGCGCTGTTGATTGTATATTGTGCTTCGAGAAGAAAAAAATCATCATTTTCCCCAAACAAATCATTTTCATAAAATAATAAATCTGGATTGATAAGCAGATGCAACCATAGATACAGGCATCTTTTATGTTTATTGTCTCCAGAAAGATGGTAGAAATAAAAAGAAATACATAATAAGAAATACATAACTAGCGTATTGTTTAAGAAAATACATGACCAAAACTCTCACACCTGGAATATAAAACGGTATATATATATATATATATATATATATATATATATATATATATATGTGTGTGTGTGTGTGTGTGAGTGTGTGTGTGTGTTGATTCATTGACATGTATAATAAATATTCCAGGTATGACTGGGCAAGTTTAGCTCAGTCTCTAGAGCGTCGGACTAGGAACCACAAGGTTTCGGGTTCGATACCGACCCTCGCCAACTCAGCGTATGAGTAGCACAGAGATCTGTGCTGTAAAGTAAAGAGCTGGTGGTAGGTGTGGCGTTCCACCTCAGACAGCAAAAACAATCCCCTTTGTCTAGCGCTAGTGAAAAGAGCATAGACTCTCTTGCTGTCTGGCTGATGCCGACTTTAGACGACCCCGATGACTATATATATGTACATGGGAAGCGCGTGGTGTAATGGTTAAATGGGAAAATGGACTCGTCATCCCGAGTTCAAATCCTGGACGTTGTATTTCACTTAACGGTAATACCCTTGGGAAAGGTATGAATCATACTCTCCCTCCAGCTATGGGTAAATAATAGGGAAGATTGGGCTCTTTAACCTTGGTTAGGCAACCGGTCTAGGAGAAGGAATACTCTGAATTCAAACCTGCTGAACTCCGCTTAAGAAATTGACCTTGTGTCATATCCAGCTCTTGCGGAGGGGTTGGTAAATATATATATACAGGTACATGTAACATTGTTGTTTCTTGTTTCAAAGTATCCTAGTTTGATTATAACCATCTTTTACAATTACGACCAGGGGACCTTTTCTTACTATATTGACATTTGGTACAAGGCTAAAAATACGGATCCCAGTGGGATCAAAGTCAACAGTAATTCTCGTCTAGCCGAACTCGCCAACTATTATACTAGCCGAAGCACTCATTGTGACCTTAATGTTCTAGCGGATTATAGCAGTGATGTTGTCAAGTTGGATTTTAATGTCGACTCTCTTCGCAATGCTTTTTCAGAACCGCTTTCGTGCATTCCAATACTAATGGCTATCGTTCTACTTCAAACAAATCTATTTGACCTATAGAACATACTAGCACTCAAGGTCAGAGTTGACCTAGGAGTAATGACATTAAACGGTACTTTCTAGAACTAAAGCCTCGGACTGGATATAGTTTAGTGTCATACCAAAGAAAACGCTTTAAGTGGGATCTTTCCCTCTATAGGGCATGTATTTGGTGTATTAAGAGACCATATCAATTTTTGAATGGCATTATTATAAAATAGACATTTTCTTAGAACAATAGAATGCGTAGTAGTAATTCTTGACATTTGTCTTTTAGTCTTATAGTGTCTGTAATGCAAGTCTTAATCTCTTACTAATATATATATATATATATATATATATATATATATATATATATATATATATATGATGAACGAACTTTTCAATCGGAATAAGACTTTACTAACGCACACAAAAAAATAATCAAGTTACTCCTATGTTATGAAGTTCTAGTAATCTTGCAGGAACAATGAAATCTTAAAGCTTTTATGATTTCTGTCTGGAATTTTGAGAAAAGGAATTGTTATCTGGCAACGATTTTTTCTAATAGCTTTGTTGTATTTCCTACGGGCGTAAGAAAACGCAAAGTTGAAAGCAATTATGTTAATCAAAATAAATTACTGGATACGATGATGATGTAAAGAAGTCCGGAGAGAACACCGGCTGAATAGTGATAAATAAAACTGAAATCGAAACAGCAAGAGTTTTTTTGTAAATAGCCTCATATTTTCAAACATCAGTCCTTAACTGATTTTAAGCATCTTATACCAAACATCTAAATCAATGATTTCTAGTGGAACATTATACAATTATAATATTATTAGGTATTATTTATGTTGCAACCCGAGTATCAGAGTTAACAGAAATAATTAGAAGAAACACAACGAGTAGTAATGATAGGAAAAAGGTTTACTAATCAAAGATACAATGTTAACAGAGAAATTAGCAATTGCTCGGGTGAATTAACAAGTCTTGGGAAATTGTGTTGTTTCTCTCTTCCGATGTTTGATCAAACATTATTTCTAAGCAAATAGACAATTTAATTCTCATTATTTAGGTACAATATAAAAATATATTACTACACTATACAACATCGGAACTCTGTACACAGATCTTGATAAATAAAATGTCCTCTTTTATATTTTCATTGCTAGTTTTGTGATTTGTGCTTCGCTATTCTATATCTGTTCGTGCGGGGTGAATAACCGATACTTTCTTAACTTTCCGATTGATTGATTGATTTAAAAGGTATGTCAAGCCGTCTGGGGTTATTTCATGCCCAGGGTTAGAGTTTTCTATTTGTTGTACGATTATATCAACATATTTATATGGAGGTGCGTGCTGTAATGAAATTGACACAACGAGGCGAGTTCAAATCATGGACGAAGCTGTTTGCATTTCACATAGAGCTAATACCCTTGGGAAAGGTATGCATCTCTCCAGCTATGGGTAAACTGTAGGACAAACTGGTATCTTTAACCTTGGTTTGGTAACCAGCCTAGGAGAAGGAAAACTCTGAATTCAAACTTTTTAAACTCCGCTTAAGAAATTGACCTTGTGTCACATCCTTCTCATGCGGAGGGGTTGGTATATATATATATATATATATATATATATATATATACTTTTTTTGTAATGGCTTAAGATATTTTTAAACGCGGTAAATTAATTAATAAGTATACATATCTAATAAAAATTATTTGCTTACACATCTATTTGATCCATAGATGTGATCTTAAGAGGTACTATCACTACGGATCAGAGTGTACCTAGGAGTAATGACAACGAATGGGTACTGCATAAAGACCAGAGCTTAAGAACTGGAGCCTCACAATTAGATACAGTCTAGTGCAATACCAGAATATGAAACCCACTTGAAGGAATTGACATCAATGAGGAATACAAGTACAATAAAAAACTATAACAAAAACATCTAAACGATCAACCTAATCGTTAAGAATCCGCAGTGTAGTTCAAAACCCGACATTCCGTCTAGTAGTAAATTGTTCCTGGTATTATGCTTGTAGGGTAGTAGTTTCTTTGAATGATGACCTTTAAGCAGGCCATCTTTCGTTATTCATGTCAATGTCACTCCATATATGTTCCGCCTAGTACCGAGTTGACCGGAAATGTTCAGTACAAGTCTGGGACGTGATCAGGCTACGAAACTTTGAATACATGGTAGTTACAAGAAGAAAAAAACAACTTATGAAAACAAATATTCATGATCGATCCACCAAGGCCAAACAATATCTCCTAATTCTTACTCTTCCTTTTTGTTTTGTTTTGTATAAAATGATAAAAGCCAAGAAACGCTGTAAGGAACATTTTTCCACGTCATTGTCCTATATCAAAAAATGCTTATCCAAAAATCTTTTTCGCACAGAGCTCAGACATAAGCCTTCTCATACTTACTCATGATCTCATAAACACACAGACGATTTTGCCTCGCCTAGCACGGATTAATCTCAACTGGTATTGCCGTGTATAAACAGATTTAGAGAATGATAACGATATCGAGTTAAACTTTTGCGTAGACAACTTATATATATATATATATATATATATATATATATATATATATATATAACCAGCTAGATAACCATTACTACCCACTCTGATTAACTTGCGTGAGTATGTATATATATATATATATATATATATATATATATATATACTCACGCAAAGTTAATCAGAGTGAGGAGTAATGATTATCGAGCTAGTCTCAGAGAGATCAATCAGGACTATATAATGAGTTCGATATTCACTAGGTGCCTCACAGTTATGACCTTGTGCCAAAGCTAAACTGAGTTTTTGAGCACGGATCGTGTGGTGTATTGGGTAACAAGATAAGACAAGCAGACCATTACTAGTGAGTACGATTCTCACCGAGTACTCCTGACTTCTAAAAACGTAATTATGAAAATTATTACTCTCTCTCTCTTCTCTCACACTCACTCACTCACTCACTCACTCACACTGTCGAATTCTTCATCAAATGGCCTTTCTAACTACCTATTATAACCAGCTACAGAAAAATATTGACTTGTACAGAATTTAAATGTCCAATCATAAAAAAAGATAAAATAAGAATTAACGAATTAGTTGTCTTTCTAACAATTAATATTTACATTTAATTAGGGTCCAATTTAGCTAATTTAAATGAGCATCCGACAAGAAACCTGGGTTCTAATCTGGCGCCACCAACTCTAACGCATGTGTAACACCATTCGTATCTATGCAGTAACGTGGGAGGCTGATAAGCAAACACAACATCTCCCTAGTAAAAAGTGCATAGACTCCTCGCTGTCAGGCTGATACTGAAAATAGGCCACTCCACCGATATTTCTTTTACATTTAATTAAATATTATCAAATATTATTAATAACATTGAAGGTAATTCTTTAAAATTTCCATAGAATTATTTTCTGGTTACTTTTAAAAATAGGTAAAAAGCAAAAATGTCTAAATCGATAGATATATCCCCTTTTTAATGTGTCCCTTATTAAAAAAATATTTAAATGATTGCATATTTTTTCATTGACAATATTAACTTTATGAGATATTGATAAAAAGTTGTTCTTCTTTAATTAATTTATTTTTATAAAAAGAGTAACTATTTATAAAGGTTCCACGTAATTTTTATAAAAACTAATGTCTGATAAAAAATGCAGTTCAAGTTACTATCTATATAGGCTAAGAGGTCAATACTTAGATCACAGCTGGTAATATAATGACAGAAAAAAAAGTTTTCAATGTTGATGATGTGGTGGTATATGTTGTTTTCATCTGAGTCACGTTATACGAAACTGCGGGATATATTTAGCCGTGACAATCCTAGAATTTTTGAGGCAAATCTTTTTTGTGCATGTAACGTAAAAAAGATGTTGCATTGTTGGGGATGACGTTTTCGAGGAGAGGATCTTTGAAAAAAAATTAAACAGTTTCTCATTTGGACCCGGCTTCTATACAAAATAACCCCGGGAGATCATCAGGAGTCGTTGCTTATCTCAGAGAAGGAACAATTACTATTGTATAATCGTCTGTGTGGTAGGAAAGCCAGAAAAGGAAAGTCACGAATATATATATATTTGAAAAGTTTTTATTATATTTTATTTCACAAACTGTGGTGCTGACCTGATCCTTTTAATGAAAGTCATCTTACTGCAAGTAATTCGTCTTTTCTCTCCATACCTTTCTTCTACGCCCCCAGTTAAGAGGTGGTTCTACTTTCAAAGTTTAATTTCAGCTCCGATTCTCCTTTAGACTGTAACTCTTCATCTGTGTATATATGACGATCTTCTGTGACCTGTCTCTCACAATCATAGGCATAGTGTTAGTTACTGCTTTCTGCTGCCAATCAAACAATATGGAGGCAGGCTTAGCGTAACGGTTGTCGTCGTAAGAAATAGAAACCGGCGACCCGAGTTCAAATCCAGGACAACACTGTGTGGGTTTATATATCACGGTAATGCTGTTAGGAAACTCCTTGATTTATATGCTATCCCTCCAACTATGGATTAACAGTAGGCCATACTGGGCTCTTTAACCAGCAACTAAAGCAACCAGTCTAGGTGTAGGATAACTTTGAATTTACTCCGCTTAAAAAGTATACTTTGCGTCATATCTTGGCTATGGTTGAGAAGCTGAGTTTATATTTACTGTCAACCAGACTCCACTCAGAGATCTTAATACAGTCTACTTGACGACGATCCCACTGCACTTACATTACATAAGTAAACTGATTTTTAGTTTACTTCTTCAGCATTGTCTGAATACATACAACTACTTCAGCTAGTTCCTTATAAAGGTGAATTTTATACAATTTGGAACTTGCCGCGTAAACAAACTGACATATTGAGGCATAACGATTTCTAGTAAGCATGCTCACTTGTAATAGGGGACGTGACTCCTATTTTGTGTGAGCTAAAATCATCATGTTGTTCCAGAGAACCGTCCACCCAGGCAACACCCGCTTCTTCGCATAAAAGATGTAATGGTGAGGTTTATTGCCCGGTGCCTGAAGCGCGGCTCAAGGCGAATGCCTTAAGTAATCATGTATTTTTACACTGGTTTGTGCGTGATTCCCCATTTTAGAGATGCTTAATCCGCCCTGGTGGGAGGCTCGGAAGATATCTAATTCATCCACTTGTAAAATCGCAACTGTCATCATTTCCAGAATACACAGAACGTATGTGCCTGCGTAATTATCTCTAATGTAATTATATACATTAGTTTAATTTGCATTAAATAACCCAACGTAGTTTAGATTAAAGAACGTATTCATCTAAGATAGGAAGTTTAGTATCAGCCGATGATCTGTCGAGAGAAAATTACTGTGTCTGTTAATAGAATTAGAATAAAGGCGCCATGGCGAATCTTCCAATAAATGTAGACCTAATAACATCACAATGTGATTGAACTTTACCTCTACTAATGAATATTGGTTTCATAAATATGACCTTCATTTTCAGGTGTGACCTTTCGGCAAACAGGAGGCAGTGAACGTGCCAAGACCAAATATGCTACATCGTTAACTTAATTTGGACACTTTGTCAGTGTTCAAATAGAGCCAGCGCTTCAAACGAAGTGAAATGCCTCCAGAATCATTGTTATTCACTGTGAATGACCTGTCTACGACAGAAAAGACTTCGAGACTTATATCACAGACATGGTGAGATAAGCAAACAAACATCAAAAATGCTTTCTACTGATTTCATTCTTTCTAAATGTCTATTTAGATGATCTGCGACATAGAACTATAACAGAACCGAAAATTGTGTTTTCCTTTAAAATGATTTCCTTGATTCTCATGGGTCTCATTCTTCTGATATTTTGGATAATGGATCTTCACAAAAATATATATTTAGGTTAAGAAACGTTTTATAGACCAGTGGCTTGTTCTTTTTTGCAACACATAAAATTTTCGTATGCGTATGTTGACATCGCTTTCAATTGACGAAATATTGCTACCGAGGTATTTAAACTAGTCTGTTAATTTCAGAATAAACTGTTTTTATGCGGATAGATTTGACTGTTGACAATGTCTGTGTTTACCCCGCCGTCCCGAGTTAGTTAATTTTAAGAGCAGTAACGCTGATATAAATACATAGTTTTCCTTCTACTAGACTAGTTACTTTACCCAGTCTGTCCAACCACTGTTATTGCAAATATGTATGAAGTGTTTAACTGAACAACATTATTATGAAAATAAAGTTTTTATAGTATATGATTTGAGACCATAATTGTTTAGCTAAATTAACCAACCAACCAACCAACCAACCATCAATTATTTCATGGGTTACATTTCAGTTTATGAGGCGCGCTTAGCGCAACGATTATCGTCGTAGGAGATTGACTTGATGAAGCGAGTTCAAATCTTGGATGAATCTGCGTTTTACTTCGCGCTAATGGGAAAGGCATTGATGCATTTGTTCTCTTCCCAGCTGTATGTAAATAATAGGACAAACTATGTTCTTTAGGCTTGGTAAGGTAACCAGTCCAGGTGAAGAAAAACTGTAAATTCAAACTAGCTTGAACATTGAGCTTATGCCAAATCCCCTTTCGTGGTGGAAAGGTTAAGTAAATGTATACATTTCAATTCTTTGCGCCTTTTCTCAATTGCTCAATGCATTCACTCCCTTTTTTCGAAGAATTTATCTTCTAATAAGTCTCAGCTCTGTCAGCTCTGGCTGTAGAATACACCGACTGCAGCTCTGAATAGAGTTAAGACCCTTACACTAAATGGGGCCTCTCTTGGTCGTGGATGTCAACCCGTAATGCCCGAGGACAGGGTTGGGGTGCTTGAGCTGACTGTGACCTAGGTACTTAGTGGTCCCGTGGCATGCAAAATTCCACTTCAACCCTTAGTTGGGTTTGGCGGGTGGTCGAAGAGGCAGTACTCGATCGTGACAAGACCTAGCAACTATATGATGATCCCAACCGCTTTCTTTAGATTGCTCTTATGGCACCCCTTTTTATCATATAGGTTCTAGAAGACGGTGGCTGGGGGCCAACACCTTTATTAATAATACACATGAAGGTAATAAAACTATTTCTTAAACTAAATATATATTTATATAAACAAGATTTGGGGCATTAAATAATCCAGAGGGGTTGATATGCCATTAAAGCAAACAATCAACCAATCTATTAAGTCTAAAAGCGATTCGACGATTTTATTTCACTAATTCCAATCAATCCTTGTTTCCTGCATTTGGATATATTCTCCTTATAAGCCGTCTTGCATGCCCGTGCAGCCCTTTCTTCCCCATTTGTTCATCTATCAAAATCACCTGTATCTATTTAATCCTTGCTATTCTCAAGCCTTGACACTCCCTCAAGCACACAGTTCCCTTTAAGAAACCCCGCATTGTCGTCTCGTAATGCCACGACCCTTTTCGTCCTTAAAGTGCCAGCATTGAAATTTCCACAGCCATCAATGTAAAGTCTTCAAATTCATTTCCACATTTACTTCGTACAAACTGTCGTAAGCAACTTCAACTTTTACATATACTACAACACAAAGGACACTATGGCAACACTGATGTCCCAACCAACAGCCTACCTACATCCTGCGGTGATTTTCCTGTGAAACTAGCAGCTGAATATATTCCACTGTACATCTTAGTTATTCTAAGTGAAGCGAAGGAGGCCACTGAATCTCACTAAATCGATTGTCCTCGAGACAAGTTGTAAAATGCCAATAGTTCAGCGAGTAATTGCCTGATGTCGGCGGGGCCGAGCGTACGCCAACAGCCTCTCCTGCCGAGAAATGTTGGTGTCCTGTTCATGACACTAAATTGTACCTGGTGGTGAGGCTCGTTTTGGAACAATATTAAGTGTTGAGAGTCACTTATTTATCATTAATCGATTGGGTTTCCATCTCGGCTGGAAGTAGCCTGCAAATTTCTTGCCACACGGAAGAGATGTGATACGTCAAAATACGATGTCTGTGGATGACTATATATGGTCCACATCCCCTGGTGGGTTGAGCACTTTGAAGTGAATTTTGCTGACACCTACCAAATAAGCTTAAAGGCAACGCTCTCCAATAAAACGGTTAGAATCCTCCTCACAGTCTGTAGGTGCATACGGCCGAGTGACTATAAACCGATCGGGTTTCCATCCCGGCTGAAGTAGACTCTTGACTAACCACATTGAAGATACATGATACGTCTAAACACGGTGTTTGGATGACTATATATATATATATATATATATATATATATATATGTGTGTGTGTGTGTGTGTGTGTGTGTGTGTGCGTGTGTGTGTGAAATCAAACCGGTGGTTCGGGTTTAAATCTTATTCTAGGCTGATTCACGCTAATGTCTATATGAAAGAATTAGAAGAAGTAATTAGAATCGGTAAGCCGAGTCAAATCCATCTGCTAACTTTGGGTAAATAGTGGTAAGACAACCCGTCTAGAAGATGAAAAACTCTGAATTCAAACCATCTGACCTCTGCAAAAAATGACTTTGTCTGAGATCCTGCCTGTGCCAGACAAGAATAAAAAGACTGAATGGGTAATCAAAATAAAAGCAACCAAACCCGCTAGCAAGTATATATTAACTGTAATAGCCGACACAATTTCGTCTCCTAAACAACTATATATATATAATATATATATATATATATATATATATATATATTAGGAGATTATATGTGTGTGTGTGTGTGTGTGTGTATGTATGTATGTGTGCATGTGTGTGGGTGTGGGTGTGTGTGTTTGCAAAATCCAATACATGGTCTCTTGCATCTTATCTGTACATATTCGTATCAATGCGCCCCGTAAAGGTTATCGTCGAAGTAATTCGAATCGGCAAGCCGAGTAAAAACCTAAACGAGGCTCGGTTATCTTTTTTTTCTGAAATAGCATGGGTTATGTTTTACCAACAGCTATTAGTAAATAATTCAACGGATTCGGCTCTCTAGACTTGGGGGGACAACTGGCTAGGGGATAAAAATACTTTCAAAACGTAAGGTGTTTTATTCAGAAAAATTGTTGCACTCTTCAGCCCAAATCTTCTATAACAAAGCGTGACTCGCTCTACAAGAATCTTTATTATTATATTATTATCAGGTCCAGTGTGTAAGCAGTCTAGTGTTCACATCTTTAACGGGAATGATGGGCACTTATGTCATGCGACACAGGGGAGCTTATATATATTTACCAACTCCTCCGCACGAGCAGGATACGACACAAGGTCAATTTCTTAAGCGGAGTTTAACAGGTTTGAATTCAGAGTTTTCCTTCACCTAGACTGGTTACTTAGCTATGATTAAAGAGCCCAGTCTGTCCTGCTATTTATCCATAGCTGGAGGGAGAGTAGGATTCATACCTTTCCCAAGGGTATTAGTGCTAAGTGAAATGCAATTACCACGTCCAGGATTTGAACTTGGGGCGACGAATCCATTTCCCATGACTTTAACCATTACACCACGCGCTTCCAACTACCATAGGGGAGCTTATAAGCATATTTGTATATGCATATGTATTGGAACCACAGTGTTCTGGGTTCGATACCGGTCCTCATTAAGTCAGGGATAGTAGCACTTTGATCTATGCGGTAAAATGGGGAGCTGATAGTAGATGCGGCGCTCTACCGCAAACGCAAAACCAATCTCCCTGGTCTATCGCTTGTGAAAAGGGGTTAGACTCCCTCGCTATCTGGCTGTTACCTACAATAAGCCTCTCCGGCTACATTTGCTAATTTTTGTGCATGTGCATGTGCATGTGCGTGTGTATATTTGTAAGTGGCTAATATTTGGCATCGTGATCACAAAAATAAAAAGCAAATGCATTGTTTGATGTATTGCAGAAAGAAAAGTAATGTAAGATAATTTTAAAGATAACATTTTGCGAAGAAAATTTTAAAAATCAAAATGAGAAAAATCCTAACAAAATGAGAAAGGGAAAATAAATGGGTACCTGACCTGGTTTTCGTTTGACGTGATTTGATAGATTTCTTACCTAAAAGGGAAAATAAAAGATAAATTATTATTATGAATGGCATCATATATATATATATATATATATATATATATTATATATATATATATATATATATATATATATAAACGGCGTCTTAGAAAAGCAATAGGCAAAAATGATTTTTAAAAATCAATTGTTTAAAGACGTCGGAAAAAATAAAGTGCAAGCAGAACAGTATACAAATTGAGTTGATTATTACTTTATTTAGTTCATATGTTATTATTAGTTCCTTCTGTTTACTTTGTTTTATTTCTTAGTATTTTTTGTAAACTAAAAAGACAAAACACATAATAACCGGATAGGATCAATAAAACATTCCTACTATCTTTTGATCATGTTTTCTTTTTGTTAGATAAAATAACAAATCACATACAACCAATAGTAAATGACAAGCTAAAGAAAGTGAAGTAATAATTATACTATATATATATATATATATATATATATATATATATATATATATATATATATATATATATATATATATATATATATATATATATATATATATATATAAATCTATTATTTGCTCTACTTAAGTATTGAACACTTTTTACTTATTAGCTTATATATATATATATATATATATATATATATATATATATATATATATATATATATATATATAAATTTTTTGTTTTGAGCAAATATTGTACTAATAATTATTTTTGGTTGGTACGATTATCTTGGTCTTTTCTTTTTTCCAAAATTTTTTTCCCCATGTAATGTTTGGTAGTATATTTTTACAATCAAACTATTTCTTATTTGCTTAGTTTCTTCTTACCACGAGGATTTACCAACAAGTTTGGTATATATATATATATATATATATATATATATATGTAAGCCCTTACAATTGAATTTGTGCTCGAAATAAATGTTGCCGACCTGAAAACATTTTAAAGTCAGTCTCGTCAGTTTTTAGACTAAAAATTAGTTTAATTACTTTCAAGACGTGCTCACAAGGAACAGAATTTGGGTCAAAATGAATATTCATGTGCTGTCATAAAATCGAAAACCAGCTTCATAGTCTTGTTTTTGAGAACTATTGAGTATATGCAACATGAAGTTTATTTTAATGTTCTATGCCCTTCAGTGTTCTTAAAAACATTTTTTTTTAATATTGAAGGACACAGTGCTTTATTTGTACATAATTCAAAGCCGAGTTACTTTGGCATTTTTCCTGGTTACTTTTTATGCTTTATCGTTTGTTTTAATTTTATTTTATGTTCTTTTTTTTTCTTTAATTATTTTGCTTTAATTTTATTCAGAATGTGTGTGTATGTGTTTTATTTGTCCTTTTTTGCTTGCTTGTGTTGTGCAGCCAGTCAGAAGCCTGTCACACATAATGGTGTGTTTGTAAATTTGATAATAAGTGGTTTAACTCTTTCACTTACGTTTTATTTTAAAGAAAATATCCTTAAATTGAATACACGCAGATGTTGGCTCAATAAATAAATGTTGGTTTTATAAACTTGTTCCCGAGATTAGTAAAGGTCCCGTAACTTGCATCTTCTCTGTATTTTCCTTCCAAAATGTTTTTGTTCTATGGAGACGTATGGGGTAATGATTGACCAACCAAAGGTAGTTTTTGTTGGCGACTTCCAGTAGGAATTCTAGGGGTGCAAACACCCATTTTTTAAAACCTGCGCGTGAGTTCTAAAACGACTCTTCTGAAGGAAATTTAGTTGATAAATTTTACCGTCTCATTTCTTAAACAAAGAAATGAAGTAGGCGTAGTGGTTTATTGTCGGTGTCAGCTGGGCAGCAAGGGAGTCTCTCCTTTTTTCACTAACACTAGATAAGGGAGATTTTTTTGCGCTTAGGTGGGCCAACATACCTACCATCATCTCCCCATTTTACCACACAGATCCAAGCGATGAATTTTTGATGGCCGATATCGAACTCTGAACCTTGTGGTTTCGAGGCAGATGCTATAGAAATACTTTAAAACTTTTTTTCAATTGCTCGATTATATATAACCCCCGCGCTTTAGATTGGACACATTGTATCCGTTTTTATCGGCCATGTCATGCTAGAAGATTCCTCCTTTCTTCTTTTGTCTTTGGATAATTCCACCCAGCAAAATGGCATCAATATACCGGGTGATTGTAAACAAACGTGATATCGAAAATAAAACAAGAAAACAAGTCTTAAGTATGTTCAGATGCGTGCCGCCATTGCGATCAAAATATATCTAAGTTACCTTCCCTCACTCTCTGTACATATTCTGGGGGCTCTTTGACGTAACGGGTGGATCTTTGCCTGTGACGCCGCGCAGACAAAATAAAATCTCACCAGAAGCCAATGCAATAGCAACAACATCGGAAAGAAAAGCACGCATAGAAAGAAAGAGATTTGGTCAGTTCTGAAGTTCCAGAGTAGAACACGCATCAAAATAACAACAATATACAGGATTGGACAAAAATCGATTCATTGTTATTGACTTTTATCTGTTTATTCTCTCTTGTCCTGGTGTGAAATTATTTCCATTGTTCACCCTCGCGCCAGGGATTAGAATACGCCGAACATATCCCTGGCATATCGAGTAATATCCCTTCAATCTAATAGATGTGACACATGGTCAATTTCTTAAGCGGAGTTTAAAATGGTTTCCACTCAGAGCTTTCCTTCTCCTAGACTGTTGTCTAACCAAATTTAAAGATCACAGTCCACCTTAATATTTACCCATTGGTGGAGTTAGAATAGTTGGATGCACACCTTTCCCAAGAGTACAAGCGCTATATGAAATGTAAACACCATTTCCAGGATTTGAACCCGTGTCGCCGAGTGCATTTCCTTCGACGTTAACCATTACACAACGCTTCTCCATTATTTAGTATGAGACTATATTACATCCAGTTATGGAATTTAGAGAAGTGTGTGGATACCCTCTTCATTGCCATCACCCGCAGATCTGCATAGAATATTCGTACCTCTTAGGGTCTCATCTATGAGTCAAAGAGATTTGTGAAAATTATTAGTACTAGCAAATATATGCACCCTCCGGGTGCAAGTATTTAAGTTTTAATATAATAAAATATATATTAAATTAGAAAGCTAATGAAACTGACTAAGAATACAATAAAAAGATTGCAACAGAGGGGGTATAATAAAAATTTGAAACAAAGTATAATAAAATGGAACAACTGAAACTTACTCTTCCATCACTCCCTCTTTCATTGTTATTTTCTAATTTAAGTATTTAGTTATAAGAGGAAGTAAAGATAATATACAGTTATTTTTCTTGTTAATAAATTTCATTTAAGATTCATTGAAGAGATTTTTGCTTAATATTCTTAAAATAAACCAAACAATTAGAAATCAATAACACTGAGCACATATTTATTAAATTCATTTTTAATATCAATATCAAATTAGCCTTCCCGTTCAACTGTAAATCGCTATTTTGTTGTATATATAAATATAATTGCATGTTGTCAGTACGTAGATATAGTTAACAGTATTAATAATGTAAAAAATTTTATTAATAACTGAGGTTTAAAAAAAATAAAATCATGGAGAATTGACGTAAATAATTAAGAATTGTGACTTGAGTAGGAATATAGTTTCGGTTACAGACAGAAAAACACACAATCTCATTATAATAAGAGATTAGATAGGAATATTTGGAAACATATTATTCTATGAAAAATATTTCTATTTCAGATGAATGCTTGAAATTATACAATTATGTCACACAAACACTAACACGTACATTCGGTATATTTCTCCTTCAAAATAAACATTTCCGAATTTGCTTTCTTATTACTTTTTTAGATTCTTCTGTGTTTTCTCAGATATATTTCTCTTATAGACCTCCATTGACTCTTTTACAGTTAGAAAGTCGGTGAGTCGTTTCTGCTATCTCGACTTGATAAGAATTACTCCAAAACAGGACATCCATTTTACATGTATTTAACAAGCTTAGCTTAGCCCAATCTCAATTATGAGGCACTTATTAGGACCAAACTCAATCGGAGTATCGACCTGAGAAACGAACGTGTAACCATTATTCTACGATCAGCATTTATTCAAGGGATACTATGTGGTGCCCGTCATCTAATGTTTATCATCGTAGGAAATAAACTCGATGACACGAGTTCAAACCCTAGACGAGGCTGGCTGCATTTTACATAGCACTAATACTCTTGAGGAAGGCAAGAATCCGCCTATTCCCCTTTCAGCTATAGATGTATAGTTGGGCAAACTGGGCTCTTTAACTTTGATATGGCAACGGATATAAGAAAAAGAACACTCTGAATTTCAACCTGTTAAAAATGAACTTGTGTCATATCCTACTCGTGTGGGAGGGTGGGTAAATACATTATATGTATTTAATAAGATTAATTTTATCTTACCCAAGTGCGAGGCACTCAGTTTGGATCAAATTTACTGAGAGTAATGGTCTCTTGTTAACCCCTATTTCACGAGGTGACACTATTAATGTTTTCTTCCTACCTTTCTAACCACTGCTGGAAGAAGTGAAACTAAATGGCAAGGGATATACTTTACCATCACCTCATAAAGAATTTCCTGTATAATCAGTCACGAATATTACGAAGAGTTTTGACCAGGCGGAAAATTGAGCGCACGGTATCATTAATTTGCATTCATGACTGTTTTGTTATTGTCAGAGAGAAAACTTGGTCAAATTCCGGTGTAAGTTTGAATCAACTAAACACATTTTTATTTCAGCATAACTTTTTTCCATTAGCTTTTGATTAACCATTATTGATCGGCTGTTTTGTTGGTGGGTTTGTGTATGTGTGTTTTTTTTTTTTTTAAAAGTGTCTGACAATGTATCCAGAGAGAGAGAGAGAGAGAGAGAGAGAGAGAGAGAGAGAGAGAGAGAGAGAGAAATGGAAAGCAATCTTAAGATCGAGAAAACCTAAAAAAGATGTAATTGACTGGCCATGTTACCTTCTGAAGGCAAACATAAGGAAACGTTAATTACTACTACTACTACTACTACTACTACTACTATTATTATTATTATTATTATTATTATTATTATTATTATTAATAATAATAATAATAATAATAATAATAATAGACACATTCTATGTCACAAGAAATGGGGGAGAGGATTGCCAGCACTGAGGAATGTGTAGGTACAACAATACATAAACTCGAAGAATATATAACCAAGAGCAAAGGGAGATTGATTCCAACAGCCAGTAACAGTAATAATATCAGGAAAACAATAATCATAAAATCTAGAAACCAAAAATATGACAAAAATTAACTATATGGGTAGTTCATTAGTCAAACTAAGGAAATTGCACATGTTATGATTTGGACATGACTACTGAAGAGAAACTTAGAAAAAGAGAAAGCAGCACAAAATACTGCCATTAGGACTAATTATATCAAAGCAAGAGAATAGCAAGTGTAGGCAATGTGGTGATAAAGATGAAACAAGTGAATTCCATTATAAGCAAAAGCAATAATTTAGCCCAAAAGAAATACAAGTACAGGCATGACTAGGTTGTTGTATATTCAGGGGCTTGGATAATTAAGGGTTGCAAAAGAATCAGTTTTAGTAAAAATAAATTATGAGTAAAAAAGGAAGAAAGAAATATTTTAGGAAAATATTTTGAATGGAAGTAGGTATTGTTAATTTAAATTGTCTGTTGAAATTCCAAATATGAGAAAATTTATGGTTGAATATTTTTCATCTATAAACATTCTTGAGAGGAAAGATTTGGCCAGATGAATGTCGGATTGTTTGGCCAAAATTCCTATGTACTTATATAATACAATATAACAATATACAATGGAATTAAAATAATAACGTAAGGAAATAATCAGCTGATTACCGGTAATTAAAGAAGAAGGGGCGAACAGTCGAAGGGGAGAAGAGTGAACGAAGGCAGACCAGAAAGTCGCTGAAAACGACACGCGACGCAGGCCTGATTAGCATAGGCGAGAAAAGCATCCAGCCATTCTTTCTTTCTTTCCTTTCCAAAATTTGACAGTTGACAGTCATAAGCATGCTGTATTTAATTATGCCGATTCTGTTATTAATAACTTTCTTTCTATCCCTCTCCCCGCATTGGCGACTGCTAGATTGTCACGGCCATAATAAATATTGGTGACAAGCGGTTGCCGCCGAGTTTGTTTTTAATCAGTACAGGTTACCACGGATCTTAATTTAAGGGTTATTTTACACACGTGAAACGAGCCCATATATAAGAACGAAGACCCACTACGTTACAGAGTGAGTAGGGTGATTCACTGGGAACTGTTCAAGAAACTGATATTGACTATGCTGAAAAATGGTAGGGCACAAACCAGAATATGTTCAAGAAAATGAGAGGTACACAATTTCTAATTGCCCAAGCGTCGCCCAGTTCGACAGGTCTTAGAATACACCGTCTTTCTCCAGTCGAGAGTTTGGGACAATACCCACCCTGAAAAAAAGAGTTATCTGTGATTGAACCCTAAGCTACATCAAGTGATGATGCTCCAGTTCTCAGGATCTGAGAAATATTGAGTCACTCCTTCGTTTCTGGTACTTCCAACTCAACTTTGAAACGGAGTGGTTGAACCTGGTAGAGTCTCATTTATTGGTAAAATATATTGGTTGGATATTAATGATTTTGAATTACATAAGTGGCTCCTGAAACATTAAAATACATATTACTTAAGTATAAAATATTTACCTGGTTAAAATGCTTTTGAACTACATTGATACATTGGCTTTAGAAACATATACTGTAACTAAGTATGGAGTGTTTACAAGTTTAAAATGATTGTTAACCATAATTACTCGCAAATTATTTCTATAAGATATGAATAATTGGAACCACATAATTTTGTAAAATTTTCTGTTTTAGATTGGAATAATTAATGAAATCCCTATTAGGAATTGTAAATTGTTAGCGTCATATATGGATAGATAATTAAAGATATGTAATTGTTTGCAAATTATTAAATAGGAAGTCTTTTGAAATTATATAACAGTGTGTAAATTATCTTTTCTTAAGAACTAGTGGAGCTACCCGGCGTTTAAAAGATAAAAATGAATCTGATATCATTGATTAATAAAATTGATTTTTCTATATATTTGTTTTATGATCTTTTATTCTTTATATATCCTTGTTTTTAAGTTGTTTATTTTTCTTTTCTTTTTGTTTGTATTTTATTTGTCTTTTATTATGTTTTATCCTTTATTGATTTGTTATTTTTTAATCATTTCTTAAAATTAATTTTTTAATATAGAATTGATTTATACCCTCATTATATTTTATCTAGCTTTTCTTATAAAAATAGGGTATAAAATTGTTTTGACCTGATAGGGTGTGTATTTTATTAAGCTTTGGTTTTTGCTGATCTGCACCAATTTCTCTTTATAAAAGGTCGTGCGCTCCAGGGATGTACAAACAAACATACAGATAGATAGACATACAAAATATTTCTTCACGCGTTAACATCTCCAGGACTCCAGCTTTCAGAAATCTTCTGATGAAGGGATCCTTGACCCGAAATGTTAAGAGAATAAATAAATTGTAAACGAACTACTGCATAGTTACCTCATTTTTCTTTACACTTGATTTGTGATAGCTTCAAACCCAAGCACCAAACCAATATGTACACAATGTTTCAAGCAAATTATAAAACTCGTTTGGTTTATATATTATATATATATATATATATATATATATATATATATATATATA
>CM042150.1:78437106-78452106 GCA_023376005.1 Doryteuthis pealeii
ATAAATACTAACCGAAAAAGTTCGCAGATAGCTACTATTATGATGTCATTTACATTACAATATCACAAAATATAAGTTTGTAAAATCTGCAAAGAAATAGCCTATGCTTCATTAAAACCGATTTGGATTATTATATTTGGTTGAAAGCAAATGTATGTATTTGCCTGGTCAAAACTTTGTGGTCCGTTCCAAGAGGGTCAGATCCGGACAAAGATTTTTATGACTTTTTATATTTACTCTTCATTTCTCATAAAATAGTTTGAACAGAATAATGAGAGAGAGAGAGAGAGAGAGAGAGAGAGAGAGAGAGAGAGAGGAGAGAGAGAGAGAGAGAGAGAGAGAGAGAGGGAGGAGGAAGACAGAGCGTAAAGTTAATAATAGAGGTCATTTACCACTGCACAAACTTCATTTTGCTATTGTATGTGGGCAACCGCCTGCAAAAAGTATACCAAGCGAAAGCTTCAAAATCGAAACATCGGCGTTGATATACACATTATTAGGTTTCAACAATCAATGTCTTTATCAGATAAGGCGGGATATGAGCGCCGAGCCGGCAAAATAAGCATTGAATTTTGATTTAATATCTGGTCAAAGTCCAGAAAGCGACAAAGTGAATTGTTAACTAATGAAATTTGAGCGATTTTATCGAATTGGAAAAAAAAAAGTTTGGAAAGTGAAATGGTTATCAGATTGAGTAATTTTATTGCTTTTTCTTCTCCATTTCTAAGCAGGAAATATCTCGGAAGCGAAAAGAGCTAAAGGCATATTTTTTGGGGAAAAATTAGATTGGATCTGCTTACCCCTTATCCAAAGCCGAAAATTAGCATTGTTTGTTTGTTTGCTTATTTTTTTCAAGTTCTATGAATGTATTATTGATGGAAAAATACAATAGATTATGCACTTCATGTCCACCCAGTCTGGGAAGAAATAATACGACAGTAAATAACAACATAAAATTATTGAGTGCTCTATTATTTGTATCCGATATATATATATATATATATATATATATATATATATATATATATATATATATATATATATATATATATATATTATATATATATATATATAATATATATATATATATAGAAATATAAGAAATAATACGACAGTAAATAACAACATAAAATTATTGAGTGCTCTATTATTTGTATCCGATATATATATATATATATATATATATATATATATATATATATATATATATATATATATATATATATATATATATATATATATATATATATATATATATATATATATATATATATATATATATATATATATAGTCAACGGCCCTTGATTATGGACAGTTTCTCGACTATGCGATTTTCAGTCAACTTGCTTTATAAATTGTATAGGTGAGAAAATGTCAGTAACAAGTGCCGTTGAATTCAAGTACAAGCTACCCTAACTTATGTATACTTGCTCTATCCACGATATTGAGCATTACTTTATAAATATACAACTCTATATTATTAAAATTATATATATATATATATATATAATATATATATTATATATATTATATTATTATATATATATTATATATATATTATATATAATATATATTATATATATATATATATAGTATGAATAAATAACTCACTAAAAAACATTTTTTCAAAAATCGAAAAAAGCTAAATGCCAGCCTGTAGAGTAGAATAGAACGTAAATTAAAAAGATATTTACTCACCCCTAAGTGGATGCCTCATAATTGCCAACAATCATTAGAAAAGTCTGACCTAAAGTTTTATCTGATTATCGAATCTTCTACAGGCATCAGTATCATATGCTTTTTATACAATTTTATTTAATAAAATAATATGGAAATAAATGGGAACCTTACCTGGTTTTAATATATATATATATATATATAATATATATATTATATATGTGTGTGTGTGTGTGTGTGTGTGTGTGTGTGTGTGTGTTGTGATAATATATATATATATACATATATATATATATATATATATATGTATATATATATATTCTCTGTAACCAAAAATAAATTTAAAAAAATGTCTGTAACCAAAGTTAATTTCATGGATATATATGAGGACTAATTATTATTGGACTGCTGTATATTCGTAGAATTGCAGCCATATCGAAATGCTTATAGAAAAAGTTAGACGGGAACTACACACGAATGGTGCGTGCTTTCTTGAACAAATCTTGGAAGCGAAGCCCCCACCCACCTCCCAAAAAACCCACGGCTGTACAGCCACTTACCATCCGAGTAAAACGAACAAGACATGCCGAAGAAGCAAGCAGGCCGGAGAAGCAAGAACGAACTCTTAAGTAACGTTCTCTCGGGGACACTGACACATGGATACACCACTGTAGAGTATTAGCGCTATGTGAAATGCGAACAGCCTCGTCGCGGATTTGAAATTGTCACGCCGTGTGCATTTCCCATGATAGTAGCAATTACAACACACGCATGTTTTGATTACATACTGTTTAACTAGAAGTAATAACATCCTGGTATCTTTGATTTAGAAGAAAATTGAATTTAAAAAAATATTATTTTGATCTGTTTATCGACAGAACGATATGATGCTATATTGACTGAGATATTTAGGGTTAAATTAATTTTTTTCTTGTATTTTTGTACTGTTTGGCTTTCTTGTCACCACAAAACCTGTACAATGTATTCCTCCTTCAGAATAAAGGAAATGAGCCACTTCATAATAGGAAAGTTGATTCACACGCCTTTATTCTTATAGGAATTCATTATTGGAGATGTCTTTGAGAGTTCGACTGAAGCAACGATCCGAGAAATTGATCATTTGCGTTGTTTCTGACTGGGTCGGAATGATTTGCGCTTGTTTGGCCGACTGTGGATAATGATTGATTTTAAAATAGGCTGAATAGTTGAACAAATCGAGTTAGTTAGTTCAGCACCCCATGTCATATTGATTACTTGCACTGACAAGAAATCAAGAGAGTCACCGACACGGTACCTGAGCAACCGGCAAAGGCTAACGTCGGAGTCAAGAGGAAGAGGGTGTCAGAGATTGTGTTTAGGAGTTAGTTTCTATTTATCCAAATGCTCCGGCTCGTGTAGGATACGACACAAGGTCAGTTTTAAGCGAAACACTACTTAAAATTCAGAGTCTTCCTTCTCTTGGACAACCTAGTCTGTCTTACTATTTACCACAACCTGAGAGAGAAGAAATGGGGCCATTTATTTCCGGGGGTGTTAGAACTATGCGAAATGCAAGCAGCCGCCTACAGGTTTTGAATCCGGTTTCCTTTCCTACGGCGATAACCGTTTGACATGAGTGCTTCCCTCTGTAAAGGAGTTGAATTAACTGTATTTCTCTTTAACTATCATAAGAGATGCGATGTCTGTTTCGGCATTGATGAGATTTTGTAATAAAAAAAATATGAATATGTAGCGGTCCGACAATGTGTACTCCTCTTATATATACTAGTACAAAATAAAAAAAAAACACCCTCTGGGTGATGTAAAAATAGATTTTTAAAACACATAGCTTGAGGGGTGGGAGTAAAAAATTCAATGTCAGCGAGTTTGGACCCTAAGTAAGTAAAATCATCAAATTCATTAAAGGATTAAAAAATAAAACAATTTCAAATGTAAACTTTAAATGTGTATTAAAATAAAACAAACTATACATAGATAGATAATACCAGTCATGTATTTATTAAAACTTGTTTTAAAAAACAATAAGGACTGTCTAATGTTGCATGTTCAAATTTTTAGTGTATTTATGCTATGTTATGACGATTTTGGGTAATGTGACGTAAGCAGTGACGTAATTTTTGTTACAGACAAAAACCGGAAGCGAATCTCCATTATTAATAGATTTGTGTAATTTTATTTGTAACTTTCAGGGTTTCAATGTATATTTTTCAGTTAAGATAAAAATCCTGAACGAGTCTGGTTGCAGTTCATATAGTGCTAATAGCTGTGAGAAAGGTATGCACCAAACTATTCTCCCCCAGCTATGGATAAATAGTAAGAACGCCTTGCCCTTTAACGTTGCTATCGCCACTGGTGTAGGAGAAGAAAACTCCGAATTTAAAACTTCCGCTTCTGTTCATGCGGAGGGGGGGGGATAAATACGTAGACCATTAAACTTCGAACATCAAGCAAGTAAGTATATCTCTTTAGTTGGAAGTTTACCAGACATTTCATATAAATGACTTATGCAATTTACTCAACATTTCTTTTATGAACACTGAATCATATTTACTGAACCTTTCCTGCCAACCAATACAATCACGCTAATATAAGTAAACGGACAACATATAAAATATTACCTCAATGTAACATGCACCTCAATCAAAATTGACGGTTCAAAACATCTACATCCTAAACTTCGTTAGCATGACTATCAAGAATATTCGTCCTCCCGGCGTACGTATATAAATCTTAATGTAATGAAATGTATTAAATTATAAATACTAACGAAATTAAATAAGAACGCATATAAAAAAATTACACTTGTTTTAATTATATTGTAATTGGTTTCTACATAAAACCATTCATAGGATTGATTTTAATACTTTGGAGAATAAAACAGTGATATTAGAGATCAATAACACCAAGTAATTTTTTATCAAACCCGGTTTTGTTAAAACCAATATGCAAATTAACCACACAGTATATTATTCTAACATTTATTTCTTGGTGATAGATAAGATAAATTGCAGGATTTGAGGCAAATTTAACCCAGATTTTCATAAAGACATCGTTTATGAATAAAATTCAGTCCGTGTATTAATGATTTTGACTAAATTAAATACACACTGATAAACGTACGCATTTCCTTGGGGGATTGTGACGTAAGCATTGACATAGTTTCGGCACAGACAGACAGACACCGGATATTCATTATAATAAGATGTCAGGGAGTTAACTGGGTAAAAAGCCTTTCCCTAATAAAAGCTTCGGTTCTATATTAAATGACATATCAACATTCGTGGGTTATTAAATGCCACATCTATCTATGTAGAAAAAAACAGTAATGGTATTATTCAGACTATAGCCGGAGTCATGTGGGGGATCATATTTTCCCAAATATGTTAGTCCGAAAGTAATAGCGCGAATGGAGTTCGAACTCGCTTACTACGATGTCGTAGTCCTGTGCATTAGCTACTACGCCACAGAAACTCCCACCTTCCCTGTTTGAGGTAGACGGATTCAAATGTTTATCCAGCTGAGTGAAAAACAAAAATCAAGCAATAGCACCAGACTCACGTATGGACCAGTCACAGGAAACCTTCTCGTCAAAATCGTAGGTTGCAGAATCATCCTGACAACGGGCGGTAATAACATAGAAAACTTAACATTGCTTTATACTTGTAGTCGATCATGGTTAACGGAATGAGAACATGTGACGGCTCCCGATTACGACATGAAAGCTACATAGTTCAACAAGAAGGTTTTAGATTTTGATAAGAAACACCTGAATAAGAACGGAGTGTACATCGGCGGAAACGTTGTGCATATAACAATATGTTACATAATTATTAGATACCTAATATTTATGGCAATAGTGTAGAAATCAAAATGGCCGTTATAAGCTACAGCCCACTGCCTTGAAGGATGTGACAAGGCTTAACCTCACTCTCACCTTGCCTTCCGGGGATAAATCGTGAGAACCGGAAGGCATAGAAGACCCTGTCTTCCGGTTTAAGTATAGTAAGTAAGTCTCAGTCAGTTAGCAAGTAGGAGCCGAGCTCGTAGGACGTAAGTCTCACCTGCGCAGATGTCTGGGTTGGGATTGAGAATAAACTAACATCAAAGTGAATCGAAGTCTTTATTACCTAATGATGACACAAGGCTTCTGATAATGAGAAATCCCTAACAGAAACCAGACCCGAAGTCCCCAAGAAAGTCCAGACCTTAGAAGAGACCAGACCAAGATGTTAGAAGAATAGCAAAGCCGGCCAGAAGAAAATACGACCAGAGATAAGAATTTAAGAAAGGGTTTACAACAATAGAGATGAGGCTTATCTAAGAAAGAAAATTAATTTTCATTCTGTCAATCTGGATTGAAAATCAGCGGAGCAATGTTGACCTTGAACACATGAGAAAATATTCTGTTTCTATGGTGACATTCTTATTGGCGAAATCCCTCCAAGTAAAGTTGCAACCCCATCTTACCCCACCAGCAAGATGGAGTTGTATTTCCTGTGTAATATAACAATACTATCAAAGATCAACAACATCAAGTAATTATTTATTATACTCGGTTTTGTTAAAACCAATATGCAAATCATCCATACCATATATTATTTAAATATTTATTTCTTAGTGATATATGAAACAAATATATTTAGATTTTGATGGATATAACACATCTGCCATCGCGAAGGACGAGAAGGACCCAAATCTAAAGCGAAATCTTCCAAATATTTATGAATACATTTTTTTAAAATAATAAAAATCTAATAAATCAAATGTTTATATTTGCCTCGCAGAATTCACATTTTTCTGAGTGATCTTAGATTATCTGAAGTGTGATTGCACCACTTTGACCCGAACGAAATGTTCAGTGAAAAAGTTCGATGGGAACTACACGAGGAATCTGCTTTTAGTAAATCCTAGATGAGGAACTCTACAAAATAGCAGTTCAATGGCCATTTATCTCACATCTTGCAAACAAGCCAAGAAAGACGCAGAAGATATGCTGAACACTTCTGTACAAATAAGCACGAATCACCTAAACGACGTTCTCTTCTTGACTCTTGCACATGGACTCACTAGTTTTATTCAACCAGCAAAAAATTACATTCATCAGATTTGTGCGGACACTGGATGGCATCTAGAGGACTTATCAAGAATGATGACCAATAAGGTAGGATTGCGATAGATAATCAAATGAATTCACGCTGTCGAAACGCCTTGATGAGGATTATGAACCATTAACTTTTAAAGACGCCGCGGAATGGATGCCAGGTGCGCTGTCTTCCACGAAAAAAGACTCGTGCTTTCCTATCTCTGCCACACTAGTCTGTAAGCAGATTATCTTTAAACCCGATCTTAGAAAGTCAGTATTGTTAAGAGAAAAAGATTAATAAACCCTTTCATGCATTGTTAAAATTACACCGAATATTCATCGCAAATGGCAAGGTTAATAATATCCTTGTCACCGGGAAGGTTCAGCTCGGAGATGTTTCAACCTAATTTATCAACATACCCTCTGCTGATATATTCATGCAACCAGCACGTAATGGGACTAATCACTAGTTGAGATCTTCAATACGTCTACGTACCCATCATCATCATCATCATCATCATCATTATCATCTATCTATATATATATATATATATATATATATATATTATATATATATATATTTGGGAGAATATGTGCTTAATTGAAGTCGTACCTAATTTTGAAAATTACTTAATTAGTAATTAATGAATTAGGCGGGCATAAAATTGTCGGCTAAAAAGCCATATCAAAACACATTGTTTGTTTACTTTCTCATATGTATATATATATATATATATATATATATATGTGTGTGTGTGTGTGTGTGGTGTGTGTGTGTGTGTGTGTGTGGTTTAATCAATCATAAATAAATTCGTTAATTGAGGTTGAATTCCCAGTTTACGTTCATCATTAACAGGAAATAATGTCTAAATACAACATATTTGTAAATCAAATAGATTTAATTTTCAAGCCATTCATTATGGTTATTGCTCTCATTAATTTATTCAAAATATTCAGTCATGATGTCTGTGTGCCACTAACCCGGATATATTCAATTTCTCAATTTCTTCAAAATTAGATTACACGTTTGGTATTTCAGATAATATTAAATTAAATATAGCGATCGTCAAGGATTTGAAGACGCGGCCACTCATACACAAAACAGAAAACTGACGCCTAGATCAACGAGTCAAATGGTATAGTGTTACAATGTTAATGATTCTAATACATCATTGTGGAATGGTTAGAGCTAGTCTTACATACCCATTACTAATGAATAGCGAGATCGATCCTTGCTAAATGCCCCGTAATTGCAACCTTGAGTCACATCCTATTCGTGCCGAACGAGTTCTGTAAATACCTAGTGCATCCCATCGTGGTGTGATGTTTAGAAAGCTACTCTCGCAGATCAATTGCTACTGAATAGTGTGTTCGATATTCGCTGGATATCCCATACTTGCGACCTTGTGTCACATCCTATCCATGGCAAACAGATTTAGTAAATACCTATGTTTAAAAGATGACTTTAAAAGAATGAGTAAAGCTGCAAACAATTTATAATTAATTTGTTTTCCCATTACGGTTTGCTGATGACGTGTTCTTAAATACCTGACGCAGGCTTCAATCCCCCTTTCAGGGAAGGAATTTTAACGACGAGAAGTTCCGTCGTTTTTAATATTCTTCACTGAAATTTAACAATCTATTGAAGTCTTTGAAATCCCCGTTAGCCAATTTCAGGAATTCCTATTTTATCTAAGAATAGACGGACGCCATTATTGTCAAGACATTGGCAAATTTGTATTCGCATTTTTTCTACGTCGCGAAAACTTCGATTGATCATTAATTTTCAGAAAGTGGACTGATTCTTCAGGCAATGACTTATTTGAAATCTATCTTTGCTGCTTGCATCTGAGCCTGCTTCTCCTTAATAATTAGGCGGAGTAATTATCTGCTGATTTCTGTTCCACCAATATCCGTTCAGTAAATAATTTAAAACGGAATTGCTTATCTATAAGTAAATATGAATGTTAAAGAAATTCTGTTGATAGATGGCGTGTGTATCTGTCGCCGTATGACGGCTTCCGTGGTAAAATAGATTATTGCTTTGCCTTGAAGTTCTGCTTGATAATATAACAGATTCGAACTCAACCAGCTGCTCAATAGATGTGTCCACGTGCGTGATCAATGCATGCGTAAAAAGTATTAGAAGCAAGGAAATACGTATAAAGAAGACTATACCAATGTACATATATATATATATATATATATATATATGAAAATGGAAAAGGAATTGAATCCGACAATATGAGGAAAAATGAGTAAAGAAAAGAAATGTAGATGGATAAAATGAATTTAATCGATATCACATTAATCGATATCACTTACACATGTGTCTCGGTCAGTTTATGTGTGTGAAAATATTTCGCACACATAGAAGAATCGACCTTCATCAGAGTGAACATTTATTTTGAATGATAAAATTCGTTGGGAAAAAAACAACAGAGATAAATTATCCCATCCTACTATCTTTTTTACTATTTTTAAAATCTAGATCTTCATGCAAACTCTTCCTAACACTTAGTTACCTTAAATTACCATACCACAAATATTTTATTCAAAATTGTTTAGATCTTCAATCAAACTTTCCCTACTTTTATTTACTATAAATTACCACACCACAAATATTTTATAACTTATTAATTAATTCCACACTTATTATATAACGCAACATTAGTATTATACCTAATTCTTCTTTACATAATCTGTTAAATAAAATATATTCACTACTTAAACTGAACCATCTTACGATAACATCTTAATAAATTAAACAACTTATACAAAATTATCTACCATCAATATGTGGTCCATTTTTTTAATCGACCACTGTTTTAACATTTCACCGATTTTTTCAAAACATAAACAAAGCTCCGAGAAAAATGTTCAACATGTTATTGATAAATAATAACACTTTATTTTTATTTATTTATTTTTTGTAATAATAAAAAAACTATTTTGTACCATAACCCCTAGAAAAAAACAAATATCCAAATCATAACGGTCTCTATTCTTAGCTTTCCAAATTTAAAAAATTCGATTTTCGAATATTTCCAAAAATCTCTGTTGTTTTTTTCCCAACGAATTTTTCATTCAAAATAAATGTTCACTCTGATGAAGGTCGATTCTTATATGTGTGCGAAATATTTTCACCCACATAAACTGACCAAAACACATGTGTAAGTGATATCGATTAATGATATCGATTAAATTCATTTTATCCATCTACATTTCTTTTCTTTACTCATTTTTCCTCACACACACACACACACACACACACACACACACACACACACACATATATATATATATATATATATGCATGCTTGTATGTACAGGGATGTTCAAAATGTACAAATACTGATGCTGGATTTACCAATAAAAGAACTATAAATTACTGAAACGTTAAATGTTAAAATTCTTGGTATTCAACATCCTTGTTCCAATCTCTTGTAACTTAACAAAATGCATCTCTAAAGCCCCTCTTGTTATATGTATTTACCAACACCTATGCACGAGCAGGATGGGTCACAATGTCAATTTCTTAAGCGGATTTACCAGGTTTGAATTCAGTTTTCCTTCTCCTAGACTGTTTACCTAGACAAGGTTTAAGAGCCAAGCCCGCCCTACAATTTACCCATAGCTGGAGGGAGAATATATGGATTCATACCTTTCCAAAGAGTATTAGCACTATGTGAAATGCAAACGGCCTTGTCCAGATTTGAACTCGTGTCGACGAGTCCATTACACCACGCCACCAAGCCCTCTTTTTTATATGGTGTAAAGCTACGGTGTCGTATTTAGTTATGAGGGAAATTAATTTTAGGAAACAATAAAAAAAATTGCGTGAAGCTAAGACTGGAGAGAATAGAGAGGACACCTATGCTTCGTAAAAACCTACCGATCAGGAAGTATCGAGAATTAGCACTGACTTGCCCATATTCGTCTAGCTCTGTCCATGTATTTATTTAGATTTTTATTTACATAGAAAATTTCAGTCAGCAAACTTGTTGATCAGACACCGTGTATTTATCAGGATGTTTGGAAAGTAATTATATATTACCAGAGATGATATACCAATACAGTAGTATCTTGACTTACAAGTTCAATTCGTTCCGCTCATAACTCAATTTCCTTGTATATTAAATCAGTTTTCCCCATTGAAATTAACTGAAATATCCTTAATGCTTTACAGTCACGCTGTTTTGTTTGGTTACATTTTTAAATAAGAAAAAAACAACACTTTATTGTATAAAAACATAATAAAATAGAATGTAATGAATTGTGTGGTGTATTATGATTTCGTTAAAAATATATATAAATAGAATTTTTATTTGATCTAATAAATTTGAATAATCAAATGCTTTTATGAACTCATTAACATGCGCGTATCTGAAGCTTACTCGTACCTCAAATTTTAGCTCACCTCACAAAACAAAAAATCAACCGAGTGACTGCTCGTAACTCAGAAAACTTGTACGTCAAGGTAACACTTTATATTTAGGTCAAATGTATTTAGATATTACGGTGAAATGAAAATACAAAGGTTATATATCAGGTTTAAAGAAATATTTGAAGATAGGATTCACCTTCTTATTAGTTTCTGAATGGTCTGCACTTATGAAATATTGTAGTGATCGAAACAAATTAAAATCTGTCGAGGAGAATCTGGAAGATGTGGAAGAAGCTCTCATCCTAAGGATCTTACTTTTTCCTACGTTTGTTGAGCTGCAATCGCTTATAACCAATGATTCCTAGCTGCATATATATATATATATATATATATATATATATATATATATAATATATATATATATATAATATATATATATATATATGGTAGATAGATAGATAAATAGATAGATAGTTAGTTATCCGGTAGACCATAGCTAACGTCAGCACCATCCCGAGAAAAAAGCTGATATAAAGATGATGAAATATCTATATGTATATCTACATCTTTCTCTTTACTCTCCTTCTCTGTTTCTGTTTCTATGTCTCTATATTTATCTATCTTTGTCTGTCTGTCTGTCTGTCTGTCACTCTCTCTCTCTCTCTCTCTCTCTCTATATATATATATATATATATGTTGTGTGTGTGTGTGTGTGTGTGTGTGTGTGTTTTATGTACATCACTATGTTTTTCTAATCCTAATGATGGAAAATACATTTATTTACAATGAGACCATGTTAGTATTTTACACACTCTCGGCCATTCAAGGATGCCTTGTGTTGCCTAAAAATCTTTTCTCAGATTAAAACTTTATCTCCATAAGCCTACTTTTACTTGTTAAACATTTGATCAACATTTGATCCGTGTCTTTTCTTGGCAACACACTTAAGCAAACACACTTGTTATTACATGATTACCCACCCCCCAACATGGATTCTAAGAGTCAAACACAAATATTTTCACACCTGTTCTAGATCACAATTGATCAGCTGATTTTGTATTAAGATTACCAAACTAATAAAAAAAGAAAAATATAGAAGATTGCCTAATTACATTTTAGATTGTCCTCGTATAAATCAAATACCCCTCCATTTGAGCAATACTATATTTGCTTGAAAGCGTTATACATTTAAATTTGAGAATCCAATTATTAAAAGGTAAGCTATGCATACGTTCTTTCTTTCTTTCTACTTCATATTCTTCTTTCATGGTTTTGTTTCTCCCTTTCTTTTTTCCTTCTTTGCTGATTTTGTTTCTTTTTCTTCCTTTCTTTCATTTCTATTCTTTCCATTTTTCCTTCTCCCATTTCTTTCTTTTTTTCTTTAATTTAATTTATTCCTTTCTTTCTTTCTCCCTGTTAATTCATTCTCTACTGACTTTTTTCTTTCTTTTCTTTGCTTCTTTCTTTCTTTCTTTTTTAAATTCCTTCTTTCTTTCCTTCTTTAATTCGTTCATTCTTTCTTTCTTTCTACTTCAAATTCTTTTTTTCTTTAGATTTCTTCCTTTCGTATTTTCCTTCTTTCTTGACTTTCTTACTTTTGCTTCCTTTCTTTCATTTCTATTTCTTTCTTTTTCTTCTTTTCTCCCTTACACTCAATTTATTTCCTTCTTTTTTCTTCCTTGCCCTTAATTTATTCATTTATTCCTTTCTTTTTCTTTCTTTCTTTCTGTCTTTCTAATTCCCTTTATTTTGCATCCTTTCTTTCTTCCCTTTTCCCTTCCTTTTTCTTCCTTCCTACCTCCTTTCCTTCCATTCTCTCTTTCATTTTCTTCCAATATATATATATATATATATTATATATATATATATATATATATATATATATATATATATATATATATATGTGTGTGTGTGTGTGTGTGTGTTTATTATGAATCATTTATGCAATATCCAAGATTTAGAATTAAGTCTGCAATTCAAGTGCACATTTTAAATTAATCATGGCAAATGTGTAGATAGATTATGAAATTGAATATGAAACCTAATTTTTCATTTGAATTATTTTGCATTTGCTTCACAGACGAAATCAAATGGAATCCATTCATGGAACCGGAAGTGTTGGAAATAAATTAATGCATTTTATAAATGCAAAATGAAAAAATAAAGGAATCAAAAGATGAGCTTAATATTTGAATTGTGCCTTGTTCTTTAACATAAAAAATGGATTGTGTATTTCATTTAAAAATCTCCATTGTGAATTATCATAAAATATAGAGCGTCACAGATTTATCTATTTATTTATTTATCTATTAAATGAACGAGAGCCACTTACACAGATGTTTTTCTTCCGCTAAGGTTGTTTAAGAAGGATTGACATCTACTTAAAAATCAGGGTTTCCGTTTCAGCAGTTTACATCAGAGAGATCACTTAAATCAATGGTTCTCAATCTGGGAGAATAAGCACCCCCTGTGGACCGTATAACATTTTTTGGGTTCAGGCAAGCAAAATATATTTATTCATAAAAATACAATAGGAATTTTAGACATCATATGGTTAGTGGGAGGGTCTATCAGAGTAGTGGGAATGACGTTAAACCCTATCTGATGGTGAGGTTCCAGTTTTGGAGGTTTGGGGATTGTGGAGCACCCCTTCATCACCATTGCTCCCTGGCCCACTCTGACCCGGATTGGTAGTACCTGTTAGGGTCCCATCTATGGGTTAAATAGAAAAATGTATTTATAAAAAAAATTGTATTATCCATTAAGAATTGATTTATTTCAAAACTTTATCGGCATTAAATGACCCACTGAGGTTGATATGCTGTAAAACAAAACAAACCAAACCACTATCAGAGTAGAATTGAAATCAAAGTAGTCCATAGGTTAAAAAATGCACTTAAATGACCATTCTACAGAAGAGTAAAACCAAACCCCTCGAAAATCGTATGATACTAAACTGCATACGATTTTTCAGCTTCAGTTCTGGAACAATAAAGCTTGTGAAGGTACCTATTCCTTACCATTATTCCTAGATACAAACTGACCAGGAGTGGTAGTACTTGTTAGTGTCCCATCAATGTATCAAATCGATATTTTTTGGAAAATATTAGTATTAGTTAAAAATACTTTATACTAAACGACTGTGTTCAAACTGTTTATATTAAATAGGGTTACTTAAAACTATATAACTGTGTTCTGGCAGAAATTCAAAAAGACAAAAAAAAAACAATAGTTATTGATAATCATATTTTTCCTTGATAGAAAGACTGACTTTGGTATAAAATAAGCTAGCAACAATTGAAATGCCATAAATCGACCAACTAACCTAACCAACACTCGGATGATTTCACGTCTCCAAATCTTTTTATCAGCAGATTCTGTTGCCCATTGACTGTAGTCGAATCAACATTTATGTGGATATATCTTAAGGTGTACCTGTGTCTCCTCAGTGGGGAAGATAATTAAAAAACCTGTTTCTTATCATTATTGTAGACGTAGTCCCGTAGTGTAAGGGTTATCAGCGTGAAAAATTAACTCGGCGAGCCAAGTTCAAATCTTGGACGAGGCTATTTGTGTTTTACTTTGTGCGAATTAGTTCGTGATCTCTCGTTCTCGATATTGGTAAAGCTTAATCTACCTCCAGGATGGATACAATTCAATGGAAGTATCGATCAGGGAAACAAACGGGAAAACCACTACTTCACAACGAGGCAGTTTTTTTGTGATTTTATGAGAGGCCCGTGGTTATCATCGTAGGAAATAAACTTGGCGACAAGATTTTAATTCCCAGGCAAAGCTGTATATTTATACATATATCTACCTATACATATATAAAAAGCAGTTTATGTGTAT
>CM042150.1:78459606-78462106 GCA_023376005.1 Doryteuthis pealeii
CGATGACCCCTCAAATAGAAGCATCCCTTACTTAGCAGTCATGTTGATTATATTACATATCTTACACATCCAGACCCAGACCCAGACCCAGGCCCACACACACACACACACACACACACACACACATATATATATATATATATATATATATATATATATATATATATATATATCACGGACCTTTGCTAATCCACGAAGCAAGCAAATTTACTTCTGGATTAACAAAAATTGATTTAAAAAGTGCTCAATAAAAAGACCGAATGATATAAAATATTCCGACTGCAGTTTCATGCAGTAGCAATTCTTCAGGGAATTATTGCTTATTCCAGCCATCTACTTTTATTTGTATCCGGGTTGTACCCATTCTTAAGTACGTGGATATGCCTCCCACATTACGTAATACACGAACCTACCAGGCACAGTTTATGTCTGTCCAAGTGCCTACACTTGTTTATCAACTCTGATAACGAGTTCAAGATCATCTCTGGATCTCTGCATTCCGCTATTTTTAGTTTCTCTTGTAAGCACAGCATACAAGGGTTTTCGTTTCCTTTATGTGAACGTGCCCTCTTATATATATATATATATATATATATATATATATATATATATATATATATTATGCCTTTAAAGTAATAAAGAATTCATCATTCGCATCTGATGAGTCGGGAGAGTTAGACACTTTGTCTAAGCTCCCTGAAATAGACTATAATGCTAAACACCGAAAACACCAGCCAGCTCTAACCACCCTACAACCAGCACGAAGTATGTAGGTATCATTCAGGGAGAATTTAAAACAAGGATACTACTCACATAATGAATCATTCAAGAAAAAGAGGGTAGCTACAACGCTCGCAAATCGCGTATGGAAATACAAAGACTTAGTAAACCCATATAATATAGAATGGAAGACTATATTGTTAAGTATCTGGTCGGCATCCTTAGTTCCAGATGTAATAAGTAAGTAAGCAACCAATAAGAATCCGGTGGTAGAGTATTCTTTGTAAGTCCGACGTCCAAGAGAATCCAAGTGTCAATGACATAAGCTCAGAATGGGGTCTATTAATACAGCAGAAGCAGCAGCAGCAGTGCCAGTGATTGGACAATAGAAATCTCTCTCGGGTCACGTTGTAGTTGACGAGTCTATATTTAGGAGTGACCATTTGCCCCATGCCTTATATACAAAAAACTTGCAACATATATAACAACCCCCACCATATATCAATGGACCAAAGATATGTGCAATATGCTTTAAAGAACAATTCCGGATCCTATGAATAGCTTCATCGTACAAACACGTAAATACTAAATCGGAAAGATTCAGAGTTGTCCGCACAGAAAAAAAAAGAAGTTACTAAACCCTTGGGTTGGAACAAAACGACACAAATTCAACCACTTTAAAAGGAAAAAAAATCCAAGTGTTATTTTTAACATCATGCACGCAAGAAGAGTGACACGCGGATGAATAAAGCAAGAATGCAATACATAACAGATATTCCTTTCGATGTCATTTACAAATCAATTTGTCTGATGATAAGAATCTAATGCTATGAAACCAGCGGGAAAAATACATTAAATGCATAGATTATGATATATATATATATATATATATATCTTATTATAATGGAGATTGTGTGTTTTTCTGTCTGTAACCGAAACTATATTACTACTCAAGTCACAATTCCCTTAATTATTTACGTCAAATTCTCCATAATTTCATTCTTTTAAACCTTCAGTTATTAATAAAAATTGTTTTACATCATTAAGACTGTTGACCATATCTACGTACTAATAACATGCAATTGTATTTATATATACAACGAAATAGCGGTTTACAGTTTGAACGAGAAGCCTAATTTGCATATTGATATTTAAAATTTTATTTTAATAAATATGTGCTTGGTATTATTGATTTCTAATTGTTTGGTTTTATCTTAAGAAATATAAACAAAAATCTCGTGGATAAATCTTAAAAGAAATTTATTTACAAGAAGAAATAACTGTAATATTATCCTTTACTTCCTATTTTAATTAAATAGTTAAATTAGGAAAAGTTACCAATGAAAGAGGGGAGTAAGGGAAAATGATGGAATAGTTAGTTTCAAAGTTGTTCTATTTTTCAATTATACCCCCTCTGTTGCAGATCTTTTTTATCTGCATTCTTGGTCAGTTTCATTAGTCTTTCTAATTTAATATGATATTTTATTATATCAAAACTTAAATATTTGCACCCGGAGGGTGCATATATTTGCTAGTCTATATAAAGATAATCTAATGAGTCAGACGAACCTACTATTAGTTTCGCATAAAGCTCTTCAGGGCTAAAGTCAGATTTTAGCCCTGAAGAGCTTTATGCGAAACTAATAGTAGGTTCGTCTGACTCATTAGATTATCTTTATTACTTGGCTCTACTTAGGTATCGAGCACTTTTTACATATTAGCTTCTCCTAGCGGTTATATGAATATATATATATATATCTTATATACATATATATACATA
>CM042150.1:78467106-78499606 GCA_023376005.1 Doryteuthis pealeii
TCTTCTTCTTCTTCTTCTTCTTTCTTCTTCTTCTTCTTCTTCTTCTCTTCTTCTCTTCTTCTTCTTCTTCTTTAGAAATAAAATATTGGTCATTCGAATTTGTAATCTTATGTATGCACATAAATTACCCACCTCAAAACACGTGGCATAAAGTCAATTGTTCTTCAGTGAATTGCTCTGCTACACAACCGAGATTATATTTTTCCGAAATCTATACTTGTTAAGGACCATGTAAGGTAGCATCGAGTAATTTCTTGATCCGTAATTTCTGTTATTAAGCCTGGCACTAAACTTGCGAAAATGCCTTCCATTTTCAAAATATGTTTATATTCTAAATTTACTGTTGTAATAATCAGCATTTCTTTAGTTTTCATATTCGAACAAAATCAACATTAACAAAACACACGTCTATAAAAATACAAAAATAGTAAACCAACCAAGTACACAAATTCCTGAAAATAATGGAAAAACATTCACTAATCATGTTTATCAATATACAGCTAATACATTGTACATATGTTACCAGCACTACTCTATTAGTTTTCCACGTAATTTCCATTATGATCGATGCTCGAACGTATAAATCACCCATATTGAATTACGATGTGTTAAAGTAATTTCTCTTCAATAAATTACTTTGAGACAAAACCAGATATTTTTCGATATCCCAACTTCCCGTGTACAAATGCATGCTCTATAGAATTCGGAAGATCGACCCTCATAGCCGTATTATGAAATTTTCAATTTCTATCCTTTTGAAGCAAAGCTTCACCGCCTTCTATATGTCAACAACGGAAACAGTGAATGTCAAGAAGTAAACTGAAAAGTGTGTCTTCAGATTTTTAATGACGCGTTTAAGGGTGCTGCTTGGCGTATTTGAAGTTACAACATCAAAGATCTTTTAAAATGGAATATATATGTGTTACCCAGCTGCTCAAACATTATTCGTTATGTGTTTTAACACAGTTATGTGTTAGTTGGTAAGTGCTTTGCAGAACTAATGTTGTAGCGCTCTAATTCTATCAAGTATTTTGAGTTAAGACCCAGTTTTGTAAAGTTGGTTGATTGGTTGGTTGGTTGGTTTTATGGCATGAACACCTTTCGTGGGTTATTAAAGCCGCGGTCAGTCTTACTTTTTTTAAAGTGATTACTCGATTTCAAATAACTACTGATAATAATCATTAGTAAATAATATTAACTTTATGCAATTATTATAAATATATATATATTCATATAGTTATAACATTCCAAGAAATTTAGAGCCTTTTCGAATTTTCTTTTTTTTTTATTAGATGCCTTTTTGAAAAATATTCAGATTCATTTCTAAAAAAACAAAATACAAAACAGACTGTTCCATTTTTTCAAATTATTAAGATTCATTTTAAAATATTAGGATCCAATCTCTCCTCCTCCCCAAATTTTCTAAAATATTTAGTTCCTTAAAGAAATAATATCCTCTTCTAAAAAAATACGATCCAACTTGTCTTCCATTTTTGTAACATCGGATTTCATTTCAAACCTATATATATATATATATATATATATATATATATATATATATATATATATATATATATAAGCGTAATTATATATATATGTATATATATATATATATATATATATTATATATATATATATAAGCGTAATTCATTTACAAAAGACGTGTGAAAGTCTCTCTCACACACACAACACCACACACAGACACACACACACATACAACACACACACACACACACCACACACATATATATATATATATATATATATATATATATATATATATATATATATATAAAAAATTCCTTAACTGTAGAATTGAGTTATGTTTGAAAAACATAATTTTCATCGTTTTAATTAGGAGTAATTGGCAAATAAGTCGTATAGTAACCACTCACTTACTTGACATATGCCTATCAATTTAACCCTTCCCTAAATATATCTTTAATAACCATCCCCTACACGTTTTAATACTTCTAAGAGCGCAAAGAGTAAAGAAAGAGCGTCAAGAGTGAGATGACCCACGATTTTTAATTGTTACCATAACTAATCCTTTCACTACTTCTTACTACTACTAAAATAAATGGATCAAATTAAAAAGGTACAGGTTTTTCTTAAATAAAGGGTGAGAATTAATCCAAATTAATCCTTATTTTGTAATAAAACTATTGTAATGTTTGGGAATTAAAAGATATACGAATTAAATGTCCTAGCATGTTCTACAAGCAGTTGATTGGAATCTGGTTTGTTCTTGCATAAATAGAGAATTTCTCAGCCTGGAAAATTTAAAAAAAAGTTTTTACATTCTTAAATTCCATAATGAACATCCTTTAATAGAAATTGGGGGACAACACACAAACAATTTTACCACTATTATGAATGATATTTTATTAATTGTTAGAGAAAAACTATCTTATTGAAAATATTATGAGACATGGTATTTAGACATATTTACGATAACCTACGCTTTTATATGTCGGCACTAATGTTAATATTTTTACTTTTTTATAATTTATTTTCGTATAGTTTTTAATGCAAAACAATAAAAAAATCATAGGTTTATTACAAAATAAATTGATTGGAATTTATTAAAAATAGAAATAGATAGATAGATAGATAGATAGATAGATAAGAGACATGGGCTTAGGAGCCCTATTATGTTTATTTAACAGAGTACTGATGTTCAAAAAGTATCCGGACTAAATCTCATATTCAGACAGATGGGATGCATATCTACAAAAACTGAACTAAAAAGATAAATGAAATGCTAATATTTTTGGAGTGATCTGCTTGGAATTCAACGCACATAGGCAAGCGAGGTTTTTACTGGCAGAATATTTTATACATATTTTATTGCTCATTTTTGCACATAAAACTAATCAGTTTGTGTGGTATTTAGATAGAAATATGTACGTGCACCTATAGTTGGGAGGGATAAGTGCAAGACTGAGAAGATAGAGGCAAAGGCGAGAGAACAACTGAATCATGAGATAACTAATGATCATTTTCGTCACCGCCCGTGTTATTTTAACAGATCCCTATAATTGAAATTATACTGTATTGTTTCACAACCAGCTGAGCATAACTAATTAGGCGAGAGTATTGGTCGACAATGAATTCACCATTAAAAAAACAAATCAAAACAAAACAAAAACACTAATTTTAGTTTTGATAATAAAACATTTACCAGCAGCAAACGATCACCATGTTTCTTTTTTTTTAATTTTTTTTTTTAATATTCGTATGTCTTGTTGTCCCCCATCGTTTAAGTTGTAACTCATCTGGGGTGAAAAATATCCCCTGCTAGCTGATTTAGGACGTTCAGGGTTGCCAGATGTCTTTTCTATTTTCTTATTATACTAACAGACAAACGTGCATGTCTCTACATACACATACTTACAGATGTTATGCAAATTATTATTTATAAACGCATGCGCCGATAACGTAATTGCTATCGTCAAAGAAAAGGAACCAAGTTCAAATCCTGGATGAGGCAGTTTGCATTTCACTTAGCGCAAATGCCTTTGATAAATACATTTATTTATATCTCCACCCACCGAAATCTATGTAAGAAATCAGCTTTCTAAACTTGCCCTCCAGTCTAAGAGAAGGACGAGCTCTGAATTCAAAGTGTTTGGAGAGGCTGTAGCACATTTTGTCATGGTTCTGCTGTTATCAGCTCATTCAAAAAAGGATTACTAGTTTTACGCAGGCCTTCCCCGCTAGAAATTTAATTTGTTTGTTATGTTAGCTAATCCAAATCTCTTTATTTCTGTTTAAATATTTGCCTACTTTAACATAATCTCCCACCACAGCGGATCTTGCACGAGTCACTTGTTTACACAAAAATTCAATACGTGAACACCCCTGACATGATTTGTTTTGTCTGTGAACCAGCCTGGTACTTTTATCCTTTTGCAATAGGGAACCAGATGAATGGAATAATAATTGAATTGATTAATAATTTTAGAAGCAAAAAGTTAAGTTTATTTAGTAGACATTTTGCTGTAAATATCCTAACCAGAAACTATTGTTATATTTTCTCATTTTCTTCTTACAGAAAGACAAGGCTTGTAAAACCATGTTCTGAGTACATTTTGCAGGAACATTAACTTCTCAACGATGTTTATAATCTCTGTTTGGTAGACCAAACACAGTCATTCCTGCTGCAATTTTCCTGAGTATGTCGACATTATTAGCTAAAAAGCCTTGTTTACCATGAAAACACATTCAGGACAAAATTATAAATCTCTTTATTTATTTAGTTTATTATATATTTTGGTGTTGTTTTTGTTGGCATATAAATCAATATAGGATTATTTAACATCATTTTTTTTATATTGATTTGTTTAAGAAATACTGGTGACTGACACTCAGCTAGCGCCTTTTAGCACATATATGATAAAAACGGAGGCGCGTGGTCTATTGGTTAGAGTCGTAGGAAATGGACTTGTCGATCCGAGTTCAATTCCTGTGCGAAGCTGTTTGCATTTCACAAAGTGCTAATACCCTTGGGAAAGGTATAAATCCAATTCTCCATACAGCTATGGGTAAATATTAGGACAGACTGGGCTCTTTAACCAGTCTAGGAGAAGGAAAACTTTGAATTCAAACCTGTTAAAGTTCGCTTAAGAAATTGACCTTTTGTCACATCCTGCTCGTGCGGAGGGGTTGGTATATATATATATATATGAATGATAAAAACGTTGGGTGTTTGCCATAAGAGCAATTGGAAGAATAGAGCCAGAACAACTATGTAGTTGCTAGACCTTGATATGAGCAGCAGATTGATCTGAGGAGGCCTCTTTCATCGTTCATCTAACTGAAGCAAGGCTCGGAGATATGTTTTGTAGGTCATGGGATCACAGACCGCTTATCCACCACGATCCTGTCATCAGGTGGCTTCATTGAGGAGTATCTATCTGCAGAGGTGCAGTCGGTGTATCGTACAGTCCCAGCCAACAGGGGGGGGGAGCATTTTAAGAAGACTTATTAAGGAGTGAATTTATATTTATTCTTTGGAAACTTTTCTCAGTAGACATACAACTTCAAACATCGTGGACGTTGTTCGATGCATCTCTGGATCTTGTTTAATACTACCAACTCTCAGCAGATATAGTTTTCTCAGATTTTTAAAGCTGATTGTACTAACTTTGCAAGTTTAACAGATAAAAAAAGGTTCAGCATCTGATTATGACTGCCAGTAACAATGTAGGCTATACCAGTAGCAAAACGTTGAAACTAGGAAACCTCACTAATTGTTGCATAGCGCGTCGTCACTGTACTAAATTGCAATAGTTTTATCTTCGTTGTAAGGGATGACAATAACACCAAAGTTATCCTCCAGAAGTGTATTGAAATAAATTCAAGCTTCTTAACTTCGAGAGAGAGGGTCAGTTTAATCAATATATTCAGTCTTTACACTTTCGGTCCTTCAATTAAATTTCTGGGCGACAAACTTTTTCAGTTGGTAAATATTAACGCTAGATTTTCCGACACCAACTACACGAGGTCCCGCTCGGCCGACTACTGACCCCGATCACCTCACTCTCTCTCCGGGTGACTGCCTCCGGGGCTAAAATGACGACTCCTGTCTCGGGCTCTCGGTTCTTTTTTATTCATAGCTACACCCACGTATTTTTATCTCTTGATCTGATAACGGGCAGTTGTAAAAACTTCTTTGTTTAATAAAACCAGAAATTCATATTTCCGTTTGTACAATATATAACATAATCACGACAAGTGTTTCCTGCCTTGCTTAATAATATGACATGATGGTATGATTTATCTTGTGTGTATGGTTGTTAAACAGTATCTTCCGGTGACTGAATATAGCCTGATTATTCTTTTTAATTTGTCGTCCCAGAAGATTCGCCAATAGTGAAAAACATCACCAAAATAACTAAACTTCAACGGGCTATTTGAACCGCCCCGACCCGATATTTTTAGCCAACATTTGACATGTTATGCAGAATTAGCCTACTAAATACATTTTAATTTATTTCTGGGAAAAAAATGAAGCTACATTTTCTGGCGCTAAAAAATCGGAAAAAATCTTTCCGGGGATATTTTTTTATTTTTTATCAATCAGAAGACCTACCTCTATTTCCGCGATTTGTCAGTTTAACATTTTTTTATCGATTACAGAATGGGGCTCCTGTTTACAATGTAAATACATTTCGATTCCTATCTAAAACTGAAATAATATTAACTGATTTTCTGACACGCACGTATCCAGTTATCTTTCCCTTGGTTTTATTCAAAAATATCAATTTTTGAAATGCTAAAAGTTGGGTCCTAGCAGTTTTCATCCAAGCCTACACTTATGGATTTTTCCACTATAAAAAGGGTATATAACTTGATAAGTGCATATATCTAGTTCGAAATCGTTTCGGCATTAATATTTATATGGAAAACAGGACCCACTTCGATAAAATTATTTGTTTATCCAAATGGACAAATTGCAGGAGTATGTAGTTACACAAAACCTTCAGCACAAACAGGATGCGACACAAGGTCAATTTTTAATCGGAGTACAACGGGTTTAAATTCAGAGTTTCCTTCTCATAGACCGGTTTCTATACCAACGTGAAAGACCTTATCAATTGATTAATTGATTGATTAATGTTAACGATATTTCAACCTAGCTAGAGTTACTTTATGTCTTGAGGTTAGAGAATCGCGTTCATTTATTTTTTTATTTACATTTTTGTGTAAGTTGTTCCTTAAGAGGTTTTATTTTACAAAAATACGAATATTTTTTACGAATATATATCTAAACCTTAGTTGGGATTCAAATAGGTTATACCTGTACGGATCAGAGAGAACCTGGAAATTCTGGCAGTGAACGAGTAATCCAGACTCTTGAGATGTTCAGATCTGAGATCTCACCATCAGATGCAGTTTAGCGTAATACCTGTGTATCACTTTGGATAATCGAATTATGTGCGAATTAAACAACCCAGTATACCCTACTTTTTACCCATAGCTGGGGGAATTGTTGGATTCATCCATTTCTCATGGGTCTTAGCGCGAATTGGAATTCAAATAATCTCCTTCAGTATTTGAAGTCTGGTTCATTTTCTACGACGATAACCATTAAGCATGAACGCCACAGGAGAAGAGGTAAAGTTCTGAGTGCTAGACAATAAAAATATCCCCGTAAAACATTTTTACTGTTTTATTTTATTTATTTATTTTTTTTTTCATGATCAAACCATCTATCTTTATTTGTGCCTATTTCAGTAGCAAATTTGTCCCGGGTCAGCTGCCTATTCTTCATAGATTGCTTTGACTGTATGTAAAGGCAAGTCCTCTCATCCATAATATAAGACAAGGCGACATGAGTTGTCAAAATATTTGTTGATCACCGCAGCATAAGAGCGAATGCTGATACTTGTTGTTATAGACATCAACAATGCTGTTTTGTAAATGTATACAAGTTGACAGCCAGCTACCCTACAAAGGAGACGCAGGGTAGAATGAGAATGGAAAAAGTGTTAGCATGCTAGCATTCTCCTTCCCGTCGACGTCGTATTAGTACTGTGAACAGAGAAAAGCAAATAGCATTAACTCTTGATATATAGTTACATCTAACTGTACATAATAGCCCGCACACACACACACACACACACACACACACACATATATATATATATATATATATATATATATATATATATATATATATATATTATAATGGAGATTGTGTGTTTTTCTGTCTGTAACCGAAACTATATTACTATTCAAGTTACAATTCTCTTAGTTATTTACGTCACATTCTACAGGATTTTATTTTTATTTGAACCACAATTATCAATAAAATTGTTTAATATTATTAATACTGTTGACAATATCTACATATTAGTAACATGCAATTGTATTTATATATACTACAAAATAGCAGTTTACAGTGTGAATGGGAAGGCTAATTTGCATATTGATATGAAAAATCTGATTTCAATGAATATGTGCTTAGTATTACTGATTTCTAATTGTTTGGTTTTATCTTAATAAATATTATCAAAAATCTCAGGGATAAATCTTAAAAGAAATCCATTAACAAGAAGAAATAACTGTAATTTTATTCTTTACTTCCTATTTTAACGAAATGGTTAAATTAGGAAGATTTAGCAATGAAAGACGGGAGTGAGGGAAGAGTAAGTTTCAGTTGTTCTTTTTTTTGATTATACACCCTCAGTTTCAAATCTTATCTGCATTCTTATTTAGTTTCATTAGCGTTTCTAATTTGATACAATATTTTATTACATTAAAATTTAAATACTTGCACCCGGAGGGTGCATATATTTGCTAGTATATATAATTTGTGTGTGTGTGCCGCGGGTCTGGTTTGATATTTAATAATATTCCTTATTTCTTGCTGGTCGCCATTATATCACGGACCATAAAGATGAGAAATAACTTTTTATTTTGTCTTTGCAAAATGAAAAACAATACGTATAGTAATAAACATAGAATTATGTTATATTGAGAAGCAATGTTGATAGGTCTTAAAATATGCTGACTGTATCCCTTGGAGAGAGAGAGACAAGATAAACACACTTAAAAAAAGGATGTCAGGTTATGATACGAAACTGCATTTGATGGTGAGACTCCAGTTTTGGAGATCATTAGAGTGTAGAATTCATTCACTCTGACCGGAAGTAGTAGTACATCTCCGTGTCCCATCTATGGGTCAAATGGATCTGTTTAAGAATTATTCGTATTCGATAGGACCGTGTACAAAACAAAATACTAAAAAATCTCTTAAGAAACAACTACATAAAATATAAATGTGGACGTACAATGAACACAATTCCCAAACCCCTAGGCATAAAATAACCAGATATTAAAATCAATCAATCAAGAGACATACACCTATCTACACTCCATGATTTCTAAATTCAAACAAACGTTGACTTTTAAATCAACTAGAACTTAGAAAACTATCAAAATGCAATCTCTTTTCCCAATTCATATTAAGATAGGATTAGTATTTATTTGAACAAAACAAAAAACGACAGCAATTGCTGTTGATTTTTGCATAGTTATGTCTGTCAAAACAAAATGATTTACCTAAGAGTTATCATGTATAATTTGAGTTTTCAAATTCCCCCTAAATATAAACACCTCTGTTTACAGTGGCAATTTTCAATCAATTGCCTTTGCAAATTATTTTTTAATCCACACTTACAAGAACAATCTATTTATTTTACATACCGTCATCAGGGGCGTTGTACTATGGTTATCATCGTAGAAAATGGATACCGCAAACCGGGTTCAAATCCTGGATGGGTGTGTTTGCATTTCACATCGCGCTAACACTCTTGGGAAAGATATACATCCAATTATACTCCTTCCAGTAATGGGTTAATAGTAGAGCAGACTGGAGTATTTAACCTTGGTTAGATAACCATTTCTGGAGACGTTTTTTTAAAACTCTGCTTAAGAAATCGACCTTGGATCACGCCAAGCTCATGCCGAGAGATTGAGTAAAATGTTTATTGCATATTATCATTGTAAAATAGATAGCAAGAAATGGACTGAAAAGAACTACTGGATAAACAGTAATAAAGAAATGAAAAAAAAGAAGAGTAAAGTGAATAAACAAATAGAAAAAACAGATAGATAGATAGATAGACAGATAGATAGGAAACAGGAATTTGGAAGCTCTGATCATTTTTATGAAATAATTCGAAACCTGTTAAAAAAAGAATCTTGATTAAAATGAACAATAAATAAAAACGTTATTTTCTTTAATGTAGTCTGCTTATAATTCAACACCATTATTCCAAACAGTTTCTTATTCGTCAAAACACTTCTGAAACTCTTGTTTAACATAATGTACAGCTGTAACATCATATTTTATTTAGTATTCTCCGCATCTTCAAATATTATACATTGGATGAATTTTCAGTTTAGCAAACAAGAAAAAATACTCTGGTGATTATGTAGAGTATTGCACTTGCAAAATGCCCCCCCCCCCAAAAAAAAATATTGATACAGCTGATTTAAAAAAAAAAGAGAAATTTGAACTAACTTGCCTACACAGCCATCTGGACACCTATGATCGATTGGTTGTTTAATCTTAACGCATATCAACCCATATGGGGATATTTTATGCCTAGAAGGTAGCGAACTTTGCACATTGATATTTAAATTTTGTGTACATTTTCTTCAGAATTTTTGCACGGTTATATGATATCAAGTATTTTTATCTGATACAAATAATTTGCGATCTATTTGTCCCATGGGAAGCCTAACAGGAATTACCTCTCAGGGTCAGAGTGGATCTAGCCGTAAGGAAAAAGAATGCTTACTCCACATAACCCGTGGACGAAAATTGGAGCCTAACACCAACTAAAGTCTAGTAACATACACAAGACATCACTTTTTGTGGAGTATTATCCCTCTACACATGATACTTTCAGCGTATTCTAAGCCTCGCCGACAAGGCGATTTTGAACTTCTAAATATCATCCATTTGTTGTATTTTACTCCTTGCGAGTTTTTCACACTATTATTAGCTGGCAGTCTTTCCTTCGAGTCTGAATGACAGCAAATCTCATCAGGTCTCCAGGACACTACTTAATATGCTACGTAATCTCAGCAATGTTGTTATCTGGAAGGTCTGTTATTTATTTAATATTCAATTGCCCCAGTCTTTGTTCTAAACTCTGGAAAACCGTTCTAAGAGCACTAAACATAACTGGTATCATCTTCACTCTCATGTTTTACCGTTTTCAGTTCGCTGGCAAGATTAAAAAATCTGTCTATCTTTTCGTTTACTTATTTTACTCTGTGTTTCGCCGGAAAAATATCCACTAATTGACAATATTATTTCTTGTTAATTAATAAACGATCTGATATTCTGGGAGGACCTTACTCCTCTGCAGATGAAACACTCAGCGTATTCTAAGTTCTGCCGACAATTAGTTACATTCAAGATTTGAAATTGTTAAATGTTTACAAATCTAAACATTTAATCTCATTACTTTTTGATCAAAGTAAAAAAATCTTTTTCATAATTCGCATCTCTTATTATGATAGAGATTCGATGTCTCTCTGTCTGTAACCGAAACTACGTCCCTGCTTAATACCTTCAGGAATTGCGTAAATTTATCAATCATTGAATATTTATTTTATAGTCAAAATCATAAATACATAGAATAAATCTTATTCATTAAGGAGGTCTCTATGAAATTATGAGTTATGTTTGCCTCAAAACAGCCCGCGTTACTAGTGTGTTTAAAATCCAGCAATTTGTTTTATATATCACTAAGAAATAAAGGTTTACATAATAATTGGTGTGGTTATTCTTTATACAATATGGTGTGGTTAATTTACAAACCGGGTTTAATAAATAATTACTAGATGTTATTGTTCTCTAATATTATTGTTTTATTCTCCAACATATTAAAATGAATCCTATGAAGGATTTTATGTAGAAACCAATTAGAATATATAATATAATTAAAATAATTGTAATCTTTTTATATGCGTCCTTATTTAATTTTGATAGGCTTTCTAATTTGATATATTTCCTTATTGTTCTTACTTTTAGAAATCAACATTTCTATTCTTATTATATTTTTTAAGCGAAGTGACAAAAACATGTCTATCATTGTTCAAACATATTACCAAAGATGTTATCGGCTGCCATGCGCCAATAACAACCTATTTACCGTCGAGCAAAATCAAAATTTCTCTCGCCAATTCAACCAACTCAGTCAGGATTATTGTTTTGAAATAATGCTGCACAAAAATCGGTGTTAAATTTTCTAATGATGGAGTATTGTCTGAATTCTCGACAGATCACGAATAGAGGAGAATTTAAGTGATGTATGAGAGATCGCTTTGTGGCGCGATTTACGCGTGAATAACTATCCCAAGAGTATCAGTAAATAAAATACGGCTACAAGTCCAAAATACATTCGATATGACGTATAAGTCTAAGAAGAGAACTGATTGGATAACATATTTTTTTATGTTGTCATGCTTTCGTGTCTGTGTCATTGTTTTGTAGATGGGAAAGAAGAAGTCTCATAAGCCTATAGTTGGACACAAAAGGAGTGTGGTGAGTTTCTGTTGAGAAAATAAGAATAGAGGATGGTAAAGCCGGAAAGAGAAATATTGGTAGGGATAAAGATTTAAGAAGACTTTCATTTAAGGTTGGAAAGTTAGATCGAATGATATTAAACTAAGACAAAGATGGTAAACATAATTAAAAGATCGATTGATAGATAGGAAAAGTCCAAAGAAGATATAGAGATCTGGAGAGGATTAAATTGATAGATAGATAGATAGATAGGTCGATAGATAGATCGATAGATAGAAATGCGCTGGTAATAACAATATGATGGATAAAAAAAATGGTCCGATACAGAAAAAAAAAAAAAAAAAAAACAGACATGATTTAGATAGATAGAATTGAGCTGAGAAGACCAGTCTGAAATGGAAAGATTGAATAAATAGATAAAAGTCCGGAGATTATATATATATATATAATATATATATATATATATATATATATATATATATTTCACCAGATGAGGTGGTGGCTGGAATTATTCTGTTCAGGAATCTTTTAATGAACATATACTATTAGATTGGTGGTCCAATTAAAGAGCTCAATTTATGATAATTTTATAATTATATACAGAGGAATATTTATATGATTAATAAGAGAAAGGCTTAGATATCGCTCATGTTGGTGATTATAAATTTATTTCAACTAAAATTCTACTATTTTAGATTACTTTAGACAACCATACAAGTAAGAAAATGATTATATATATATATATATATATATATATATAGGAGAGAGAGAGAGAGAGAGAAGAGAGTGTGAGAGAGAGAGTGAGAGAGTGAGAGACTTATATAGAAAGAAAGGATAAAAAAAGAAAGAAACGAAAATATACAAATAGAATAAGATAGATAGATAGATAGATAGATATAACTTTGGTATTCTCTCTTCTCATGTTTATATGTCATAATATTTGTTGGTTGAAACACACCAACATTGATAAATTAAATCCTAAGATTTTGTACTACGGGGTGTATGTCTAAAATAATAGGCTGTTTACAAACTATTTAGAATATTCTCACCTAAAAATGAATTTTGAAGAGAAGCATTTGAAGTTTTTATTGACGCTTTCGGCAGCCCTAGGTGTCCCAATATTATACAAGTTGTCAATATTCTATAACTGTTAGGAAGGCTGGTCTAGTTGCTTTTACGTCATATCAACCCTTCTTAGCTTATTTCTATATATTGGCTCCATAGATGGGATATGTGTCGATGGAGTTGCTAGTATGAAAAAAAATCATTTGTCCGAATCTTCAGGTATGATTGAATATCCAGGTGGGATCTGCATGTCGGTGGGTTCACGATACGAAAACGTCAGTGGACGAGATTAGTGACGTCACTGAATATGACACGGGTCCATTCAGTAGGTGAGCAAGACAGCTAACATAATAAGAATAAGAATAATGAGAAATTTATCTATCAATAGTAGATACAAGTTATAAAGAATAAGTAAAAGAAAAACTTTATTTTTGTTAAACTACTATTGAAGGGAGGCCATGCCCAATAGCGTGAAGCTAAGCCCATGGACATGACCACCCTTGGACGTTCACAGGAAACAATACAAGACACACTAGACAACACAAACATATAGATATATATCATGAGACATTTAGCCGTGTGAGAATCTAAATGCAAATCTGTTGTTTATAAGAGGCAATAAAATGCTTGTTCAAAAGTTTTTTAATTTACAGAAACAAGCTTCTGTCAAATACTCACTCAAAAATTGAAATAAGACGACATTCCAAAATATATCATGCCAGGTTGAGCCTTAAAGGAACAGACGCAGTAAATATAACTATTAAGTTAATAATATGATGTCACTGGTACATACATCTCTTCCTGACCTTGTACGAGAAATAAAAGTTCAACAGGGCTTCTGTATCTATCCTCCAGAAACCGTTCCGCACCGGCGTTTTGTTTCAACAGTGATAGCTATGAAACAGTAAATATATTACACAGTTTTATCAGATACTAGCCGAAATATCCGGTGTTGCCCGGATTTAAAAAGTTAAAAAATATAACTCATATCTATATTTATATATAGATTATTAAAAAATATTTTTGTCTGTGTATTTGTTTTATTATCTTTTATTCTAAATATATTCTTCTTTTAAAGTTGTTTATATTCATTATTTCTTTTTACCTTTTTCTTTTATTTATCTTTTATTTGCTTTTTATTAGGTTTTATCCTTCATTAATTTGTTTTATTTTTTGCCATTCTGTAAGTGATCATATAATATATCATTGATTTATTTCAAGTTCTTCAAGGCTTTTTTTGCTCAACTGTCAAACTATTAAAGAAATAATTTCCCTAGTTTAATCATTGCTATACTCGGATATACAAGGTATATCTGAAGACGGCCTGAGGATAAAACGGCCGAAACGTTGTGTTTTTATATATAACAGTAAAGATAAGGACAAAAGTCCGAAAAATCAAAATGATACGTATCATTGATTTATACCCTTATATTTTTATTCAGCTTTTCTCATGGAAATGAAGGATAACAAGTTTTGTAACCCTCTCGGACAGAAATATGTTGTAGATTTAATTTAACTTTGGACTCCACCAATTTCCCTACATAAAAGGATGGATGTTATTGTACAAACAAACGTACATGCATACAGAACGACAGACAGGCAGAATATTTCTTTTCCATATATAGCTATTTCGGAACCATTATATTTTATAAGTAGACTCCTATATTGGTGTTTGTTCGTTTTTTGTTTAAAGCAAAATAACCTTGACATTTATGATAATAAAAATGAACAACCTACCTGAAAACTCAGCACACGACAAATAACCGGGAAAAATATGCTTACCTGAAAAAAAATAAAACAAAAAATAATATATCATAATGAAAAACAGGAACCAATAGAAACATACTTTTTTAAAAAGAATTTTGAATCTGCTTGAAAGTTAAATATCAAATTACAGTACTGATTTCGGTACAAATACAGAATAGCGTGCAATAGATATTATCATTAGAATCGTATTTTATGAATAAATAAGATTAGATTACAGAAACTCACGAAGGAGCCTAATTCTAACCCACTTACTTAAGTGTCTTAAAGTTTTCAGGTATTTCCGTGAAATGTAATAGGTAATCTAATGTTATTATCTATTGCGCGCTATTCTGAATTAGTATCATGGTTTTATTTGTATTTATAATATTAAAATAAATAAATTAACGCGATTATGAAAATAAAAAAAGGGTTTGTTTACATTTATGAATGACGGAAAATCGACAGTACATACTACATAACTATGTAAATTTTAATTTTCAAATGAAAAAATAGTGCTCAGGCATAAAACCTCTGGAAAATTAATATTTCCTATTCAAATATTAAATGCAAAATGAATTTTTAAAAATCTAAAAATCACACGTCTTATTAGAAAGAATTTTTTTTGTTTAAAAGTTAAATATCAATTCACTGTCATAATTATTTCTATGTCAAAGGTGTAACTAAGTGATTATTCTTAAACTGTCCATAAAGATTGTAGAATAAAAAATAGATTAAATAAACAATTGTTTATCCTGTACAATGAAATATTTACTACAACTTTGAACCAGTAAAAATGTAGATTTAATATAAACAAAATATGAGATAATATTTCATACATAAAATAATGTGAAACATAGTTGTCAAAACCCGTGACATTTCCACTAGTGTTAATCGACTTAGGTCATATAGTGTAAATCCGCTATTTAAATAATCCATACAATCTAGATAAAGAGCATTATGTTTCTGGTGAGAAAATAAGGAAGGTAAATGAAGAAACTGGAAAAGGAAAAATCGGTTCGAAAAATGTTTACAAAAATACTTTCATTTAAGATCGCGGAGAAATCCAGTCTTTAATAAAAGACTTTTGTTTACGTCTTCCAACTAATCGAATGATATTAAACAAAGCTACGAGATCTTAAAAATATTTTAAAGATTGATTTATAGATATTAACAAGCCAATGAAAATATACAGCTTTGGCAGAGGTAGATAGATAGATAGATTGACATGGACTGAAAAAAAATAATGAGATAAGTAAAAAGAAAGAAAGAAAGAGAGAAAAAAAGAAAGAAATAGACTGAAAAGTAATACAGATTTGAGATGAAATATAAATAAATAAATAAATAAATAAGGAAAATGCGGAGGTAAAAAAAACAACAATAGAGTTAGACAGACAGACATGCAAACAGACAGACGGGCAGATAAATAGATAGAAATAGACTGAAAGGTATTACAGACTTGATATAGATAAAAAGAAGAAAAGAAAGAAAGAAAGAAAGAGAGAAGGAACAAGATACGGCACACACACACACACACACACACACACATATATATATATTATTACTTTTTATGTAGTATTGAGCACTCTTGGATAGATTACTGAAATAATACTACGACAACGACAACATTGAAGCAGTACTCGGCACAACACACACACACACCACACACACACATATATATATTAATATATATATATTATATATATATTATATATATATTATACAAATATATGAATATATACATGGGAGAAAGAGAGAGAGAAACACTGAAAGAGATTGAGATGAAAATCAATAGACATGACCTTGAGTGGTCCCATCGTTTATACATATACGATAATGTGTGTTTGTTGAAACCTTTCCCTCTGGCCGGGTAAATCTCGGGATTATTGTGACTTAACACAAACATTAAAGTAAGCTCCTCGTGAGCTTTTTTATTAAAGCAATACACTTGAAATGCTCTAAAATGATAATGCAATTCGAAGCCAATCAATTTTTAATCATTCAGAGAAAGAAAAAAATATATTATGCCTGATTAATCTTCGATTTCTTCCAAATTGTAGCACCAACGGGAAGACAGCTGCATAATGAGCTGTCTAATATATTGCTAAAGTTGTCATTATATATATATATATATATATATATATATATATATATATATATATTCATCTTTCTCTTTCTCTCCCTCTATCACTATAAATATATATTCATACATATATATATATATATATATATATATTGCGAGAGAGAGAGAGAGAGAGAGAGAGAGAGAGAGAGAGAGAGAGAGAGAGAGAGAGAGAGAGATACATATACATATATATATATATATATATATATATATATATATGTGTGTGTGTGTGTGTGTGTGAAAATAGAAAAGGAATTGAATCCGACAATATGAGGAAATAAAGAAAAGAAATGTAAATGCATAAAATGAATTTAATCGATATCACATTAATCGATATCACTTACACATGTGTTTCGGTCAGTTTATGTGTGTGAAAATATTTCGCACACATAGAAGAATCGACCTTCATCAGAGTGAACATTTATTTTATATATATATATATATATATATATATATATATATATATATATATATACAGAACACACACATACACAGAGAGATAGAGAAACAGACAGAGAGGAAGAAAAAGAAAGAAAGAGAGAAAGAACGAGAAAGAGAGAGATTACAGACAGATGCTAATTTTTAAATATAAGTTAAATGAAGTATTTGTTAGAAATTTCCATCTAATTCCTTATTTGTCTATATATCAATCTCTCTATATATTCATGTATATACATATACATACATATATATTTATAAACTAATACAAAATTTAAATTCTGCGCCTGAAACTCTAGTTACAGTAAAAGAAGACTAGTAATGTAAGTTCCTTTTTATTTTTATACTGCCTGAGGATTGGGCATTGAGCACTCATTTTTTTACGTCCAACAGTCATACTGTTTTATTATCCTTATCGTTCGGGTGGAGAGAGCCTGTAATTACGCTGTGCGAGTTTTTCCTCTATCTCACTTATCATTATAAAGAAGACAACACTAATATTAATCAATTAGACTCCTTCACTACTTCTTAATTAGAAGGGTCGTTGTATTTTATGGACTGGCTTTTTATAACGGAGTCACCAAATATAGACAATGATATAAAAATATTGGGACACATTCAATAAGCTTAGAAATAGTAGGTATTTACCCAAACCGTTCGATTCGAGTAGGATATGACACAAGTCGCAAGTACAGGGCATCCAGCGAGGATCAAAATCGCTAGTCAATAGTAATGGATCTGGGAGACTAGACTTCTATGCATTACCCTACGTACTGAAACAACAAAGCTTAGAATGTCGTGGTAAGATTTTAAGAAACTTTGATGAGAGTAAATTCCAAACGTTGCTATTTTTACACATCTCCAAAAGACATCAAACCAATCCATCAAACATATCACCTATGGAATACTAGTTTCTGAAGCATCTTGTTTATTCCGTTACACACAAGAGACTTCTGTTTACACTGAACTAAATAAAACTCCAATTAACTTATCAGATCTACGAATAACGTATTCTCAATTAAAGATGGCGACAGTCTGCTACCATGCTGGAAATGTTTTGATGCTATCTTCTACGTTTTCAATTTATTTTGCATAACTAAAATAGAAATGATATCTGTACAATTTTCGCAGTTGTTATTATTGAACTTATTTGCACTATTCGAACTATTGTTCTCATCTTGATTGTTATACTTAGAATGTTTTAGCCTTGTAGGGAGACAAAGATTATTGTCTCCACTTGGATTGTTGGTGTGGCTTTCAATGACATGTGTCCATTGATCACATAATAATGTAGCCTCTTGAACCTTCCTCATTTAATTTCCTTTCTTTAAAGTGACAAAACCAATCTGGTTTTCGGTCCTCGCTCGTTGAACGATTAGGACATTTTATAACAGCTTTGTTCATTGAAAAGACTTTGGCATCTCACAGAATAACAATAAAAGACCTTTAAGTCTTTATTAACCCATTCTTTTTATTACAATGTTTGTTCATGGAACATATTGTGCATTTTACTTGTTTGAGACGTGTGCATTTTGTATCTGTTATTGTCTGTTATATCAATTAAACATCCTTATATACATTGTTTATGTGGGTTTAAATTTCTGCCCTTCCTTACCGAATATTCAGTGGTAGGTTATATATGAATGCCCTTATACGTTATAAAGTCTTATTTTGTTTTCAAACTAATACACATATATTCATGTAACTTCTTTTCTTCCGACATTCGTTTATCTCACGAGAATTTGTGCCTTGATCTATGCGCATACCCTGAGCAAAGTCGTATGGACGATCAGCAGTTCCTATGCGATACGACACCCATATCCACGCCTCCGATGTCACCCAAGAGATGATAGAGAGATCGGGGCAGGGGTCCAGTGGCTTCGGCCCTGGACCTTACAAGCTAATACCGTTGATCCCAGGGGCCATCCCCACAGGCAATACATGCCCCCTCGATTTAAAGGGCAGGGCTGGGTTTATTGCCCAGTGCCTGAGGTGTTCCCTTGAGGGGGAATGCAGACGGGATCAACGCATTTATTGCACCCGCCACCCATAAGCTTTGGTTCGTTGGTGGTCCCACATTAATAGGACCTTGTGACTAACGCGTACACGTGGGATACGTGGTAAATATCCTAGGTATTGTCAGAACGCAGCTAAAAACAACGTTAGGCTGGTCCAGCTCCTCATGCTGAATTCAAAATGATCTTTCTCTTAAAACTGTAATATTCAAAACGATAAAAATTTTATCGAGTATTAAAATACACATGATGTTTGGGAATATGTATATCTTATATTTAAAGTAGGGCCGGGTTAGCTCAGTCGGTAGACCGTTCGGCTAGAATCCACAAGGTTCCTAGATCGATACCGGCCCTTACCAACTCAGCGTATGAGTAGCACAGGGATCTGTGCGGTAAATTAAGGAGCTGATGGTAAGTGTGGCGCTCCAGCTTAGATGCAAAAAACAATCTCCTTGGTCTAGCGCTACTGAAAAGGGGATAGACTTCCTCGCTGATTAGCTGATACCGACTTTACTTTTTACTCATACTTAAAGTACTCTTGTACTTGTCCATTATGGGTTACATAAGATCGTGGTGCGTCAGATGTTCAGTTCACGATTGTTGATTTCGATATCAGCTTTCGAAATTCTGACCTTTTCCAGACAGTTGATCTGGTAGGAACATTGTTAGTATTCCATACACTGAACAGATATTCTCAAAACAAGATTAGCCACATTTGTCTAACCGCTGCTGGAATTTAGAGCGTTTATTTGGAATCTACAAATAGAAATCCCTCAGGGTGATTGGGGTTCTACCGTCTTCCTGTTTGGATAATCAATGATCATGGGATGTAGTTCCTTGTTAATTAAAACGTATATATATATATATATATATATATTATATATATATATATATATATGTGTGGTGTGTGTGTGTGTGTGTGTGTGTATGTTTATATGTGTCTGGGATATATATATATATATCTCTCTCTCTCTCTCTCTCTCTCTCTCTCTCTCTCTCTCTCTATATATATATTATATATATATATATATATATATATATATATATACTCTCTCTCTCTCTCTCTATATATATATATATATATATATATATATATTCTAATATATATATATATATATATATATATATATATATATATATATATATATATATATATATATAGAGAGAGAGAGAGAGAGAGAGAGGGAGAGAGAGAGAGGGGAACAAAAATATATCTCGATGCGGGAAAATTAATGTGAAGAGTCTTTCTTTTAATAAAGATGTAAATACTATACCCAGGGCTGTTCACAAGGTTTCATTGTTTCTTTAATTTGGCATTTTTTTTATTGTTTTGTCCTATAACTTTTATGATTACTACATTACGTATGGTAACACGTACCTTCATCCCTTACACACACACACACACACACACATATATATATATATATATATATATATATATATAGTCATCCACAGACACATGTTTCGACTTTTCAAGTCTCTTCAGTGTGGCTAGACATTTGTAAGCTATCTACAGCAGGGATTGAAATCCAATCGGTTCAGTATTAGTACCTTAACCGCCAGGCTGTCATCACCTACAGAATGTGAAAGGGATTTTAACTGTTTTAATACACAGATCGCTTTGTATGTAAAGGCCGCCATAGAGTGCGCTATCCCTTATATAGGAGAGCGTTGCGTTTACGCTTTAGTTGGCGGTCGTCAGCGAAATCCCTCTAAAGTGCTCAAACCTTCATAAATGATAATTTAATGAAAATATTATTTTCAGTTGTTTCTACAACTATTAAAACTTGACTGCATTGGTCAATTTGTTAGATAACAAATGATATTCATTTTTATTAAACACACTACAGTATGGAATATTTTGAAATACCCTGAAACACGACGTTTGATCAAAATAGCTATATTTTTGTGATAATACTTAACTCTTTGCCTATTTAAGGTATTCACAGTGGCTTCCCTAACATTGAGATCCTACCGTAAACCGCTGATTAATAATTGAGCAGAAATATTTAGATTACAATAATAATAGGACCTTATATAGATAGCATGAGTTCTGAGGTGAATAGACAGTGAACTTTGAAATATCCCCTCGTACAGGCAAAAAATACAAAGAAAATTTGATAGAGCCGTCAGGGAAATTTGGTATAAAAGAGTGAAATTATATTTGTTTTTATGTCCTCTCTATTTTTTTTCTTTTTATATATACTAGCAAATATATGCACCCTGAATAAGAATGTAGATAAAAAGATTTTGAACAGAGGGGGTATGATTGAAAAATAGAACAACTTTGAAACTAACTCTTCCATCATTTTCCGTTACTCCCGTCTTTCATTGGTAAATTTTCCTAATTAAAATGTTTAGCTAAAATAGGAAGTAAAGAATAATATTACAGTTATTTCTTCTTGTTAAGGGATTTCTTTTAAGATTTCTTGAAGAGATTTTTGCTCATATTCAATAAGATAAAACCAAACAATTAGAAATCAATAATACTAAGCATATATTTATCAAAATCAATTTTTTAAGATCAATATGCAAATTAGCCTTCCCATTCACACTGTAAACCTCTATTTTGTTGTATATATAAATAAATTGCATGTTATTATTATGTAGATATGGTCAACAGTGTAAGTAATGTAAAACAATTTTATTAATAATTGAGGTTTAGATAAAATCATGGAGAATATGATGTAAATAACGAAAGGAATTGTGACTTGTATAATAATATAGTTTCGGTTACAGACAGACAAACCCACAATCTCCATTATAATAAGATATATTCTTAATAATAATGTAATTACTTTCCAAACACTCTTGTATTTTACAAACTTTAATGTATAATCAGTTACGACACAAGACCAAACGAAAGTTAAGTTTTGTCACCGCATACTTTCAAAGTGGAAAGCGCCTTTCTGACGAGGAAATCAACGTTTTGAATCCTGCCTTTTATCATCATAGATTTCCTCCCCGTATCGCTAAGAAAAAAAACCCTAATCCCTCACGAACGAAGCAGGCCATTTATAATATGCTTGCAATAGTGTGTCTATTTACCTTTGGGATAAAATTGTTAATTGACATATTCATTTCAATGTCGTTCCCATGCGAAGTGATATCATTAAAATCCTGACATGCACAACCCTATCTAATTCTTAAAGGAAAAAATTCACGCAGCTAAAACCGCTTTCTTGCAAAAGGCCTTTTCTTTCTTATCTCTCAATGATAAATGATCTTTATGTGTAGTTGAGACGCATTGGCGACAAAAGAACGTACAGTAACGCAATATTAATCAATCTCAAAAATAAAATGTCGCCCAGCGTAAAGATAATCTAAATATCCTGGATTGTACAAAGTGTAGATGGACACAGATTGTCTCTTAAATCAATAAAAAGATAGCGTTTTAATGAGAGATATTTCAAAGTCTATTATATTTTTGGCCAAACCCGAAATAAGTAAAGAGGAGAAACTTGACGTCGTGTAAAGGTGAGCTATCTAAGCAAATGGTTTGTTTCTTTTAATCTTTATAGGCATAAATGTACCATGAGTCACCTGTAGTCAACTTAGATCTGGGATTTTTCAATATGTTTCCTTTCTTCACCAAATTAATACTCGATGAATGTGGGAAACATGAACACAGCAAAAAATTATTTTAAAAAACCCAAAAAACAAACTAAACAATACAGTTATTAAAACGAAAACTACAAAAAGCAAAAGCAAACGTACGTGCACTTTACATTTAATATTACAATTATTCCCTTGGATCTAGTTTTAGAAACCTATATATATATATATATATATATATATATATATATATATATATATATATATAGGGCCTTTTTTGCTGTGTGAGTGCAATCATCGCTCAGTGCTTTACCATTGGTTATTTAAACCCAGTTTTGAGCACATCGAACGGTCAAATTGTTAGCGTTGAGTCTAGGCTAATGAATTCATTTATACTCTATAATTATATTTAATTTCTTTCTGCCTTTCGAAGCGTTTTTAACTGTTTTATCCGTTTTAAATATATAGAAATAGATATGGAAGGAAACTAAAGCCGTAATCTGGTTTGCTCATGCAGTGTCTCATGAACACGAATAGCCTAGTGGAGCCCATTTTTTTTTATTCAGTCTACATCTGGTTTGAAGTTAGAATATTCATTCTCCTAGCTCGTTGCCAAACCAATATTAAAGAGTCCAGTCTGAAGCACTATTTACCCACAGCTTGAGGGAGAATACTTGGATTCATAACTTTCCCAAGGATATTACCACTTTACAAAATGTAAACAGCTTCGCTCAGATTTGAATTCAGGTAACTGAGTCCACTTACTTCAACGATAACCGTTACGCGCCGAGCCCCTTCATCAATAAAGACAACTTGGGTGGTAAAATTTGTTAACCGGGCGGCTATGCTAAATTTTTTGTGCGGTATAATATTATTTATTTATTTATTCGTTATGTTGTCTTTCGAAACATTTCTTAATTGTTTTATCTGCTTAAAAAACAGGAATAGAAACATATAAAATATACATTTAAACAAATACATATATAATATTAAAAAATTTTACTAGCAGACGCTAAATGAGAACCACATGTGACTGATTTGACTTAATAACAAATTTTACTAAAAGGCAGCATTAGGAATGGAGCTTATATTTTAAGCTGTAAAAAAAAAGTTGAATAAAAATGTGTGGGCAAAAATCCAGAGAAAAGTAATCCGATTCTAAAACTTTCATTTGCCTACACTTAATTCAAAAGTTGCCGGTGTCATATTTTACAGATTGTTATCTAATATGTGTCTTTGAAGTTTATGCCGTTTATTTTAATGGTACTACAGATTGTGCAAGTAATTTAAGACCATTTCTTTAACGGACCATAAACAGAAAATGTTACACAACAAGCACCAAATTTTATGGAGAGCTACAGAATTGGAACCTCACCACTAGATGCAGTTTAATATCATACCCAGGACATAGACATTAGGAAATCACGTTTATTGTACCCAAATCAATCAATCAATCAATTTCATACTTAATCGTGATATCACTGTTCTAAAAGCCAACGTATACTTCAAAATAAATTATCTCAAACAGATTCTATTTTACCCACACAATGGGACCCTAAAAATGTTGGTTTTGTTTATTTAAGAGCACCCCGACTTATGGATTATTTAATGCCAAAATTTGATTCATTCGTAATATTTGATTGTAATCATGAATACATTTACATAGATCAATAGCATGTTTTATTGCCCTTTTTATTTCACTAATTTTTATTTGTCAATTTGCATACAATTACATCGAATAGTCCCATCTAATCTATTAATAATGGAGATTCGCTTCCGGGTTTTTGTCTGTAACAAAATTACGCCACTGCTTACGTCACATTACCCAAAATCGTCATAACAGAATAAATACACTCACAATTTGAACATGCAACATTAGACAGTCCTCATTGTTTTTTTTTTAAGTTTTAATAAATACATGACTGGTATTACATATCTATATACAGAGTTCGTTTTATTTTAATACATATTTAAAGTTTACATTTCAAATTGTTTTATTTTTTAATCCTGTAATGAATTTGATGATTTTACTTACTTAGGGTACAAACTCGCTGATATTTAATTTTTTACTCCAACCCCTCAGGCAATATGTTTCAAAAATCTATTTTTACATCGCCCGGATGGTGTTTTGTATTTTGTACTAGTACAAATAATATACAGGCAGCCATAGGGTATGATGTATTTATATCTATTGCAAATCATTTTTGAAAAGATTAATTCAATCCCCAGATGGAAAACTAACAAATTATTGCTGTAGGACATTCTTTCCTTGGTCCAGCCACTCTTCGTAAACGCAGAAAGTAAACATTTAAATTCGATTCCTGATATCGACCTAAATATTCTTGTTATTTCCCAAGTGTGTTTGTGTGTGTCTATGTGTTTTCCCCTGCGTGTGTGTCTGTGTCTGTATCTCTGTGTCTCTGTGTGAGTGATTTAATTTGGTTAACAGAATATACGCAATTATGATCTTGTTATTTTTCATTTCACTTTCTCATTAACCTATAATCATTTGTTAGTACAGGTATAAGTTTTCAAGCAGATATTCTTATTTGATAATAATAATAATAATAATAATAATAATAATAATAATAATTATTATTATTATTTTATATTATTATTATTATTATTATTATTATTATTATTATTATCGAAATTCATATGAAAGACTCAGGAAAATAACTTACTGTAAGAAATAACCAAATTTGCCTTTTTGTCTTATTGCGATTTAATCAACACGCAATGATTTGAAGCGGTCTGATAAAACAGAATATATTCACCATTTTACACTATTATAGGCAAAGAAATAGGTACGGTTGCAAATTCTCAAAGACATACAATCCATACGCCCATCTCTTCTAGAATCAGAATGCAACAATTTAACACCCGAGAGATCATTCTGCTCGAACCTTGAAAATAAAATACTTTTCAAAAAAGGTTAATAGATATTTCTCATCTAATAATCTTTTTTACAGAGTTAAGAAAACAATATCTTTTATTCGACAATTTTCCCGATTTTTTTGGTTGGGATCCAAAACTTTTCTCTCTACTCAATTTCGTTTGTTGTTTGAAGATTCTCTTTGTGAGCAGCGTGCTTTCCAGAAAGTTGTCTCTGTTTATTTTTGGTGTTTATTACTGGAATGATTAATTTTGTTATAGTATTCTGCGTGTGCATTGTATAGAAGAGACGGATAAATTTGTCAGTTTCAATGATAATCTTGATCTCTATCACGTTTGCAGAAAAAGACTGGTGGTAAAAATCATTAAAAACGTGCCACATCCAAAGCTGGTCATGTCCATTCGTTACAATAATCAATGCTATCAAGACAAACAAATAAATGTGAAACAAAAAGTTTGAAAAGACATTCAAAAGTCTCATCTATTAAAATTGTATGAAGAAACTTCACAGACAAATGCACATATAAAACTGAAAGTTTAGCAATTGTATAAAAGTATGTAAACCCTTGTTGCACCAAGAGCATGTTCACCTTCCCCAGACGAGAAACTGTTAGTAACCAAGCGTTGTTGACTTTATGTACATGCTAAGCTAAGTGATATATAAATGCTTTATCAACGATATTGGGCCCCATGTATTTATAGATATAACACTGTATTATATATATATATATATATATATATATATATATATATATATATATATATATATGTGTGTGTGTGTGTGTGTGTGTGTGTGTGTGTGTGTGTGTGTGTGTTAAACATCGAGAGCGCTCCTGAAGAAAACCTTTGGTGGATTGATACACCAGTTCCACCCTGACATTAAAAAGATGGCCAGACAGCTAGAAAGGATCGAACAAAAACTCGTCCGACAAGAATCGTCAGTAGAGTTTAACACAACATGGTTATGAAAAAAATGCTGCACAAATACGCTTATATATATATATATATATATATATATATATATATATATATATATATATATACATACATATATATTTTGAAATCATTTAAGCTTTAATTTTTTAAAGGAATTTATTTTGTTAAATTTTTAATACTATGCTCAGGTATGGATTTTATCGTAAGATCACAGGTAAATAGTTTCCATGAAACATTTTGCCTTCGTATTACATTTATTAATGCTTCATCTAACTATCAAGCGTCTGTGAGCGGGGGTAAAAAGGGTAAAAGGATCTAAATGATTTCAAACGTCCCGCAACAACTCACTTCAACGGAACTACAGATCTTTGAAAAACGGAATAGCTGTCATTAGTGAAAAAAACACAGATGGAACACTTCAACTCCCTCTGAAGATGGATTTTATATAAGATATAATATATGAATCTGCATTATATATATATATATATATATATATATATTAGTCATTGATAAAGCTCTGAATATGTTTTTCTGTTTGCTTGTTGATTCAAATTCCCTTGTATACACGAAATATTTCCTTGGTTATAACTGACTTTCTGGCTATCATTATAGCGGAAAAGGCAATATATGCTTAATCCTTAATATGGTCAATGAGCCCGTGATTTTATCCTTACTTTAAGTTCTCTTCTTCTGGATAATCTCTTCTTCCTTTGTATCCTATCCACTAAGACGTAACTCTAAATTTATCAGAGGAGATTTCGTTTCAATCGAACCACTTGCGTATGCTAGACTTGCTTATAGAACGAAATTATTCTGGTTCTATAAAAAAAACTGTGTCTATAAAACAATCGCTTTTTCCGGCTCCGAACAATTTTCTAAGTAGATTGACAAAGATAGGACCATAAGCATGTACATCTGAAACCTATTTAAATTTAAAGCCGATATAAAGTACCTTACACGAGCAATTAAACTATTATAATTCTTTTAAATATATAAATACTTAATGTTCTTCTAAAAGGCATGAATATGTTACAGGTAAAAAATAACATAATAATCCTTTTATTGTAATAATCAATGAATAATACGTAATAACTGTTTTATAATATCTTTGCTTTTTATGAAAATTAACTTTGTCTAAAACTATGGTAGAGATGTACCTTTTGGTTATATATATAAATCTTGATTTTATCAGAAATAGATTTATTTCGGCTAATTTCACCTCTTCAAATCTGATTTCATAATGTCCAAGAATTACATAAGTCTATTTAAATATATTTTTCTTGTTTCAAAACATATGAAAATAGACTAATGTAATATGTAATTATTGTGCATTATGAAATCAGATTTGAAGAGATGAATGTAGCTGACATAAATTTATTTTTGATAAATTATGGTTTTGATATATATATATATATATATATATATATATATATATATATATATATATATATATATATATAGTATACTTCGTATATGTAAAAAATATGCACATGCACTCATATTTATATGTATATACGCAAAACATTATACGTACATTTGTGTTCTCCACGGGAAATACTTGACACAGCGCGCACGAACACACACACACACACACACACACACACACACACACACATATATATATATATATATATATATTTCCTTTTGGTCTAACCAGTTATCTAAGCTAGATTTGGCCATACAACAGTACCATTCAGGAAAGGATACCTTATCTACATACGGATTATAGCCGATGGACCTGACCATACTCGTCTAAGCGCAAGAAGATCTGTACATTTGAAACATCATTAAAGGTAAGTAATGCATGGTGCCCAGTATTATGGAGAAGTTTCACATGTTAGAATATGCATACTAAAAAGGCTAACATTTTCAGCATAAAATATGTAAAAAATAAGCATTCAACGAATGTATATTCAATGTTATTAGTCCATTTTTCATCGCTACTGTTGTAGTATAACCCCTTGCTTCTTTGATGCATATCTTATTATAATGGAGATTGTCTGTTTTTCTGTCTGTAACCGAAACTATATTACTACTCAAGTTACAATTCCCTAGTTATTGACATCGCATTCTCAATGATTTGATTTTTTATCTAAACCTCAATTATTAATAAAATTGTTTTACATTATTATTACTGTTGACCAAATCTACATACAAACAACATGCAATTATATTTATATATACAACAAAACAGCGGTTTACAGTTTGAACGGAAAGGCTAATTTGCATATTGATATTAAAAATGTGATTTTAATAAATATGTGCTTAGTATTATTGGTTTCTAACTGTTTGGTTTTATTTTAATGAATATAAGCAACAATCTCTTCAATGAATCTTAAATGAAATCCATTGACAAGAAGAAATAACTGTAATTTTATTCTTTACTTACTCTTTTAAGTAAATACTTAAATTAGAAAAAATAACAATGAAAGACGAGAGTGATGGAAGAGTAAGTTTTAGTTGTTCTATCTTTCGATTATACTCCCTCTGTTTCAAATCTTTTTTTATCTACATTTCCCATTTAGTTTCATTAGCCTTTCTAATTTAATACAATATTTTATTACATTAAAACTTAAATACTTGCACCCGGAGGGTGCATATATTTGCTAGTTGTATCTATATTTTTTTTCTGTATTCTTGGACATCTTCTGAAAATGAATTATATGCATTTTGTCTTCCACACATCTCCTCTGTGCTGGTTGTGTCGTCTATCGTCTATTGTCTATCTAGGCTGGTTTTCTCTGTTCTTCTGGTCTGCTTTCTTGACATTTCATCTCTGTGATCTTTGTTTTTAGTAACAAACACAAAGATTTTCCCGACATCTTAGCCTAAGTTAACCATCACGCGCAGAAGAAATAGCCATTTTGGAGGCAGGTCTGCCTGCTCCAAAAACAAGATAGGAATAGTTAAATTCCAAGTTCACCTCCCGCTTCCACGAACCAATAATGGCATTGTCAAATAAGAGAACAGCCACAAGTTCAATGAAAGGCCAAAAGTCCTGTAAATTTACTTTTACGTTTTTTTCCATGATTCGGAATTAACTTTATTTTTAATTTCTACTCTACTGTAATGTAATAAGTTAAACTCCACTTACGTCGTTGACTTTGTTTCCCAAACTACTCATGGAGGGGTTGGTATATATATATATATATATATATATATATATATATATATATATATATATATATTAGCAAACATATACACCATCCGAGTGGAAGTATTTAAGTTTTAATGTAATAGAATATTAAATTAAATTAGAAAGGCTATTGAGACTATATAAATTTCAGATAAAAAGATTTGAAACAGCAGGGGGGGGGGGTAAAATCGAAAAATAGAACAACGGAAACTCACTCTTCTTTCACTTGTTTATTGCTAAATTTTCCAAATTTAATTATTTAGTTAAAATACGAAATAAAGAATAAAAATGCAGTTATTTCTTCTTAATAATGGATTTCTCTTAAGGTTTCTCCCCGAGATTTTTATTCATTAAAATAAAACCAGCAATCAGAAATCAATAATGCTAAGCACATATTTATCAAAATAAAATGTATGATATCAATATGCAAATTCGCCTTCCCTTTCACACTGTAAACCTCTATTTTGTTGTATATATAAAGAAATTGCATGTTATTAGTATGTAGACATATATTAATAATGTAAGACAATTTTATTAATAAATGAAGTTCAAATAGAATAGAATCATGGAGAATGTGACGTAAATAACGAAGGGAATCGTGACTTGAGTAGTGATATAGTTTCGGTTACAGACATAGGTGATTCGACATTGGGTTTAATAACTCCCGGTAACTTATTTTAACTTAATATTACAAAGTGTAAATAATAACTTAGTTTGCTATACTGGCCTTGAGTTAGCCATTCGTAAGTGTCAATACTGATTTTCAAGGCCAGAACATAAAATGAATCACAGCTTGACGAGAGGCGCAACGAAGTCTCCCTCCCACTGTTTTTAGCATTGGACTTTTGCCAGATTTAGGTAAATGTAGTACAACTCAATACTGATTATCAACGGCAATAACCCCCAAAACTCTTAGGAGAGGCGAAGCGCGATCTTATAAGCTCCATTTTCCACATGGGCCTTGTGCCAGACTTATCTAAACTTAGTACATATCTGCACTGTGAGAGCTGCGAGGACGACGATAGAAAGAATGTCAATGATTGAGATAACAGTAGAGAGGAAGACAGAATAGGCTAAACGAGGGGAAGAGTGATAAGCAAGATATATTTAAAAACAAAACACCAGTGTTTGCATCTGTGCTATCTCATTCCAAGTGTGTCTGTCCCTAACAAGACGAGCAAGACGCACAGCTGCTAACTCAAAAGGACAGAAAGAATGGTGTCAAAAATGGGTGGTGCAATAAAGAAGAGAGGTGGAGAACGAGGGGTGGGAGAGGACGAGGGGGAGGGAGAAAATGAAGAGAGGTGGAGAACAAGGGGTGGGGAGGACGAAGGGGGAGGGAGAATAAGAGGAGAGGTTAGAACTAAAGGCTTTTATTTTCATAGGAATGGCATGCTATCATATTTTTTTACTAAGCTTAGTTTTTAGTAAGGCCAAATGGGGTTAGGAAGATTGTGTTACGCCAGTCTTCCAAAACGAAGAAAGACCCGCCTCGTTTATCAGAATGCAAAGAAAGAGGATCACAGGAATAACGCGAAAGAAATAGATAAATGAAAAAATAAAAGAGAAATAGAGAAAAGGGAAAACCATGAAACAAACGACGAAAAAAAAGGTAAAGGAAAAAGATAATGAATGAAAAACATATAGAATGAAATAAAGAAAGAAAAAAGAAAGAAAAAGGTAAAAATATAAAGAAACAAACAATAGAGACAAGAAAAAAAGAAGAAAAAAAGAAATGTAAGAAAGATAAAAAGTAAAGAAAGAATTATATATATATATATATATATATATATATATATATATATATATGGTAGAAATGTGAGGAGGTTAATCCGACAGTATGTGGAGAAAAGTAGACAAACACGGGATGTTATGGAAACGATGTTTATTGTCGACGGTGCAACGTTTCGGTCTCTTATTAGACGATCTTCAGGACTTGGATATAGTTCTTACTCCAATGAAGGAAATTCTCTTTTTTTTTTTTTTGAGAATTTCCATCATTGGAGTAAGAACTATATCCAAGTCCTGAAGATCGTCTAATAAGAGACCGAAACGTTGCACGTCGACAATAAACATCAAGTTTCCATAACATCCCGTGTTTGTCTACTTTTCTCCACACACACATATATATATATATATATATATATATATATATATATATATATATATTGCATTCCTACTTGCTTGACTGATTTTACCGGCATATCAACAAGTCAAGGGTTATTTTATCGCTGGAAATGCGTACATTGTGCATCTATATTTACGTTTTTCCTGTACCTGTATCTTAAGATTAGGTTTAGTTTATTTCTTTATTTGATTGCATATCAAATTTCGTGGATTATTCAAAGCCAAAGTCATCCTTGCAGAATAAAAGTAAGGATACAATAGACTCCCCCGCTGATGGGCTGATACCGACATTAAGCCACCCCGACGACTTTACGTTTTACTTACTTTAATTACTAAATACTAATTAATAAAACAATTACTTATAATCAGTAATGAGTATGCAGAGGATCCCGGAGTGTTCATAAATGTGC
>CM042150.1:78504606-78529606 GCA_023376005.1 Doryteuthis pealeii
GTTGTACACCATTTCCACGAACGATATAAATATAAGAACGAAAGTAACTATTTCTATCAAATATTAATAATTTCGTTATACACAGTTTATGGTTTCAAGTATTCTTATTTAATATTCATAATTTGCACAGGTGTATAGGTTTCAAGTATTCCTATCATATAATAGAAGTTCGGGTATTATTATATATTTCAAGTAATCTAAATATTTACTTGGTTTTAAGTAGCTGCTATTAAAAAATAATCCTTTGTAAGAAATTACAGCGTTCTTATATATATATATATATATATATATATATATATATATATATATATATATATAAGAACGGTATAAATATAAGAACGAAAGTCGAAAGTGATAACAAGGATACTTTATTGCATGAGCAAACCTATTAGCCGTAGAATAAAAAAAACATGATAGAAGATACAAAAAAAGTTTAAACCGATGTGCATAGAATAAATGTCCAGTAGGCAAAATAGTAATTGATTAGTGAAATCTTCAGACTGTTTGTTAATACAGTAAAGTATCACGCTGGTTTGTGTATGATCTTGTGTCCCATACATGCATTCCGTATGTATGAGACACAAGATCATTCCTGGTGGAAAAAAAACCCTGTCTAATGAACCCGAAACTCAACAGGCGCGTGTTACCTCTGGAACGGATGGACGTTGAAAATAGTTCTCGTATGCCATACTCAGGTAATTTTGGTGCCAAAGAAGACATGAAACATAACTGGTGCGTGATACCTCTGAAGGCTTTGAATTTGGCGCTTTCACCTTTATAAGCTGCCTACTACGTTACCGAGTGCCCAACGGAAGAACCTTGGCAGATAAGGAATATAATTTCTGTACACCTATGAAACTCCTAATTTTACATGTTGGAAAGCTACACTAACACTTTTCAAAGATATTCTTACATTCTTAAATCTAAGATATGAATTAAACTTTCCGTTTAGGACACAAGAGAAAGTTACATGTTGTTTGTTCTTGTGACTATGGGGTTGTAGTAAAAGGGATACTTACATCGTGGAGTAAAGCGGACACGAACTTGTCTCGCTTGCAGTATAAGTGAAAACGGAAAATATGGTTGCCTTGGCTCTAAAATTTAAATGCGTGCGGTCTCGAAGAAAAGAGACATGGTGAAAGTAAATCTGCACGTATGCAAATATTTATCAGACCGCTGTACATAAAGCCAAGCATAACTGAAAAGGGGGTGAAATGCATCGCAGCGGTAAAGGAGTTGTATGCGGAGAACTGCTAGAATATTGTTGCGGGACGAAAAAGTCTGTCGTGGGACCTTGCAGCTGAAGAAAGAGACTGCTTCTTTCGTTTCGAAAAAAAAACAAAAAAAAAACAAACAAACACGAAACCTTCAAAATGTTTCGCTACTGATTGACATGTTTTTTCAAATGAGAACTGACGCTTCTAGACTGTGTGTAGACGTTTACACATCACTAATTAATTAAATAATTCACTCTGTTGTGCATGTGACCTCATTTAAAAAAGTAAATACACAAAATAAATGAAGAAAAGGCAAAGCTAACTTCTTAATTACATTCATGATGTATTCAAGATCTGTGAGGAAATTATCTATTTTGAATATCTCAGTAACAGTTAACAGATAATTTCTATCCAGGTGTAAACAAAAGCTCTCCCATAGGGTCATGCAGTCAGCAGTAATACACCATTGACTGAGCTAGTACATTGTCTATAGTGTTTCGTGAGCTTAGCATTCACAATGAGTAAACGAGTAGATCCATCACGTCTCTTGAATAGTTTCTTGGGGTGGTTAGGGTAAAATATCAAGTCACCCATGTCTGTCAAGCTGTGGCATCTCAAAGCAAAAAAAAAAAAAATGCAAAAACGCCGTGAGCAAAATTAAGAACACAACGTGCCGCTGATTGTGACCATGATGGGGGAATTTGTAACTGTTTTGTTGGTTGGTTTGTTGGTTGGTCTGTTGGCTGGTTGTTTGGTTGGTTGGTTTTACGGCGTGAGAACCCTTGCTGGGTTATTTAATGCCGTATCCAGTCATTTATTCAAGCAGTTATACAGTTTGAATAAATTATCATAATAATTTTTTGTAAACAATTATAGATTCAAGTAACTATTTCTATCAAATATTAATAATGTCTTTATACACGGTTTCATGCACAACACGGTAATGGTTTCAAGTATTCTTATTTAATATTCATAATTTGCACAGGTATATAGGGTTTCAAGTATTCCTATCATATAATAGAAGTTCGGGTATCATTATATATTTCAAGTAATCTAAATATTTACTTGGTTTTAAGTAGCTGCTATTAACAAATAATCCTTTGTAAGAAATTACAGCTTCAACTGTTCTTAATACACATAATTTTGAAATGGTCTCAAGTATTCATATCTAATGCTACTAATTTTCCAACTTATATATTTAACCCATGGGTAGTACTCTAGGCCTGAGTGGACCGAGGAGTAATGATAATGAGGTGACTTCACATTTCTCAATGCTCCACAACTAGTGTCTATTTTTTTTTGGGGGGGGGGGCTTAGGATTGCTCCTCTGCAGTGATGACATCTTTGTATTGCATGACCTGATAATAGAGCGAGGCAGTTATGGAAAGTAGAAGGTCGGTTGAATAAGTATTTGATATACCAAAGGGTGTGTTTCAATAGGAGGTAAACTGTCTTTGCATGGGGGATTTCTTGTCCATATCACATAGTTTGGTTGGTTGCTTGGTTGGTTGCTGAGTTGGCTTTTACGACATGCCAACCCTTGTGTTATTTTATGTCATTCTTATTGTGTATTAATTTTTTAAAACCAATTTTTAAACCTATTTTAAAACTCATTTTTTAATCTACTGAACCCATGTATCAGACCCTAACAAGTACTCCTACTCTGAGTCAGTGTGGACCTGGCTGTAATAACGATTAAGGGGTACTCCACACTCCTAAGAGCTCCAGAATTGGGACCTCACCACTAGATGTAGTTTAAAGTCAAACCCAAGAAACTAAGACCTTCACTCACCGCCTTCTAGCATATATAGGATGGAAATAGTTGGGGTGCCATAAAAGCAATAGGGTCGCGAAAATTATATAGGTGCCTTGGCTTGATGTTACCAGCCGATTGAACGAAGGGAGCCTCTCCGACCGGGCTTCTAGCCCAAGTAGAGTATTGCAAGCAAAGGACTGCTCAACCACCAAGATTCCGTCTTTAAGCATCACATAGGTAGAGTATTGAAGCAAAGAACTGCTCAACCACCAAGATTCCGTCTTTAAGCATCACATATGTTGGTACACTTTTTTTACCAGAATAGAATTAAAAGACACCAATTGAGAGAATAAAGTGATTTTCAAGCCAATTTGCAAATCGCATATACGACCTGCATTGCTTGCTCATATTTACTCAATCGATACAATGATTAAATGCTAGAATACTTCCCCTTCTTCGTTTATTTATTTGTAATTAATTGGAGCATAACTTCTATAAATACGATGTGAGTCAGTAATAAGCTTAATAACCGCCGAAGACGGCTTTTAGTTAAAAAATTTTTAAAATCCACAATCCAACCACTTACTTCTCCAGAAATATGCCTAATGATGCTTTAATGTCTTACCCGATGTAAAAAGTTGAAATTCAAATTCAGTTAGCAATTCATGAAATCAATTTGAATATTGCGAAAATTATCTAAAATTGAATAACTCAAAAAAAATAAAATTAGAATAACTTACTCCCATTTTTAATGAATTCTGGTGAAAAAGAATTAATGAATTTAGCAAGTTTTCGCATAAGTAGGAAGCCATTTGTCTGATAGTACCCCCTCTCTCTCCCTCTTTCTTTCTTTCTTCTTCACACACACACGCGCGCACGCACACACACACACACACACACACACGCCATCTCTCTCTCTCTCTCTCTTTTTATATATATATATATATATACATATATATATATATTATTTTCTATTTCACTTTCCTCTACTCTCTCTCACTCTCTCTCCATTTCCCTTAATCTCTCACCCTGCCTTCCTCTATTTCCTGTATATCTCCACTTTTACCTGTTCCACTATTACTCTCTTCATACAATTTCTCGATTTTTTCCGCAATCCATTATCTCGATTATTTTCTTTCACACTCAACCCAACTCTCCGCCAACTTTTCCTCTTTTTCCTCTTTGACTCTCAAAGTAGCATGAGGAGAGATTGGGTTTTCTATATGATTTTTAACTAGCTTTCGCCACGTTCAGATAGTTGAGGTTTATTATAATAAAAACTCATATTTCAATCTTCTTCTTTTTTCGTTCATTCCTCTTGGTCTTATTCTCCTGGTTCATTTATTCTTTGTTCTATCATTCTTTCTCTCCTTCCATCTCTTATCTCCTTTTTTCTCTCCTTCCATCTCTTATCTTTTTTCTCACCTTTCTTCTTTTCTTTTGTCTTGATTTGTCCTCTCCTTTTTTCACATTTTCATTTCCTTTCTTCTTCTTCTTCTTCTTCTTCTTCTTCTTCTTCTTCTTCTTCTTCTTCTTCTTCTTCTTCTTCTTCTTCTTCTTCTCTCAACTTTTTTTCATTTCTTCTCTGTTCGCCTCCAGCTCCCTCTCCTTGTTTCACATCATTCTCTCGTCCATCTTCTCATATCTCCCTTTCTCTCTTTCTTTTCTCCTTCATTTTGTTTTATTTGTCTTTCATTCCTTCCCATTTTCTTTCTTTCTACCTTCCCTCCCTTTTTTCTTCCATCTTTCTTTCTTTTTTTCTTTCTTCCTACCACTTTTTCCTTTTCTTCTTCTTCTATTCAATTATTTCTTTTTCTTCCCACTCAAACGAATTACCATTCTAACATTGTCTTCAACAAACTGAGTTACGAAATCGTACCAACTAATTCCTCCCTTTTTAATTCTTTCATTATTAGATCGACACTTGTACATCAGCCAACAGCAGCCATTTATCACCTACAAATTCTGCTGTCGTCATCTCATTGAAATAGGAGAAAAGAAAAGGCCTAAATATTTTTCGAAAAGTGTTGACTAAGGAATAATTGTTTAATGCTAAATGCATAGATGATAATTGCTCATGTTTTGAAAAAGCGGGAAAACAACGATAAAAAGGCGGCCTTTAATCTTTATAAATGTTGTCAGCGCAAAACCATTTACTTCTCCTATAAAAATGACATCAATTCCACCAGTAGACGGTGGAATTTAAAAATTCAAAAAAATCACCTTTGGACAAATCAAGTGTGTAAAAGAAGTAATTTATAGATTCTCAGGTAAGTCTTATATTATGATAAGAATTGACACTAAAATGTAAATTCCTAAAGAAACAATCAAATTAAATTAATTAAAAAATATCTTCTAAAGATTTGGTCGAAGAATTGAGGTAGCACAATAAACTCGGAAAAGGTTCTTATATGTTATCATTCTCGGAGTGTCAAGGTAACAGAAGAACGTATGCCTCTTCTCATCATTGTTATGAACTTAGATATTGACTAGAAATACATTCATGCTGGAACATATCCTCACAGCATATAAGCACTTCTATAGTTTCTGTTGTGGTTATTTTCTCTTACATACTACGGTTTTCCGTGAGGTGGCATTGCGACCGGTAGTATATAAAAGCAAACTCTCTTTCTCTTACACTCTCTAGCAGTCAGAGCTAACACACAAGTCACTGTTTTTTTTACGCCTGGGCGACTTTGTTCCTCTCCCAGCCACAGGCATTCTGTATATCTGTTATACGGGCCTTTGTAAACCCTCTAGTTTCACAGAGGCTCCACAAACCAGTTCCGTCTTCTCTGCGTACATCTTACGCGATGGTTTTCCACACAGGGTCATTTATTCTCAATTTAGTAGTCTCAATTTAGAATTTGCATAGACAATACTGTCTATTTGTCATCGTTTTATCGGGATTTGTTCAGTATTTATGTTTATGCCTTGTTTGAGGAAATGATAGTCACCATCTACCGTTCATTACAACACTTTTAACGACTCTTACACTGAATATTTTGACATTACAGTCTTTATGGCTTAAGAATCTATTTTTATGCATATCTTATTCATTGTACCAATTGTTTAAAAAAATATCATTCTGTTATGAATTTATTGTTGAAATAATAAGATTATTCGGAAAAGTCTTGCGTAAAAGAAGGTAGTTTCATGCCAATGTGAGGATACGTCAATTGTAGAATAAATAATTATAGATACAGAATTGGATCTGAATTCTAAAAAAACTTCTTTCAGTAGATAAACATTTCCGCCCGACAAGTACAAAATCATGTAGGAGGTTGCTTTCGTTTCACTTCCTGCTTATGTCGCTGGGAAAGGTATAAATCAATCTCTTTTCTGACCAACTATGGAAAAATGTTGGGTAGAGTGGATTCTTTAGCCTTGGTTAAGCAATCAGTATAGAAGGACAACTTAATTCAGGCCAGGTTTCTTTCACTTAAAAATTGACCTTGTGTCACATTCTGCCCGTGGTGAAAACGTTAGGTAAATGCATTTTACGAGTTTAGAATTGTGTTAGCATAATTCTTCGACCAGAGAATAATTTTTGATACAGACATATATATATGGAATTATGGACAGTATTTGTTCCTTTCCTGCATTATTTCGATTTTCCACTGTTTTCAGTCCCAATACCCGTAACGGCCATGTTTTTCAAACCAATTTAGACCTTCACCTTGTCTCTTCTTTTGTATTGCTTTTTACCTCGATTTCTATAAATTTGCATCAGTTTGAAATTGCCACCTAATTCATTGTCAACAAATCACGATTCATCATCAGCTTAGCCCTAATACACCGGAAATAATAAGGTATTCTATTTATCCCATAATTCAGTGCTGTGTAATACGGTAGAACATGCTCATTAACTGTGTTTCACGAAATTCTCTTCATTCTATCATTTTCTTTTTTCTTAAGGTTTTTAATTCTATCTTTTTTTCATTTTAATTCATCGCTCTTTCTCCTTATTTCACTATTTCTTTATCATCTCACGAACGTCTGTTTCTTCTTTCCTTTTTAATATTTTCTACAACCCTTTTCCCCGCTTATCTCTCTCTCTCAGTTCTTTATTCTTCCTTTCTATCTATTTGTTATACAATCAAAATGGATATTATCAGGAATTATGTGTCCCCATATTGTACAGCAATGTTTATATTACAATTTTAGAATATAATAGAATATGATGTTACCAAAAAAATGAACGATGTAGCAATCCTAAAATATATAATTTTGGTTACAAACGAGTGGGAATTTTAGTTTTGGTTACAGCGTTTTAAGGATGCAGAATTTGGTAATAATATTACTTAATAATATCCTTTTTATTCTATAATGTTGCATAAGAAAAATAAAATCGTGATGACTGTTTGTAAATCCGTGTAAACATTTTGTGAAATTATTGTTCAATATGTATTAACGCATAGGCGAAACTCTAACTATCTATCTATTCATCCATCTATCTATCTATCTATCTATCGATCTATCGATCGATCCATCTATCTATCTATCTATCTATCTATCTATCTCCATCTATCTCATAAGAGAGTTCAAATTCAAAGCGTGATATTACGTTCAATTCCAGACTAATACACTTGGGACTGGTATGAATCCCCTTATCCCTCAGCTATGGGTTAAACAGTATCAATACTGTTCTTTTATAATGATGGCTTTGGCATTAAATAACCCTCGAAGGTTGATATACTATTAAACGAAAAAATAAAAAATAAACCAAACCTATCTATCTCAGTCTATTTAGATATATCTATCTATGTATCTATTTTTCGCAATTGCTTTGCGTTTCTATATATCTAATATTGGTAATATTTTTTACAACTTATAAACTGTTTTCAGGAAGCGCGTGGTATAATGGTTAAAGTCATAGGAAATGGACTCGTCGCCCCGAGTTCAAATCCTGGACGTGGTAATTGCATTTCACAGCGCTAATACCCTTGGGAAAGGTATGAATTCTACTCTCCCTCCAGCTATGGGTAAATAGTAAGGCAGACTGGGCTCTTTAACCTTGGTTAGGCAACCGGTCTAGGAGAAGGAAAACTCTGAATTCAAACCTGTTAAACCCCGCTTAACAAATTGACCTTGTGTCACATCCTGCTCGTGCGGAGGAGTTGGTAATTATATATACCGTTTTCAATGTTTCTCTATAGTTTATCCTATGGTTATGTAAGGATTTATGCTAACTGATACTCCTCAACTCTAGTATTTCGGATGCTGTACGTTCCTTCCTTCGGAGGTATATATTACTGAATAATCTTCATCTTTAAACTTTACTCACAAAAGTTCATTCCACTCTGCTATAAAGCCGGAAGATTTGAAATAAATAAAGAACAATTATCCATGTTGACGATGCCTAGAATATCAACATTCAAACCTTGGCCTTTATTTTGAGGCGTACCTCGACTTCCGGGATCGACAGGAAATAGGTAACAATCTCAACCGCAAATATCTTGGCACAATAGCAAATGTGGTAGGAAGAGTATACAGCACCAATCCTTCAAGTGGTTTGGTCTCATCGCACTGATAATCTGCATTCCAAATTCTTGGGTTAAACACACCGAAAAGCAATTCCGTTTGGGAATAAGTAGGTACCGAATAATAGGAATTTCACCGCTACACTTTATAACCCTATGTGGAATGAACAAGCTTCGAACAAAATGGTAGAAACTAGGTGTAAGTGATAATAATTTCATTACTATTGTCAACTTAACTGAAGGTATTGTAAGATCTCTCTTTTGTGTTTTTAGAATATGATTCAATTCAAATTATATTATTTAGATTTTTCGAACTGTTCTCCTAATTTTTAGTGTTATATACAGGTTTCACCCGATGTGCTCTCCATCCCTCTTCCGGTGTTTCTTGTCGAACTCGGGAACCTTTTTTGTTGAACTCAGGAGCTTTCATTTAGTAATAAGGAGCATTCAGGAAACCCTTTATTCAATCTATGGACAAGAAGAAATACGTGAAGAAGAGCAAATCGAAATGTTGAGTATATAACGATAAAGACGAGGACAAGATTATGAAACATCATCTCAAAAATTCAGACTAATAATTTAAATGTCTTTTTACGGATTGGTTACGTATCAGTCAGTCGGGTTAGCTCAGTCGGTAGAGCGTTCGGCTAGAGACCACAAGGTTCCTAGTTCGATACCGGTCCTCGCCAACTCAGCGTATGAGTAGCACAGGATCTGTGCGGTAAGTAAGGTGTTGATGGTAGGTGTGAACAATTTCCTTGGTCTAGCGCTATTGAAAAGGGGATAGACTCCCTCGCTGACTGGCTGATACCGACTTTAGGCCGCCCCGTCGACTTTACTTACTTACTTATATTATATTATAAACTAAAATGAATGTAATAACGGTTGTTAAATATTCATCATTGTAAACATACCCCAGAAGATAAGAAATAAAATAAAAATAGGATAAAATGAAAAAAAAAACCCTTATATTTCTATTTTATCTTCTAATATATATACTTTTTCTTGTGTCTCATGTTTTAAATCAGATCGAGCACTTTTGGAATAATGTTCTCATACTTTTTGTGCAAACATTGTCTTAAAACTTATAATAATAATATATATATATAATAATATAATATATATATATATATATATACACGCACACACACACACACACACACACACACACACATATATATATATATATATATATATATATATATTAATAAAAGATGTCATTATTTACGATAGCATCATTTTAACTAAAACTTTCATGTGTCAAAAGGAAATATCACTACAGTTATCAGAATGGATAGAAATAATTTGGTGACAGGATCAAATATTAAATAGGAAAGATAATGCGCAGGTCCGGAAGAAGAAAAGAAAGGAAGTGTGAAACAATGTTAGCAGGAAAGAAAGAACGAGGCGGTTGTGATTATTGAGAGATGAATAGAAAAACGGGGGAGGGTAGAAAATGGAGACAAGTGTGTGTAAAACAACTCAAAATAAAAATTAAAAAACCGAATCGAACTCACTAGAAACGAAGAATTGACAGGTAAATTATTCTTACCGATAACTTTGATAATTGGTCTCATTTCTCTTCCTTTCGCTTCATCATTTTCTCTTTTTCCTTCTGTGTCTTTCTAATTGCTAATGCCCTTGGGAAATATATGCATCCTACTAGTCTCCCTCCAGCTATAGTTAATAGTAGGGTGGATGGCTCCTTGGTTAGGCAACTAGTCTAGAAGGAAAACACTTTACACTTGTTAAACACTGACTAAGAAATTATTCATGTGTCAATTCCTACGCATGCAGATTGATTGGTGTATAATAATAATAATAATAATAATAATAATAATAATAATATAACTTTGCGGTAATAGAGATGAAACTGTAAACCATATACTCTGCCAATGTAGCAAACTAGCACAACGAGAATACAAAACTAGACATGACTGGGTTGGGAAGGTGATCCACTGGGAATTATGCAAACAATTAAATTTTGACCATACAACAAAATGGTATATGCATAATCCAGAATCTGTTCTTGAGAACGAAACGCATAAAATTCTCTGAGACTTTGAAATAAAAACGGATCACCTTATCCTAGCAGAAGACCAGACCTAGTATTGATAAACAAAAAAGAAAGAACTTGTCAACTGGTGGATTTTGCAGTGCCAGCAGATCACAGGGTGAAGCTAAAGGAAAATGAAAAAATGACAAATATATGGACCTTGCCAGAGAACTGAAAAAGTTATGGAATATGAAAGTGAAAGTGATACCAATTGTAGTTGGTGCACTTGGAACAGTCCCAAAAGGATTAGAAAAGGGTTTGGAAAGTTTGGAAATCAGAGGAAGGATTGAAACCATTCAGAACACTGCACTGCTGCAATCTGCCAGAATACTCAGAAGAGTCCTGGAGACCTGAGGAGACTTGGTACTCAGACTCCAGTGAAAGACCATCAGCTAATGCTGATGTGAAAACTCAAAAGGAGTAAATAATAATAATAATAATAATAATAATAATAATAATAATAATTATATTATTATTATTATTATTATTATTATTATTATTATTATTATTATTATTATTATTATTATTTTCACTCCTTATGAGTTTTTCACATCCGCGTTAGCTGGTGGTATTTCACTGGAGTCTGAGTGAAAACAAGTCTCCGCAGGTCTCCGGGACTCTTCTGAGTATTCTAGCCGATTGTAGCAGTGCATTAGTCTGGATGGCCTCAATTCTTCCACTGATTTCTAGATCCTCCAGTCTTTTTTCCAAGTTTATTGATACCGTTCCAAGTGTACCAACTAAAATTGGTATCACTTTCACTTTCATATTACACAGCTTTTTCAATTCTCTGGCAAGGTTCAGGTATTTATCCATCTTTTCATTTTCCTTCAGCTTCACCCTGTGATCTGCTGGGACTGCAACGTCCACCAGTTGACACGTTCTCTTTTTTTTTGTTAATCAACACTAAGTCTGGTCTCCTGACTGGGATAGGGTGATCTATCTTTATCTCGAAGTCCCAGAGAATTTTATGCGTTTCATTCTCTCAAGAACAGATTCTGGTTTATGCATATACCATTTTGAGGTATGGTCAAAGTATAATTGTTGCACCTTCCCAACCCAGTCGTGCCTAGCTTTGTATACCCGTTGTACTAGTTTGCTATATTCACTAAATACAATTATTATTATTATTATTATTATTATTATTATTATTATTATTATTATTATTATTATTATTATTATTATTATTATTTATAAAAAACAAAGTAAGGAATTAACTATTAAACAACGACGAGGTCTCTTGTTTAGTAGATCCATGAGACAAAATATTAGTGTTATTTTGATTATTTAATGATAAGGATTTCTCTTATGAATCTACTAAACAAAAGGTCTCGTGTTTGTTTAAAGTCAGTTCTCTATTTTGATCTTTTATATAATAATAATAATAATAATAATAATAATAATAATAATATAATAATAATAATAATAATAAGAAGAAGAAGAAGAAGAAGAAGAAGAAGAAAAAGAAAAAGAAGAAGAAGAATTTATCTTATGAATTTACTAAACAAGAGGTGTCGACTGTTTGATAGTTAATTCTTTATTTTGATTTTAATATTATTATTATTGATAATAATAATAATAATAATAATAATAATAATAATAATAATAATAATAATAATAATAATATATAAAGTGTAACCTTATTATTACAATACAAATCAGAAAATTATCAATATTGAAAAAATATTTACTTTGACAAGTCATAACTTTTCTTGTTAATATTCCTTGATTATTGTTTGCATTGGATTGTTTTGGTTTTGGTTTTGGTTGGCTTCTTTTTTAATGGCATGTGAACCTTTGTGGAGTATTTACTGTCAAAGCAATCCTTGTAGAAAAACCGAAATAGAAATATTTTCGGAATGAGGGGATTCATAACTTTTCCAAAGATACAATTCTGATTGTGAATTCTAATAGCACGACTGGATTTCAAAATCGCAAACCAATCCGTTAGCTGTTACGCCACAGTTACCTCCCTTCATAATGGTTAGCAAGCGAGACTGGGTCTGCCAGTTTAGCTTTCTAACCAATACACAACAAGCTTCGCTTTGCTGTTGCACCGGAAGTCCGGAAGTATGGATCATCTCGCGAGATGTCGAATTCACTAATAATGTTCTGCTAATCCAGCTTTCTAACCATTACAGTACATCAGTGCACAGTTTGTTGATTTTTATCTGGCTCAAGGCGACAAGTTGGAAGCACCAAACTAGAATTGAATTCAGTAATTAATCTTTTTCTTACATATAAGACACATTGCCGGATTTTAAAAGTACTAATAACATGGGCTGTTTTGAGGCAAATCTAACTCAGATTTTCATAGAAATCGTTAATAAATTAGATTTATTCCATAGAATTAATGATTTTGACTATAAATTAAATACTCATTGATAAACTTAAGCAATATGTGAGGGTATGATGACGTGTAATTATCGTAAGAAATGGACACGCTGACTTGAGTTCAGTTCCTGGTCGAGGCTGTTTGCATTTTAAATAGTGCTAATACCATTGAAAATGTTATGCATTCAAGTATTCTTCCTCCAGCTATGGGTAAATAGTATGGCAGACTGGGCTCTTTAACCTTGATTAAGTAACTAGTATATAAGAAGGAAAACTATTGAGAGCCGGTGTACTTCGACAGTCAGTCTATCTTCCTGTTTTTAAACTTCCCGCTGATGTATTTTTGGTCATCGTTATTTATCTTTTTTTTTTTTCTGAAAAGTATTTTTCCCGGCCCACATTCACTACCATCTCTCTTCCTCCTGTTTCTCTTTTCTTTCCCGGGATTTTTTTTACCACATTCCATCTGATTTCTGTTTTTTTTTTTCTGGCATTTTAGTGATGTTAGGCTGGCACAAGGTGACCTATTTGGAGCAACCGGATATGAAGAAATCTATAACACTCGTAATATTTTGTAAAATTAGTGTTAACTGCTATATTATGGCGAGGCGCCTATTCAAAAGAAATACAATTTTTTTAATGTTTTTTTTCTAAAAGTATTTTTCCGTCCCACCTTCACTACCTTTACTCCAACTCCGCCTCCCCACTCTTTTTTTCTTCGTGTTTTTCCGTCTGTAAAATCCTTACCCCCATCCACTTGCTCACCTTTTATTTATTTATTTATCTATATTTTTTTTTGGCATTCCTTGATACGTACATATTTTCCCACGACTTGCTGTTTAGCTTCATGAACTTCAGTGCATAATAAGTGAGGAAGAGTCCAATTGCAAGCCGTTGCTATTAATAAAGTGAATGAACTAGCAGTCAAGTATAGCGACGGTGAGAGTGTTAGAGGCCTGCTGGTTGGAGAGGCTGCAAAATGTAATTATAGACGTTAACTTCTTTCTTTTTCTTTTCTTAAAAAAAAGACAAACCTCAACATCGCTCAACCGTTGGTTTTCTCGTAGAAATGTCTAACAGAATACACGAAGAAAAATTGTTAAAAATGACCTATCAGTAATAATGAACATACTTCGTCTTGGAATGTTGAAAATGAAAAAAAAAAAAGATATGAGAATGAAGGAAGGAAGGAAGGAAGAGGATGGAAGGAGAGGAATAAAGGTTATTCTGAAAACTTATATTAATTTTATTCTCTATGTACTAGCGTAGGTATTTTTGCATATGGTGTAATTACGGTAACGCTATTTTTTTTTCGTAATATTCGCCTGTTTAAAAATCTTTCAGCTCATTTTTCTTATACTTACATTACTCGTGTACCTGTTCTAACCTATATCTTTCTTGATATTCAGACGTGTTAAACTCAGTTAGAAAATTAACCTTGTGTCGCATCCTTCTCGTGCGGATGGGTTAGTAAAATACATACACCTTTGTTTATAGTTCATTGTGGGTCTCTCTCTCTCTCTCTTTTCTGTTTCTGATCCTTTCGTTTTCCCCTTTCTGTTTTCCTTCTGTCTATCTACATATATATATTTAAAATTATATATGCATATATACTGATGTGTATATTAAAAAGAGGAATCTAATTATAAAATATAAATTAATTATAAATCTAATTATGAAAATATAAATTAAATTAATAAATATTAATGAAGAAAATATTTGCTTTTAATAGTATATACCTTTCGTAGGTCTTTATGGAGTAGTGAACAATAATCACATATAAGTACACAGGTACACGTAATTCTATAAGTGTGTGTTTGAAGAAATATTACAAAAACGTATGTGTTATGTATGTGTAAACACTCGTTTCGAGCTATATTAAAAAGTGGTAAAACTAATTATGTAAACATAACATTTTAAATATTAATTGCGAATATATTTACTTTAAAAGTAATACATTGCTTACCAATGTTCTTAGTAGCCAAGAGAATATTAATGTCACAAACTCACATTTATGTACGCACACACACACACACACACACACACACACACACACACACACATACACACACACACACATATATATATATATATATATATATATATATATATATATATACAAATGCATACACAGATTCCCACACACATGTGTGAGTATTTGGAGAATGATGTTACAAAGCACACACACACACACACACACACACACCACACACACACACACACACATATATATATATATATATATATATATGTATGTACTAGTGTTAGTGTCGAAGCACATGATGTATTCCCAGTAATTCAATGGTTCGTTAATATTCTTCAGTTTAAAAATCCTTCTGGTCATTTTCCTTATATATATATATATATATATATATATATATATATATATGATGCAATTAAATGAAATAACTTTTTAACACCAACTTCAAGTTTTCTTATCGATTTTTTCTATGCTTAACAAATATTTATATATATATATATATATAATATATATATATTACTAAATTCTACATTTGATATATATATATATATATATATATGGGTGTGTGTGTGTGTTTGTGTGTGTGAATGCGTGCGCGCGTGTGCGTGTATATTTATGTCTGTAAAGTGCAACTCGAAGATGCTAGTAATTTGAACTGCATGATCAGATTAGAGATACTACAAACATTTGTGCCAACATTGTTGAGTAATAATTTTTATACAGTATGTAAACAGCAGGTGAGTGAACTTAATTAAAGAATTATGCTGTACACTTAGCATTTGTGTAATCAATTTCGTTTTCATGGTCAAATTCCCTGACATTTTCTGAAATATATATATATATATATATATATATATATATATATATATATATATATATTGTGAAGAAGGATTAGAAGAATAGGTTCACAACGGTGGCATTCATTGTGCAAAATTCAAGTAAGAAGGACCTGCCAGCTGCAGTCAAATTCGTGGCTTGTAACTGGACATGATGGCGCCGATAGCTGGTACTCAATTACCTCGCCCACCAAACAGGCGACATATCTTTCTCTGCTCAGCGATCTTTATTTATTTATTTTTTAATAAATATACTTTTGTTTATTTTTCATATCCTTTTCTTTTTTTTTTTTTGTAATTTTCTCACCGGGATAATTTTCTGTTCACTTTTCTTCCCTTTTTCTTCCTTTTCGCATATTCCATTTCTTCGTATAAAGATATTCTTCCTCGTATAACCTACTTCATAAAATATGTGTATTAGTGTACATATATACTTGTGTGCGCAAAGGCTTAACTGATTTTGATCAGATTAATCTCACAGGCCATTGGTAGTGCAGGTTGTTCAGTCCTTACTGGGCTTACAACTAGCCTTACGTTAGACGAAGCCACGCTTAGCAAGTAGCTGAATGGATTTTGTAGTATTGCAATTATTATGTTTCTGCCCTTTCTGAGGGGCTTAGAATACGATGCTTCTATCTCTGTAGAGGAGTTAGAACCCCAGTCAATAAATGGGATATCTTGGGTATGAGAAAACTGCATTCAATATTGAGTCTCCATTTTAAGGGCAAATAGGAAAGTTGTTACCTATTTGTTGCTATTACTTTCTGGTCCATACTGTCTCACAGAAGTAGTATTTGTTAGGATCCTATCTATGCGTCAAATAAATATGTTTGAAAATTATTACTTCTTACTATATAGAAATAGTTACTGGAGACCATATCATTGCATGCAAATTATGAGTTTTACAGGAGAATACAATGTTCAAGAATTAATAGTAATACATAAGAAAACTTAAAATAATGTAATTGCATACAAACAAATAATTATTATTTTCACTCCATGAGAGTTTTTCATACGTTTTTACTTATGATTTTCCCGTTTTGAATTCTGAGTGACAAAAAGTCTTGTTCGGCCTCCAAAAATCTTCTAGATGTCCTTAAAAGTATTGTGGTCCGGATGGTCCAGGTTCCAAGAGCTCCATGGTCATCTCCGTCTCATTATCATAGCCACCTCTCTGATTTGTCGTATGATGTGTCCATATAATTGTTTTTTCTTCCCATCTTTGTTTTCTAGTTGTCATTGATTTTCTGTTTGTCCATCTATTACATCTGCTGTTGTTGGCTGCCATTAGTAATCTTTCCTGGCTTTTTTGTGTATTCTTCGAGTCCTTGGATTGCGGCCTCTACACAGTCCTCTACGTTGACAAGACCTCTTCCACCTTCTTTTCTCATATAGCCTATCTGTATCATCTCTAGGGTTGCCATTAATTTCCTAGTCCTTGGTCGATCTGTCAGAGTCCTTTTTTTGTCCATTTTAAGAATGGCCCAGAGTATCTTATAAACTGGACCGATCCAGGTATTTATTCCTCTGATAATATTTCTGCTGTTAAGCTTGGTTCTTAAGAGCTTTCTTGTTCTTCTGAGTTATACTTTTTTTAACATTGCCTTTCATCTCTGTTTGCTTGATATTGTCTGCTTCAAAAATTCCTAAGTATTTGTAACTTTCTTTTTCTTCAAGTGATTTTATAGTGTCCCGATCTGGTAGTTGTATTCCGTCCATTAACCCCCCCCCGATTTTTTACTAGCATGGCACATTTTCCGATGTTATTATTATTAGATAGTATTATTTGGAACCATATTACTTTAGAAAGACTAAACAATAACCCACCGGTTACATACTCAACCAGAACATTTCTGCGCCGAATAGTTTTGGAAATTAATGACTCAGCTCCGGGGAACTTTCCTAATCAAATGACACCTGTCCTCTGGTCTCAAAGGAGGAAGGGCTGCGTTTATTGCCCGTCATTGACGGTTTCCCAGAATGGAAATTCCGATGGAACTGAGTTATTTTAGGCACGGGCGCGTAGGTGGTTCTCTGATTATTAAACCACCTTTCTGTCATATGCCAGCCCTGTGTTAGATAAATACCTTAAATAACCCAACAAAGTTTGATATGTCGTCCCCCAAAAAAAAACAATGAATACATATATATATATATATATATATATATATATATATATATATATATAATATATGTGTGTGTGTGTGTGTGTGTGTGTGTGTGTGTGTGTGTATTTGGGCAGCATTCTTTCATTTATACATGTAGAATTAAACAAAAAGGCACATCTGTTTAATAATTTTATTTTTAATCTTTTCTAATTGTCTGGCCAACTTTTTTAATGTTTGGGTGGAATTGGTGGATAAGTCCACCAAAGTTCAGTTCCCGAGTACTTTCGGCACTTCTAAGTGCCATCATCAGGGGTGATGTATTCCAGTTTTTAAAAAAATTATATTAATGTGGAGGCTGGAAGGAGAAGAATTGGTGAGAAAGGTGTTATAAGCATTTTAGAATGTATGTACTGTATTGGAAATTAATTTTGTTTAAGGATGGTTTGTATTGTTTTATGTATAAAGCTTCTAGTATTTGGAGTTTTTGTTTATTTTTTTCTTGGAGCAGAATGTGTGTATTTTCCGTTTAAATATTTCGGTAATTAGAGTGGGGGCATGAATGTAATTTTAGGTGTTGTGAAATAGAGCTATTGTCTGTTAAATGGTGGGTTAGACGCCTTAAAAAAAAAAAAAACTGGAATACATCACCGCTGATGATGGCACTTAGAAGTGCCGAAAGTACTCGGGAACTGAACTTTGGTGGACTTATCCACCAATTCCACCCAAACATTAAAAAGTTGGCCAGTCAATTAGAAAAGATCAAAAATAAAATTATCAAACAGGAGATGTGTCTTTTGTTTAATTCTACACACACACACACACATATATATATATATATATATATATATATATATATATATATATATATATCATATCATATCATATCAGTACCATTGTGGCACCACATAAACATCTTACACCTCGGATTGGGCTCTTGGTCTTTTTTCTTTTACTCTGGAGATATTTCAAACTGAAAGGTCAACATTTTACCACCATGCAGGAGAAACAGAACTAATTTCATATGGTGCTTGGCACATTTAAAGAGCAGGGGTCTCCGCAAGCGTACCTTGTGTCGATTAAGTGCTACTAATAGTATATAGCTGAACAGGATGACTAATTGGAAGTATGCAAAAGAGTCTCATAATGGAAGTCTCGGAACTTTTTGATCACACCAAGCATTGTTCAATTTTTGTCTTCTGTTTTTTGTTTTTTTTAATACCCAATTGCCGTTAGTACTTCTGACTTCCATCTTGTTGCTTATGGGGACGTAAGCAAACATTATCTAATCGGAAATTTGACATTGAAAAACTTTACATCTTCATTTGTATGGGTTTTATTTAATATCGGATGTTTCAAGTGGGTAAAGTTTAAATTTATTCTGTGCATGAGATTTTTCATTTATTACGTAGGCGTTTCTCCGAGGATGTTCACAGGTTTCACTGAGTATGGAAAATTATCCGAAGACGTGGTTTAGCTCAGTTGGTAGAGCATACCCATCGAAAGCAAAAGGTTCCGGATTAGATACCTGCTCTTCGACAACTCAGCTTGGATTGGTACGGTAAAGTAGAGATCGGATTGGAAGGTATGACGCTGCAACTCTAGACGCAAAACAATCTTCTTGGTCTAGCAACAGTGAAAAAGGGGTAAGATTCCCTCACTGTCCGGTTGATGCCAACAGTAGGACACTACAGTTTTCACAAAGTATGAAATATTCTCGAAGAAGTAGTTAGTTTAGCTTAGTCAGTTGAACATCCGTCTTGGAATGACAAAATCCCGACTTTGATACCGGCTCCTCGAAAATGCAGCGCATGAGTAGCACAGCTGGGATCAGTAAAGTGAGGAGCTGATTGTAAGTTTAGGCAGTTAATTATTTTCTAAAAAAAAGTTAATTTTCTTCAAAAACAAAGATACTAAGATTTTATTATTTCTAGTGGAAGAGGATAAATCAAAACGAATATCATTAGGTATTATTCATCACAAAAACCTACAGCATTGACGCTCAATAAACAAAAGAAAATCACACCATCCCTGCAGCCAAAAATAAAATTATATATATTTATAGTAGTAGGAAGCGCGTGGTGTAATGGTTAAAGTCATAGTAAATGGACTCGTCGCCCCGAGTTCAAATCCTGGACGTGGTAATTGCATTTCACTTAGCGCTAATACACTTGGGAAATGTATGAATTCTACTCTCCCCCCAGCTATGGGTAAATAGTAGGACAGACTGGAATCTTTAACCTTGGTTAGGCAACTGGTCTAGGAGAAGGAAAACTCTGAATTCATACCTGTTAAACTCCGTTTAAGAAATTGACCTTGTGTCACATCCTGCTTGCGTGCGGAGGGGTCGGTAAATATATATATATATATATATATATATATATATATATATATATATATATATAGAGAGAGAGAGAGAGAGAGAGAGAGATAGAGATAGAGAGTGAGTGAGAGAAATAGTGAGATAGGCAAAGAGGGATATATATATAGGGAAAAGGAGGTTGAGTGAAAATTTCTACATGGTGATTTTTGAAAATGTTAACACCCTTTTGTGAGTACCGATAGGAAATAAATTAAAACAGTCCCCACATGTTCACCATCCCTATCAATACATTATTAGAATCTCCCAAAGGTGATTTAGAAATGTTAATATTTATATGAGACAATCTTTATTTGAAGAGCAGAAGTGAACTTATGGAGATCCCCTGGGGAAGATTTTAACAACGTGTCGACAAAGATGGTGAAGATCACCATATCAACAAAACTCTCATAGAAATGTAAATAATTTTATGGATAGAAGTATATATATATATATATATATATATATATATATATATATATATATATAGAGAGAGAGAGAGAGAGAGGGAGATAGAGATAGATATAGATAGATAGATAGATGGAAGAGAGAGAGAGAGAGATAGAGATAGATAGATAGATAGATAGATAGATGGAGAGAGAGACAGAGACAGAGACAGAGACAGAGACAGAGAGAATTACTACTGTGAGGACATGAAGTTCATGGCGCTTGGTAATTGACAGTTTCTCTTCTATGCAACAGAAAAGAATGGAAATGAATCCAACAGTATATAATTTCATAAAAATACACCCTTCAAGGAAACTTGTGCTATTCCATTTATATAAAGTCATATATATATATATATATATATATATATATATATATATATATAATATATATATATATGGAAGTACGATGAGGAAATTAATCCGACAGTATGTGAGAAATATGTTTCTCCATACACACACACACACACATATATATATATATATATAATATATATATATATATATATATATATATGCGTGTGTGTGTGTGTGTGTGTGTGTGTGTGCATTTATATATATGTGTGTGTATATGTGTTGATAGATTAATTGATATTACATTCAACTTATTACGTAGGCGTTTATCAGGTATTACTTCTAGTTTCTTCATTGCAGTTTACAGTACTTTGCAAATTCACTGAAGTTGTTATATTTAAAATTCATAATTTATTTACGCCACTAAATCCGTACGAATATTTGCAGTTTCTACCCAAAGATATATCCTCTATTTTTAGACCTAAAAAATCAATTAACTCCCGGAAGGAATCAAACTACTTGTGTTAAGTCTCTTGACTATCTACATACATTGTTCCATTGACCAAGACATTGAGTTGAGTAGCGTTGTTGTAGCAGAGAGCTGTGAAGCCAAACCCATTGCAAAACCAGGTACGTGCTGTTGGTAATCGATTAGCAATTTTGATTATCGTAGCGTTCAATAATCGATTAACAATTATAATTTGTAAGCGTCTTTTTTCTTCTCCTTTATTCATAGGTATAACAGCCGTATATGTCAGCTATTGATTCTCTTACATGTTCCTCAGTTTTCAGGCTTAATATACTGCCTCATATAACAATAGGTACAAATGTCATTTGCTAAGATGGCACAAGGAGTGAAGCATGATGCATCCAGTGGGAATTTATTGTATAGCCCACTACTGTACTTCAATAAAACCACAGACACGTATATATAAAAATAGGACCCGTCTTTATTTTCTTCGCTGTGTGGGTGGTGAGGGGCGACGAGTGTTCACAATGAAAATGCCGGGTGGCTGGCGAAGAGCACTATGTTCTCAATGAACTGCCCGAGGGTGGTTGATACGGGAGACGATGGTTACCTTCTCGGCTGCTTGCTAGGGGCTGATCTGACACTTCATCCGCTAGGCATTTATATACAATAAATATGACTACGCATTTTCATCTTTTGATCTGATAATGGATATACATATTTCTTTATCTTTCTCTCCGCCTCCTCACCGGAAGACTCTGCTTCCGTTTTCCTTTTTTCTGTTATCTATTTCTTCATGTTCTCCCTGCTTCTTGACCGAAAGACCTCTATCCCGTTCTCCCTTTGTCTTAAATATATATTTTTATCTTTCTGTTTGTCTTTTGACCGGAAGAGGAACCTGCCGTTGCAAACTATGCAACACATTATCCATAACAATGCTGTGGTAGTTAAGATAGCTAAACCTTAGGTGGTGAGACCCCGTGGCTTTATGGGTAATGGACTAGACAGCGACATCTTTGTTAACCAAAATGTGATTATAATCATAACTCTTTATATTTTCGATGTTCCGTTGCATTTTCATAGCACTGTTTTATTTGTCTATAATCATCTATTTTATTATATCAAGTATTCTAATCTATAATATTTAAATTATTCGGACTATTGTCCTCATCTTTATTGTTATCTGTATAATGATTCGGCTGATGTTCCCTCCGTCTTAGGCTTGATAATTATATTATCTGGATTATTCCGACTATTGTCCTCATCTTTATTGTTATCCGTACAACGATTCGGCTGATGTTCCCTCTGTCCATTGGTCCTTATTAGGACCGACAAGAAATACCCAAAGAAGGCCGGAGGGCACATCGGCCGAAACATTGTATAGATAACGATAAAGATGAGGACAATAGTCGGAATAATCCAGATAATATAATTTATCAAGCCTTATCTAAAAAAAATCAAAGAAATATTCCAATCTAACTCTAATAATTTATACACAATTATATGGTTTCATAAAACATTATTATTTTTTTCCCGTGTTTATAGAGGGAGTGCCTGTAGCCTGGACTGCGACATCGTAGTACGTGAGTTCGAACTCCAGTCACACTATTACATTCACTTTCCAACCCTTCGGAAAGGTGTGAAACTCCCACTCTATGTATTAATATGTGCCAGTATTGTTCTTTGACCAGGATGGCTTCTTCATCAAATGAACCATGAAGGTCGATCTGATATTAAACAAAGAAACCAAACTAAACATTTTGCTTTGTACTCATTCAATTGGCTTGCATAGTCAGGATCTTAATTTGTTTTGATTTCACACCATCAGTGACAGGTAATCTTCACGGGAGATAGTGACAACAAGCCTATGCAATATTGATAGACTCTTCTTTACTGGGTGATTAGTGTTCTTTCTATCTTTTTTAAAATATTTGTTTTCGTTTATTTTCATATTTTCTTTCTTCTTTCTTTCTTTTAGATACTTTTAATTTTCTTTTTTAATTTTTCTGGCACATAACTTGTTCTTTTTCTTCCCTTTCCCTAATAATCAAAACGGAATGATCCATGGTTTATCTCAGGGGATTAGAGGGCGTAACGTTCAAAGGTATGGGTATGTAACATTTAAAAAATATGTTCATATTTTTGTTGATTTAAAAAAATCTTTTTAAAGATCTCAAATTGTTTTGCAGCTTTTAAGAGAATTCTGGAAAAATAGTCGATTTTTGATCATGATTACAAAAAAAAAAAAAAGAAGAAAATAAATAAATAAAAGAAAATAACAAGAAAAAACCCAAACAAGCTGAACCTACTCTGTCAACAACGGGAACGATTCTTTGTTAATATTGGTTAAATCGATTCTAATTAGTATTGAACAACTCAATTAGAACCAGATAGTTAAAAAGCAATGTTAGCGTGAATTGTTGAAATGAAAATGATAAATAACAACAAGGCGAATCACTTTGGCAAGAGAAAACGTGTTGTTTGTTGAACGTTTCTTGAAATCAAAAACGAACACAAATCAATACGTGAGATAGCTTCGCAGCCGAACATTCGATGATTATAATCATCAGCATAGCATAAAGATTGGTAATCAAACTCAATTTCAGAAAATGCATATCATCCATTTGATTGCAATAAAGTTTAAATTGTTGGTGTGCAATAATCAGTAGTTTCGAGTGGTTGTCACTTGATCTTGTACAGAACTCAAAACAGTGGATCTTTATTTTATGTCTCATAATCATATTTTAAAATGGTGGCTCCAATCTTTCTTTCTTCAACTCTGTCAACCAGATATAAACACACACACACCACACACACACACACACACACACACACACACATATATATATATATATATATATATATATATATTGGTTTGGAGGTTGATTTTGAAGGCTATCACAATGCAGGTGTAAAGAAAAAATAATAAGGTAACAATGCTGTTGTGTGTTAACCTGTATTTATTCTTGAATTTTCGAGATAAAATCTCTTTTTCAGAAGATCACTGGAACTGAAGTCGTCTTGTTATGGCATTTCTAGTTAAATTAATTAGAAATGCCATACAAAACGACTTCAGTTTCAGTGATCTTCTGAAAAAGAGATTTCATCTATGGGTAAAACAGTTGGGCAAACAGGGCTCTTTAACCTTGTTCAGACAACTAGTCTAGGATAAGGAATACTCTGAATTAAAACCTATTAAACTTTGCTTAAGAAATTGACCTTGTGTCACATCCTATTCAACCGGATTGTTTGGGTAAATATGTAAATATCTAATATGAATAAATAATGTATAAGTGTGCATTATGGAACATGTATCAACTTGGACGTGGAAATCTTAGATTTCTGTGTCAGGTAAGATTTAAAAAATCAACAGTCCTTATAAAATGGTGACAAAGCGCTTTAAGAAAATCCCCTTTCCTTCACGATGTAAGGAGAGACCTGACTTCTTTGCTTGTTCCAGAAGATTAAATTTGATTGAGCCGATTTAGATTAAACATCAGAAACGTGTCTGTACAGAACGAAGAAACAAGTTTCTTTCTGTCCCCATAAATTCATCTGTTCAGTACAATACGAATTACAGAAAACCGATTTATGTATACGTCCACAACTCTAATATTGTAGATATTTAGTTTTGCACATGTTGCCAAGTATGAAACATCTGGTG
>CM042150.1:78537106-78544606 GCA_023376005.1 Doryteuthis pealeii
GTGACGCGGATATTCTAAAAACACTTTTTGCCAGTTAAAATATGTCACGTGATCTAAACTAATGTGATTGTGGTGACTTACCTCCGGCGAAACGCATCTGTTAGGCTTGTCAGGTTTTGCTTGAACCAAACTAAAGAGAATCATATCCGGCATAAAAAAGAGTTATCCGTTTAATAAAATGTTCCCAGCCATTCAAGTGTATAAACAGACTATTCTAAACAAATCACCCGCAAGGAATCATTCCTTAGTTCTATAAACAATAAGCGTTTAAAATTTACCACAAATCTGACTCCAATAGCAAAACTTGGTTTTGAGTATGAAAGTCGTTATTCCAAACAATATATAGACGATCCTTAAGGTTATTTCTGTTTTAGAATAAATGATTATAGATACAGAATTAAATTTTATAAATCATAACAAACATCTAGTAGAACCATATTTCCTACAATATGAATTTTCCAGAGACGCTAAATTCACTTAATAGAGAAGTTAAAAAAGCGATGCAATCATCACCTCAATTCTAGAAATATATAAAGACAGATAGGTATTACGTGTAGAAACCTTTTCCTGGATACAAAAACAAAATATCCCCCCCCCTACAAAAAAAAAAATTTCATACATTACTTATAAATTCATTTCTTTTTCCGCTTTTGATCTTCGTGTTTGACATTTTCGATAAAAAAAAGAATATTGGAAACAATAAACACAAATTTTAATCGCTAAGTTTTAAAGTTCAAGTTTTATTCACACGTGAATTCAATCCTTTGGCATTCAAAAACCTTTCAGGTTTTAAAATGCAAAGTGTCATGGAATAGACATAGAATTTTGTTTGAGGACTGAAGACTGAAACCGCTCACAATTAATGCATTTATTGTTAGATAAAACAGAATTAATTAAAAAAAAAGATAATCGGGTAATTCTCCGGGTGGATGAAAACTTTAAAAAAATTAATTAGAATATTCGAAAATGTAATCAACCATACACACACACACACACAAATATATATATATATATATATATATATATATATATATATATATATATATATATCCGTTGTTGTGTTACCAGGTAAGTTGGTATTAGGATGATTCTAAATTGGTCCTTTCTTCCAAAGGCAGAATGTTAGAGTAGTTCAGGTCAAAGATACCTGTGGGCAGAAATAGATGTATAATCGAAAATGGCCGATTTGTAAGCCTTTTTTTTAACTATATATATATATATATATATATATATATATATATATATATATATATATATATTATTATAATGGAGATTGTGTGTTTTTCTGTCTGTAACCGAAACTATATTACTACTCAAGTCACAATTCCCTTAATTATTTACGTCAAATTCTCCATGATTTCATTCTTTTAAGCCTTCAGTTATTAATAAAAATTGTTTTACATTATTAATACTGTTGACCATATCTACGTTCTAATAACATGCAATTGTATTTATATATACAACAAAATAGCGGTTTACACTTTGAACGAGAAGGCTAATTTGCATATTTATATTTAAAATTTTATTTTAATAAATATGTGCTTGGTATTATTGATTTCTAATTGTTTGTTTTTATCTTAAGAAATATAAACAAAAATCTCGTGGATAAATCTTAAAAGCATTTATTTACAAAAAGAAATAACTGTAATATTATCCTTTACTTCCTATTTTAACTAAATAGTTAAATTAGGAAAATTTACCAATGAAAGAGGGGAGTAATGGAAAATGATGGAATAGTTAGTTTCAAAGTTGTTCTATTTTTCGATTATACCCCCTCTGCTGCAGATCTTTTTATCTGCATTCTTAGTCAGTTTCATTAGCCTTTCTAATTTAATATGATATTTTATTATATCAAAACTTAAATACTTGCACCCGGAGGGTGCATATATTTGCTAGTATATATATATATATATATATATATATATATATATATATATATATGTATATATCAACAAATCCATGAAAGAATGTATTCATATCTATGTATTTATATATCTATGTAGCTATTTATTTCAGTCTCTTCTCACACACACACACACATATATATATATATATATATATATATATATATATATATATATATATATACATATCTTATTATAATGGAGATTGTGTGTTTTTCTGTCTGTAACCGAAACTATATCACTACTCAAGTCACAATTCCCTTAGTTATTGACATAACATTCGCCATGATTTTATTTTTATTTTAAACTCAATTATTAATAAAATTGTTTTACATTATCAATACTGTTACTCATATCTACTACATATTAATGATATGCAATTATATTTATATATACAACAAAATAGCGGTTTACAGTTTGAACGGGAAGGCTAATTTGCATATTGATATTAAAAAATCGAATTTAATAAATATGTGATTAGTGTTATTGCTTTCTAACTGTTTGGTTTTATTTTAATGAATATAAGCAAAAATCTCTTCAATGAATCTTAAATGAAATCCATTAACAAGAAAAAATAACTGTCATTTTATTCTTTACATCCTCTTTTAACTAAATAGTTAAATTAGAAAAAATAACAATGAAAGACGAGAGTGATGGAAGAGTAAGTTTCAGTTGTTCTATTTTTCGATTATACTTCCTCTGTTTCTAATCTTGTTATCTGCATTCTTATTTAGTTTCCTTAGTGTTTCTAATTTAATACATTATTTTATTACATTAAAACTTAAATACTTGTACCCGGAGGGTGCATATACTTGCTAGTATATATAATATATAATATATATATATATATATATATATATGTTCATGCATGTTTTTTTACAATCTTTCTATCTATCTATCTATCTATCTATCTATCTCTCTGTCCATTTTATTGGATTTATTTATAATTCTCTTTCTGTTTATATCTTTGTCGTGATTGAAATGTTTTTTTATTGTTCTGTTAAACTTTCAATTTATTTGAAGTCTTGATCGATGATTCATTGATCGCTTTGATATTAGCTCATAGTAGTCAGCGTCTTGGCACAGAACAACAAAAAAAGTAACAATATAAAGGATTGTCTGTCAGCAAAATATTTTCATCAAAATGCGAGGAGCACCTTCTTGAATCGAGAAACATCTGTGCCGGAGATAAGAGATTTCTTTTGTGATTGATACTAGAGAAATTTACTCTCTGGTGGAAATTACTGATATTTGATGTCATTTAATTGTAAGGTTTCAAAAAAACTTTTTCATTGGAAGATATTAGTCCAGATTTTCTTAAGCTAATGTATTTGAATCCCACAGCTGAAACTGCAAACATATAAGGTGTCATGAATTATATAACTATTAGTCAATATTTATTGTTCGCCTGTCATAGAGTTTAATTTCTGTGGACCATCAAATATTCTCTGATTACTAACGAGTTACAAGAGTAACTTGTTGTTTTAATTTTTCTGGTAATTCTTCTTCTTCTTCTTCTTCTTTTCTTCTTCTTCTTCTTCTTCTTCTTCTTCTTCTTCTTCTTCTTTATATGTGTGAGTGTGTGAGTGTGAGCGTGTAAAAAAACTCTTAAAAGAGAACTACACAAGAATGTAAAGATGAACATGCAATAAATCCTATTCTCTCACCTCGAGATAAAATGTCCCTTGACAGATTGATATGCCGTTAAAAGCAATGGACAAATCAATCTATAATCATAGAACCTAGAGCTCATCACACAGAATATTTTGGTTTCAGTAACTCAGAATTCCTGTTCGAATTTTTTATATAAGTTGTGTTACAATACACCACTAAAATCTATAGACTAAGCGAGGTCACTTGGTTTAAACCTTTGCCAATTAACAAGCACGAATGCGTGGCTGGTGGACTACTTAATCGCTGATACTAAGAGACGTCCATTTGCAATCATTGACGAAGGACCTGCAAGACCGAGGAGCACCAAGGAACAACCAAAGGATTCTTTACCAATGATCACACTCTGCCTAACACAAAAGATCTCCACTGGACAAGCGCTCTTGCTTGAAGCCTAAAGGATGGCCACTAAAATCGTAACAATTCCGCGCACTTTTGGATTTCAGTTAGTATACATACATTCTAGATATCGTACACAAAATATTTCCCGCCCTGTCGGCTGGGGCGTTAGAATGCACCGACTGCACCTCTGCAGAGGGGTAAGACTCCCCCAATGGGGCCACCTGTTGGCCGTCGGTGGCGACCCGTGATGCTTAAGGATAGAGCCCAGGTGGGTGAGCAGTTCATGACATGCAATACCCACTTTGGTCCTATCTTGGGCTAGACGGGCGGTCGGAGAGGCCCCCTCCGATCAATCGGCTGGTCACATCAAGCCCTAGCACCTATATGATTTTCTCCACCCTATTGCCCTTATGGCAAGCCCCAACCCCTTTTTATCATTTGGGTGCTAGAATGCGGTGGCTGCGGGTCTACATGTCCTGGGAATGATGTTATACTCTATCTGAGGGTGAGGTTCCAGTTTTGGAGGTTTGGGGAATGTGGAGTACCCCTTCATCACCATTGATCCCTGGTCCACTCTGACCCGGAGTGGTAGTACCTGTTAGGGTCCCATCCATGCGTTAAATAGAAAAATGTATTTATAAAAAAATTGTATTATCCATTAAGAATGAATTTATTTCAAAACTTTATCGGCATTAAATGACCCACTGAGGTTGATATGCCGTAAAACAAAACAAACCAAACCAAAAGAAAATATTTCGACATATCAATTAAAAAAGTGGGGAAATTTCAGAAACCTGAGATCTCAACGAGATAAATATGATCTAGGATTATGAAGACAACTACTTTATAATCATTAGCCGCTAATCATTCAATGCATACAGGACATTCGGATACCCGTGTATATCGAATACTGGACTGCCTCATCAGTCACTTATCAGGTTTTCAAATTATTTACGTATACTTTTTTTTTAGAATTGATTTATTATCTACAAACATCCATCTGAGCTTATTTATTTATTTTTACCTTTGCGATCCTTTGCAAGTAGCTGGAGGTTAGTTGAATTACATGATAGGAAAAGCTGATCTTCTATCAATAAAACAGAAATAGCTCCACGCATGGGCTTTCACTAATTCAATCTAACCGCTCCGGTCAAACAAGAATCTTTTCTTTTTTATTTATTCATTTAGTACGTCAATGCCATTTCGATATAATTCCGCATTTGGCAGATGCGAAGCGACATTTTCCATTCCCATTTCCAGGGGATCCACGCGAGTGAGCGTGTGCTCACACACGCACATGCCCACATAAGTACACATAAAAACAGATACCCGGGATAGATAGATAGATAGATAGATAGATAGATAGATATAGGATTATCGATAGACAACTAACATTGATTTAGAAAGCTTGAAAAATACAGAGGTAGACAGATCGATGCATAGATAGATAATAATATGAAGATGATCAGATTGATAGATAGATAGGAACATAATGAGAAATATGCATGGATAAATATATGAGGAGAATCATATATATATATATATATATATATATATATATATATATATATAGATAGATAGATAGATAGATAGATAGATATCTGTAGAGAATCTGATAGATATGTCGATACTAACATAAAGAGATTTATGCATGGATATGAGGAACATCAGAGAGCTAGATAGGGACATAATGAGATAGATGCATGGATAAATATAATTGGATAATCACACACACACACACACACACACACACACACACACACACACACATATATATATATATATATATATATATATATATATATATATATATATACATATATGAGAGAGAGTATGTGTGTGTGTCTGAGAGAGAGAGAGAGAGAGAGAGAGAGAGAGAGAGAGAGAGAGAGAGAGAGAGAGAGAGTCTACTTAAGCGTTCAAAGAAATTAAACATTAATAAATCTGATAATCGGTTAGATTACTCAGATTTCCCCTGTTGCGCTGAAAATATCACTCACTATAATTGAAAATAAAGAACCCTTATTTTCTATCAACTCAATCTTTCTTAAATGTTTTTTTTTTTTGCATCGGTACTACTCTGAATTTTAATCAAATAATCCGCTCGTTATTTTTCTATACATGTATTTATCCAGCTCCATTTTCCCAAGCAGCATGTGACACATGATTCCAGCTGGTTTTTATTCAAAACTTTCCTTCTTCTAGACTGTTCGACTAACCAATGCTAAATAACCGACTCTGTCCTACTATACAACCATAATTGATATGAAGGAAGCACAAAAGGATCCATGCCTTGCCCCAGTGCATAAGGTAAAGTGAAACGGAACCTCCCCCCCCCCTTCTAGGATATAGACTTACGTCATAGAATCCATTACGCTAAAAACGTCTCCTGTTATTTTTGTACATATTTATATAACCGTAACTCCCTAGAAGCAGCAAATCAAAGCGCGATTTAATATTGTATTATACATGTAATTCTTTAACTTTGGGAATAAAGCCATTTTCAGTTCAATTTGGAAATTAATAATAATCATTTGTTCAGTGCACTTAAAGTCACATTTTCATCCCCTGAAGGTAGCAATGAAATGTTAATTAGAATACGCCATTCCTTATATGGAATCATCGGCGTGATCAAGGTTCGATGGTAAAGCAGGGACCAAGCAGTTTCATGTATAATCTAGCATATGTCTGCCTGTCAATCCTTTTCTTTTCTCTCTCTCTCTCTCTCTCTCTCTCTCTCTCTCTCTCTCTCTCTCTATCTATCTATCTATCTCTATATCTATCTATCTATCTATCTTATGTATATATATATATATATATATGTATGTATATATATATATTAATATATATATAATTAATTTTTTGTTATTAATATTGGAGAAATGATTATAAAGTGCTCAATTATTTCTTTAAGAGCTGTATTTATTTAAGTCACCAATACTCTCTCTTCTCTCTCTCTCTCTCTCTCTCTCTCTCTCTATCTATCTATCTATCTATCTCTCTATCTATCTATCTTATGTATATATATATATATGTATATATATACATATTAATATATATATAATTAATTTTTGTTATTAATATTGGAGAAATGATTATAAAGTGCTCAATTATTTCTTTAAGAGCTGTATTTATTTATTTATTTAAGTCACCAATACAAAGTTCATCTATATATATATATATATATATATATATATATATATATATATATATATATATACGTGTGTGTATGTGTGGTAGTCTAGTTCCGTAAAAAAGACGAAATAATTTGAATATAGTTAGTTTCGCCTACTTAAATCATATTCTATGTGCTACTTAAATCATATTCTATGTGCACTTGACAAGGATCGGTGCCTAAGTTCCCGACAATATTTTAGGCATGCTGTTATTTGAAGGCTTAGTCAATTCAAGTACTTGCAAAATCCTTGATTCCTTTGTTGTTTCAAGTTCATATCGATTCAAAAGTTATCGTTTTAGTTTTATTGTACAAAAAATAACAATTTGAACAAATGTTTCTAACTCTACACTTTTGCTTGGCTGGTCTTTCATGTACTTCAAATAATTGCTATATCCGTACGAATGA
>CM042150.1:78549606-78564606 GCA_023376005.1 Doryteuthis pealeii
ATGGGAAAATAGAGTTATAAAAAAAAAAAAAAAATATAACTGAAAACCCGTTCTTTAAACATTGTTTTAAGTCACGTAATTTCACCATAAAATTGTCCGACCCACTTTTTATTGTAGCAATAAGCACAATCATAAAAGTCCGCAATGATTTTGTGAGGATTCTAAGTTAATAAACATAGACGTAAGGTTAACGTTAACCTTAGTAGTTATTGTTCCTACTCTATATGTAAACAAAAAGGACGATATTTTTAAAGTCTTGATTAAAGATGAGACTCAAAAGATTCTGTTTTTTGTGACACAAAGGATCTAAGCTGAAGACAGACCGGGGATTACTTAACAAGACGAAAAGTGCATTTTTCTGTTCCAGAGACCCACAAATGAAAATTAAGAAAGGGAAAATTCATCAAGTATCTAAACCTTGCCAGAGAGCTAAAACAATGTCTGATCATGGGTGTGATTGTGAAACCAATCGTAGTAGCAGCCTTTGGAACAGTCCTAAACAACGTGAGAAAGAGACTCGGCGAACTGGAGATCAGGGGTAGAATATGAATCACAGAAAAATATTCAAGATGAACCGAAATGACAAAACTGTCTATCAGACAAATTATTCGGTAAAATCTACTTTACCAAAAAAAAAAAACAAAAAAAAAAAAAAAAAAAAAAAACAGAACATTTAGTTTAGCTAAGTTAATCCACACGAATGAAAGGACCAGTTCAGTACCCTAATTAAAAATTAAAATAATTGATCACATTTTTAAAAGTATCTAGATTTTTTAAAAGTAATATGCTTGAGCCTGCCCGTGACTACAAAATGTATAGTATCCCTTTTTCTTGGCACTACTGACAGTCATACATAAATGTAATTTGGCAAATACGTAGTTTGGGTGCAAAGTTTATTGGCTATCCTCTCATTGAATGTAACCAATGAGGTTTATTTTTCAGCGTAGACCTCGTTATGGGTCACACACTTCTTCCATCGGTGTAACAATGCTTGAAATTTATAAAAAGGAATTAACAACAGACATGACATAATCATATGGACTTTTCAGCCTATGAAATATTTAGCCCATCCTTGTATATTGATATATGTATGTTAAAAATATTCAAATCTTGTTTACACTAACGTTTTCCTCTAATAGTTTGGGTAAAACTGACGACTATATGGGGAGACGTTCACGGTGTGTTTTGATATCAGTTAAAATTTTCGTTTTTTTTTTTAACTTGCAGAATGAGGCAAAAGATAATAAACGTTGAAGATTGGGAAAAATTCTATTACGTTTGATTCAAATCTGTGACTCATATCTATTTTTCTCTGTTTTGTACAGCTCACACTATCTGATCTCATGCAGACAAACATGGTATAGGTATCTGCTAAAAACGGAATTGTTCAACTCTTTCTCTTTCTCTTAACCCCCAATCTCTTTCTTTCTTTCTTTCTTTCTTCCCCACTCTCTTTCTCTCTCTCCTTCTCTCTCAGTCTGTCTTTCTGTCTGTCTCTGTCTCTGTCTTTCTTTTTCCACATCCGTCTTCTCTATCTACCTTTCTATTTATCTCTATATTTCTATTCATCTCTCCGCTTTCCGTATTTTCTTTCTTTCGTGTTCGATGTTAGAAAATGAATCCAGCTTCCATTTTAACTGCATATTTTTAGAGCTTATTTTTACACAATGACTATTTCCAATAGATACACTATATGAGGAAATTATTCTTTTTCAAAGATCCAACCAAAGATCTATGGAAATATATTGGATTATATTTATCTTTTTTTTTTTCGTAATTATTGCAAACGCAGAAATAGATTGCTCGATCGAGACACACAAAATAAAACAATGGATTACACATACTTGCTGAAAAGATACACAGCTTTTGTGTCTTCTCGTAGCAGTAACTTCACTCTCACACCTCGTTCTTCGTGACTAGATTGCTGCCGCCCAGGCAAATAAATGAGCTCCTTTTATATCATAGGCGTAATTTGCATAGGCCATGATCACGCCACGAACGAGACATAACGAGACCACACCTTACAAATTCGCTCGTCAACGGCGACCATGCTTCTTCAGCTAAATTCAGGCAGAACCTGACAAGCTAAGCAGATGCGTTTTGCCGGAGGTAAGTAAGCTTGTCCATTACAGCTTTTCAACTGATATAGACTTACCTTAAATGTGTATGCCTCACTTTTAGATGAGCAATAAACACAAGCATATCGCCAAAATTTAAATCTTTGAGGACTTAGAAGTTATTAAATATAATTGATAGATTAACGTTTTGCATCCCAGGTACTAATGCTTGTACTACACATATAAGAAACTACACTATATTGATTTTCAAGTGATTGCAAACAGTAATCGAAAAAAGCATGGAATTATGGTCATCATTTAGATCTCGTTAGGAAACCTTCAGCTATGTCTACTTTAAACGTTTAAAAGACGATAAAGATTCGTTTTAGCTAACATCATGAGCATACAGTATTACTTATAAGTACGGACAACCCTAATAATATTTCTATATAAAAAAAATTATTCTGAACCAAAGACATCGGTATTTTTATAAATCCTGTTGAATTATACAACCAAAAACGGATTTTATTAGTTATTGGTTATTACCAAACTCTACATAAATCAAATTCTCTATAATTTGATAATGAACAATATCTAATAATATCCGTTTTTGATTGTAAAATGTTCCAGTGGAAAGTTAATATTGCTAAGAAAATTAACATTTTATTAGATATTTTTGGGTTGTACTTTTTTTTTATAGACGATACTGTAAATTAACTGTCATTAGCATTATATTTATACAATAATTCAAAACCTCATAAATTTTGAATTTTCAAAAATTAATAAGTTAATTGAGTTCGATTCTCATTGGGTACTCCATGTTTTTGAGCTACTGTTGTATTCAACGAACGTTGATATTATGTGCTGTGTGAATTGTTATGTAGAGAAGTTATCAGCCAGTCTTGGAAAATTGCGTCTCTGAAAGAATGCTTGTTAAGGTTAGGTGATTGATTGATGAAACTATAAAGAAAGATATTTTGAATTAATTTCGAAATTCAAAGCTTCCATATTTTAAATGCAAACATCACCAGGCAATCTTAATCCACGTCATCACAAGTAGCGTATCGACAGCAACATATACGAGATTTCAAATCTAGTCTACCAAAAGTCACAGCCAACTAACGGAAAAGACCGTTTGCACCTCAAATAAAGGACGAATCATGAAGCATCAAAAAATAGGTGTAAAGGACCATTTCAGAAAAGTCGAAAACTCGAACTAGATCGATATTCTAAAAAGACTATGGAATTACGAAGTCTTAAAGGCAAATCGTAACTTTACACATATATTTTAAGGGGATTTAGTTGGAAGTGCGTTATCTAATGGTTAGAGTTGTAGAAATGGACTCGTAGACACGAGTTCAATTCCTGGACGAAGCTACAGTTCACATAGCGCTAATACCTTGTGAAAGGTGTGAAACAACTACCCCCTCCAACCATAGTAAATAGTAGGACAGACTGGGATCTTTAACCCTGGTTAAGCAACCAGTCTTGGAGAAATAAAACTCTAAATGCAAACCTGTTTGGGTTGGACACTACTAGAATAGGCTCAGTCCTAATTAGTGATCTATTTCACTAATGACTGATTCTGCTTTTCTGACGATCTCTAAAAGATTCTAATGTATTCATTTATTTAAACCATGTAAAACCGTCTACGGTTATTTTATGCCAGAGGTTCGGTAATCACGTTCATATCTACATTTTTGTTTAGTTGTTTCTTAACAAATTTTCTCGTTTATTGAACATGTCCTATTGCACATGGACCCTAACGGGTCAGTTTACACCCTGGAGAGTTCCCCGTGATGTAGTGGTTTATGTGTTGGACTGCGACATCGTAGTAAGCGAGTTCAAACTCCAGTAGTTCTATTACGTTAACTTTAGGATTAATGCCCTTATAAAGGTATAAACACCCTCGCCTCAGGTTTATATTTTCTACAAGCAGGACTTTGACATTTAATAGTCGACTGATATGCCATTAAACAAAGAAAGTAAGCAAGTAAAAGAAAAATTGTACATCTTGGGTTAATGACAACCTAGAACTCCTGAATTGAAGCTTCGCCATTAGATAGTTTAGTACCATACAGAGGATACTCTCTTTTTGGTGTGAGTATATTACGCATCATCAGAGGATACAGTCAGTGGATTCTAAGCATACCTGACAGGTTATAAAAACATTCTTAATATATAAACAGGAAGGATCTTTTACTTAAGAAATTGTCATTGATGTTGTCATTGATGTTATCGTTGTTTACTTATTTCTTTCCCTAACCGCTAATGATCAGTGCACTGATTGCTACTCTCAGGAAAAAAAAGGGGGTCAGATAATATATACCCATTAGAAAGAACCTCTCCTACGCAGTTTCATAATGTTTATTTTTCTGTTTGAATTTGCCTATGCTTTACTTATCCGATATGAATTGGGCAAAATTTTGCTTGGATTACTGAATTATATATTTAGAAACGTTCCCTAAGTGTATACTGTTCAAATTATGGGAAAATAATCTCGAAGGTTCAATCAGTATCTTATTTCGGCATAAGCCGGGTTGCTAAAAAAATTGAAGGAAATAAATGCCTGCTATTTCTAAAGTAACGGGTGGAAGAAAAAAACGAAAAAAAAAAAAAAAAAAAAGGAAATAAATAAAATAAATAACAACAAAAACCCAGCAAATCTGATTGAATAAGAAGTAACGAGGAAGCCATGTCACGAAAAAACTGAGTGATGGCAAAAAGACGTGAAAACGTAGAAATAAAAATACTTATTGAATATTGTTTTTTTTATTATTTAGTCAGCCGAGTATCTGTAATAAGTAATTGAGAGTTTCCTACTCTATTTTATTATTACCTTCCCTTTGGGGAACTCTTTGGAGTTTCTAAGAGTATACAAGCTCTTAGTAAACTGTAACATTATTCTAAGTAGAATAACTTTCATAAGCCTGACTGTGTTTTCGTTTATAATTACAGTATCTTTTGACAGTTGTAATCTTTTTTCTTGTTATTATCTAATGATTACAAAGTTTTTTAAGATCAGATTCTTAAAATATATATGGTAACAAGATTGAGAAATGATAGGACGTTTTCCTGTTAAGATATATGCAGCAATTCAATCTTGTAGACTAGTGTTTGCCACAACGCCTGTATCATCCCACGAGGTGAGGGGGGAATATGAATTATGAGAGGTTTGGCGATTAAAATTACTTGAGTGTGGAAGTTAGAGGCTTCAAGGCGCGGTGAGAAAAATTGTATACCATCATAACGGAAATAGAGATAAGGAAAGGACAACACAAATTTGATTAAGTTTAAGTTAACAGTTTTCATACTTTGCTGCCATGTTTGTTGGTGCTAGGTGGACAGTTTATGGGTCCTGGGTCAACTTTAAAAACATCTTGTCCGATGTTTACAATGATAATGAACTTTCTCTTAAAACTGCTGATATATCCATAGTTATTGACACTACATTAATGTGCCCCAAGAGTATAATAAGAGGCGGCATCTGATCTTTTGGGTTTGATTTCGCGCAAAATAGGTTGGGGAATACTGTTATAGACTATTATTACTACAATGAATTTGAACTACTCTTGTGTAGAAACGTGTGTAAAAGCATTCTTAGCACTTGGTGTCAGTATTTCTATTTCATAACCCTACCTTGTGTAATGATTATCCTCGTCGGAAATCAACATGGATACCCGGGTTCAAATCCTGGACGAGGTTGTCTGCATTTCACACATTACAAATATAATTCGGGAATATTTGAATCCAACTATTCCAGCCGTGGGTAAATACTAAGTCAGACTGGAGAACCAGTCTGAAAGATGGAAAAATACTCAATTCATACTTGTTAGACTCCGCTTAAGAATTTGCCTTGTGACACATCCTGTTTGTGCAGAAGGGTTGGGTAAGTAGTATGGGTTTGATTAGGGACATATCAAAAACTATAGAATGGACTTATATTTTGTCAGAGGTAATACACACTATATCAGAAAAGTCATATATATGCATAGAACTAAATATCATAGACACAAATTATTATTCAGCATGAATACATGATTAAACAGATAGACGCTTTCTATTAAGATCTGTTTTTAATTACATATTTCCTCACAAAATTCGTAAAAAGACAGAAAAATAAAGAAATGTGAAATACTATAGAATCATTCAGTCCGATTTAAAGGAAATGGTAAAGAGTGTTAATGTCACTTGTTGGCAAGTGGCAATGTTTAAACAAGGATGACATCATAATCTATTAATAATGGAGATTCGCTTCCGGTTTTTGCCTGTAACAAAATTACGTCACTGCTTACGTCACATTACCCAAAATCATCATAACATAAATAAATACACTCAAAATTTGAGCATGCAACATTAGACAGTCTTCATTTTTTTTAAAACAAGTTTTAATTGTTATTATATATCTATATATAGTTTGTTTTATTTTAATACATATCTAAAGTTTACATTTCAAATTGTTTTATTTTTTAATCCTTTAATGAATTTGATGATTTTACTTACTTAGGGTACAAACTCGCTGACATTTAATTTTTTACTCCCCAATATGTTCCAAAATTTATTTTTACATCGCCCGGTGGGTGTTTTTTTTTTACTAATAATAAATAAAGTAAAAAAAATACAAAACACAATGTAACAGCCTATTCAAAATATCGCTTAACGTTTTCCAGAAAGAGTGACCAGATAGCTCTACGCAAATCTACGCGTTAATCATCAAACGAATAATCAAATCGAACGATATAGATTGGCTGCTGCTCTCAATAAAGTTGTTTGAAATCTTATTTCTAATTAATAGAATATCTGTTACAGATCTAAAGTTGAATTGCCTTGAAAATGTAAAAATCTATCATAATATTAATCCTCTGCATCTGTTTGTTCGTAAAATAATTATTAGAAAAACGGGACATTTTAGTATAACATTTTCACTGCTTTTACGGCGATGAAAGTAAAAGTCGAGTCTATTCAGCTACCGAGAGCCGAGTTATTGGTATTTTGGATATATTAACACAGAAAAAAATCAGAACTTACACACACTTTTATTTTCTTCATCTTTAACTCTTTAGAAAACAAATCATGCCAAAACAAGTAAGAAGTAAATTAATGTTGCATTGCTAAAAGGATGAAAAAAATCAGGCAAAAGGCAACAGGAAGTAGCAAATGATAAATTCCGATTTTTATTGTTTGTTTTTTGTTTTGTTCTTAATAAATATTAACAAAAGGTAACTATTTCGATATTTTACAAAAATTCCACCTCTATGTAAAAAAATAAACAAACTATTTGGTTAATTACTTTAGAAGAAATATGTTAGAGTAGACCTTTCTTAATATATTGTTATATTCATTATTGTTCTCTCCACACAAATAATGCCGGTTAGCCAATCTAGTTTAGAAAATAATTCAGTCGGAAAAGAGTTAGCAGACGATATTAAATCTTTTGACATATCCGGATATGAAAAAAGAGAAGTGTTTATTTGAGTTTAAAAGCTTATTCGTATTAAGATTTTTCACCAACTAGTTTCAACGTTTATTGAAACGTAGTAAAACGCACAGATATATCAAGTCTTTTAAGTTGAGAATGTAAAAAAGAAGTAAGTCTTACGTCTTATCACCGACTTGACAGGAAATGTTGAAAACAATCAGACTTACCTGGAAAAGAAAAAGAAAACAAGATTTAATAGTTGACTTCACCTCGGCTAACTTCTAAGGCTTACACATTAAAGATAAAATCATATACAAGAACAAAGAGAAATATATCAAGGCATTTAAAAACACTGTGAACCGGTTGAGCGGCCATGTTATTACTTGACAGACACCAATCTGCGCATGCATGAACAGTCACTCTTTCAGATTTCTCAGTTTGTAGTGAGACGCCATTTATTGGACCCATGTGCCTCGTGAGCATCATATACGCAGTGACCGGCAAAGGACATTTTCAGGTAGCTTGCATTTGTGCGTAAGCGTACGTACGAGTGGGTGCACGCGAGTGTGTGTGTGTGTGTGTGTGTGTGTGTGTGTGTGTGTAATATATCAAATCACAGATCTTGTGGTCCAGATTTTGCTTCCTCGGATTTCTTTTTTTTTTCTTTCGAAAAACCGTGGGTGAGATTAAGGAGATTACGATAATTTGATGGCAATCCCGCAAACTTTATTGAAAACTGGAAGTGATACTGTGATAACTGAGCGAGGTTATTACCATGAATGGTCGAAATTTCGTTAAAAGTATTGAAAATATATTGAGATTAAAACAAATTTGAACATATTTATATATATTCATCTGATTATTCTTATTCATAATTATTCTGGAAAAAATAATTGTTATCATATTCTTCAAAGGATATTTTGCTGTCACGAATCATTTACAGCTTTATTGTCAATTTAAAAAAAAAAAAAACCTTTTCCTCGTGAAGTCATTGTAGTAGAAAGTGGTAAATAAAAGACAGAAACAAAAGAAAAAACGATGGTACTTTTGAAAAATGAATATCCAGGATAAATACTAAATACATATAAAAAGATATAGTTAGAAAGTGTTCAATTTCAACAAGTATTAAATATTAAACCTTAAGAAAATTCAGAAAAAAAAACGTAAGTTGGAGAATTATTTCATTAAATTCCAACACACTTGCAAAATGTAAAAATAAAAAATAAGCAAAAAAAGAAACTCTTAGTCCTCAATTTCTTCCCAGTAGACGACTTTTTAAAACACACACAAAACACAACAAAATAAATAAACATTAAACTTCTGAGAAATTTTCTTATCATTCCGGTGAGAGAAAACATTCCTTTCCAATTTATTCTGCAAAACAATTCCACTTCAAGAAATCTTACTGTGATGACATTTTCAAATACAACAGTCCCAAAATTGTTCCTTTCTTCTTCGAAAATCTTGTCTGTCATCTCCGTAAATTGTCGTCCACCTTTTAATCTCTCTTACTAGTCGTCTGTTTTTAATCAGAAATTCCTTCCTGGTTATTTATTGATTTACAGTTCAAGGCGGGCACCCTTGTTATTAATTTATTTTGATTAAATTTAAAAAAAGAATAAATATCGTAAATTACCGTTTTTATTTTCTCTTATTATTAACTATTTAATTCCTAACTTGTCAATTATTTTAACTCTTTTTAGCAATTTATGATAATTGGATCACCACATCTCTATTCTTGTCCAATATTGTCGATAGAGCTTAGAATATGTCAACTGTATTCTCTGAAGATAAAGATTTCTCCAACAGACGTATTTTAGTGACAATAGAAACTGCATCTGCCCATTGTAAAAGATATAAATTAAGAAATACATTGGAAATGAATTTACTATAAAGATGCGTTGAACATCATTTTTCAATAAAACTTGGAAGAGATGTTACTACAGAAAATACATCAGAAAATACAAGCTTTGCAAGTTTGATAACTCTTCATCAAACCGTTTTGCAATGTATAAGAAACAGGGAAAAGCTCAATAATCAACAGAGGAAATAAAAATCACTCAACGCAGAACATCAGATTTTTTTATAGTAATAACCCTTTCATGTTTTGAAAGGCACATGTGGTCTTTCCTGAGACACTGTTGTGGCCATAAACTGTATTTAAATAAAGGATAATATATTGTGTAAACGTGTGGGTAGATATATATTTTTGCCTTGGACAACGAATGGGCTAATAGGGTGACTACAATAATATCTACTACAAAAACTATAATACCGCTATTATTATAATGGATAACATGTGGGTCTGCGACAAGATAGTAAGCACGTTCAAACTCCAGTCACCTTATTACGTTCATTTTCGGACTAACATAACTGGGAAAATAATTGGGAAGAGGATGAACCTCCTCATCACTCAGCTATGGTTTAAGTAGTACCACTAATGTTCTACAAGAATAGCTTTGGCCTTTAATAACCCACAGATATTGATAAGCCATTAAACGAACAAAGAAAAAAAGAAACAATATCTACTAATACTATACCGCCCTGTCGGCTGGGGCGTTAGAATGCACCGACTGCACCTCTGCAGAGGGGTAAGTCTCCCCTAATGGGGCCACCTGTTGGCCGTGGGTGGTGACCCGTGATGCTTAAGGATAGAGCCCAAGTGCATGAGCAGTTCATGACATGCAATACTCCACTTTGGCCCTATCTTGGGCTAGACGGTCGGTCGGAGAGGCCCCTTCCAATCAATCGGCTGGTCACGTCAAGCCCTAGCGCCTATATGATTTTCCCAACCCTATTGCCCTTATGGCAAGCCCCAAGTGCTAGAAGGCGATGGCTGCGGGTCTACATGTCCTGGGAATGACGTTAAACTCTATCTGATGGTGAGGTTCCAGTTTTGGAGGTTTGGGGAATGTGGAGCACCCCTTCATCACCATTGCTCCCAGGTCCACTCTGGCCCGGAGTGGTAGTACCTGTTAGGGTCCCATCTATGGGTTAAATAGAAAAATGTATTTATAAAAAAATTGTATTATCCATTAAGAATTGATTTATTTCAAAACTTTATCGGTATTAAATAACCCACTGAGGTTGATATGCCGTAAAACAAAACAAAACAAACAAACTAATACTATAACTACTAAAACTATCACTGCAAAAAATTCTGCAACTCCATCTATTTAGTAGTCAACAAATGTAAAGCTGCAACGTCAGAAAAGCAAAATATTAAAATGAAGAGCCCGCGTTTGTTATAACTTTCGATGTCTAATTGGAAGCTAAAACGTTGCAAATCAGCAAAACAGATGGTGTTTTGTTGATCGACTTAGGCGTAACACTGACCTATAAGAACCAACAATCATTTGCATATGTCAGTTCAATTGATATAAATGGCGAGTTATCGTGGGATCAAGAACATTAGCAAGAATGATATACCAGAGAAGAAGATGTTATAAAGGGGGTACCGACTGGGAATCACGTTTATTTCAATATCTTTTAGTTTTCTATTTCTTTTCTCTTGAAGTTTCTGCTTATTTTTTAAAAGTATTTGTGAAATGTTAAAGTTCAGACCAAAAAACCAAAAATCTAGATAAAGGTGTCATCTGTCTGTTTCTCTCTCTCTCTCTCTCTCTCTCTCTCTCTCTCTCTATATATATATATATATATATATATATATATCATTCGCTGTCTGATATCAGTGTATCCACAGGATATTCAAGTTCCTATGAATAGACTCCAATAATGTAAGTTTATGATCAGTTGTTTTTTTATACGGCTGGGAATTAGCAGCAGGAGGACAAACCCGAATAGAATTTAAATCCCAACTGTTATCTTCAAGGGAGACTCACTCTCGCTATTTGTTATAGAAATGATTACTATAAACTCTATGTTAAGAAAATGCAAGGCTAGCAAAAAATTTACAAAGTCGCAAAGAAAGATAAACCAACTCATTCATATGTACATACAAAGATATTTACCAAGAAATAAAAAGAAATAAAAAAAACCTTATACAAACTATTAGAAACCAAGATATAGAAATTAAATTTATGATTGGAAAATGTTCCATGCTTATAATGAAAAAAGTGAAAAGAGAAACAATGGTAGGAATAGAATTGTTACAATCATGAAGATATAAGAACACCCGGAGAAAAAGAAAACGACAAATATCTGGGAATATTAGAAGTGGACAACATCAAGCAAAAAGAGGTGAAATAAAACGTAAGAATGGAGTATCTCAGAATACCAAGAAAATCAAAATACTTCACCAGAGATCTCATAAAATGAATAAATACCTAATAGGTACCAATTGTAAGATAATCTGCACTATTCTTAAAATGAAGAACTCAGACATATGGATAGAAGTATAAGGTACTAATGACAATGCACAATGTCTTACGCCAAGAAATAACGTAGACTCCATATCTCAAGAAAAGGAGAGAAAAACTCTCCAACATTAAAGATTGCGTGAATACAACAATTCAGAGACTCGGGGAATATACTAAAACGAGTAAATTAATACTGACTACAGCAGCCAGTGACAAGAATAATAACATAAATAACTTAAGGACAATTGAAAAACAACAATAAAAAATCTAGAAAAAAATGAGGAGAACTATAATTGTATTAACACTTCAAGTGGCACACTAAGGGAATTGCAAATGTGATTACCTGGACATGGCTAAGAAAAGTAAATTTAAAGAGAGAAACTGATTTCTCTTTTTATTGCAGCACAAAATAATGCCAAAAGACCGAATCATGTCAAAGCAAAAATTGTTAATACGCAGAAGAATTGCAGGTGTAGTGAGAGAAAATAAACGGTTTACCACATAATAACCAAATGCAGTGAACTAGTACAAAATAAATAAAAGACTAACCATAACACTAACCATTGGATGAGAAATGTGAATAACTGTTAATTATGACCTATATTAAAATGTGACCATGCTGACAAATGTTATATGGATAAACCAGGATAGGTCGAAGAAAATGAGACTCAGAAAATTATTTGGGATTTTGAAATACAAACGTATCCATTAGTCCCAGGTGAGAAGATCATACCTAGTGTTCATTGATAAAAAAAAGAAAAGAACTTGTCATTTAGTTAATTTTGTTGTTCCAGCGGACCAAGGAGCAAAGATGAAATAAAATGTATGAATAGATACAATCTTGAATATTGTCAGAGAGGTTTGATTTGGTTTCTTTGTTTAATGGCATATCAATCTTCGTAGGTTATTTAATGCCAAAGTAATCCTTATAGAAGAACAATAGTAAGACTATCCAATCATTAGGTGATAGATGATGGGGTTAATGCCCTTTTCTAGGGTATTCCTCTGAAAGTGAACGCAATAGAGTGTCTTGAATTTGAACTCGATTACTACGATGTTGCAGTCCGGTACGTTAGCCACTCCGCCACAGAGACTTTCTCATCATCTAGAGATCTGAAAAAGGCCGTGGAACATGAGGGTGACGGTGATATCAAATATAGTTGGTGCACTTGGAAGGGTCGGCAAAGGTCTGGGAAAAAGATTTGGGGAACGGGAGATGACAGTAATATAGACCATCTAGACTACTGCACTGTTAAGATCAGCTAGAAAAAGCAAGAATAAAATAGCACTATTAATGGTATTAGAAAATTGTGATTCACAGCCCGTGACCCTTTTAGAACATTTAATTTCTTGATATATCATTCTTGTTAAAATCCCTGATTCCATGGTAACTCGCCCTTAATATCAATTGAACATGAGACGTATTGTCACTCAGTATTCAGTGCAAAATTCGCACGGACGGAAAATAATATCTTATTATAATGGAGATTGTGTGTTTTTCTGTCTGTAACCGAAACTCTATTACTACTCAAGTCACAATACCCTTAGTTATTTATGTTACATTCCCCGTGACTTTATTTTTATCTAATACTCAATTACTAATAAAATTGTTTTACGTTAATACTTATGGCCTTGTCTACATTGTAATACCATGCAATTGTGTTTATATGTGCAACAAAAGAGCGGTTTACAGTGTTAACGGGAAGGCTAATTTGCATATTGATATAAAAAATTTGATTTTATTAAATATGTGCTTAGTATCATTGATTTCTAATTGTTTGGTTTTATCTTAATGAATATGTCTAAAAATCTCGGGTATAAATCTTAAACAAAATATTTTAACAAGAAGAAATAACTGTAATTGTAATTTTGTTATTTACTTTCTGTTTTAGCTAAATAGTTAAATTTAATGGAAGAGTAAGTTTCAGTTATTCTATTTTTCAATCATACCCCCTCTGTTTCAAATTTTTAAATCTACATTCTTATTTAGCCTCATTAGTCGTTCTAATTTGATATGATATTTTATTACATTAAAACTTAAATACTTGCACCCGGAGGGTGCATATATTTGCTAGTTAGTTATAATGATTGTAGCACGTACGTTAAGTTTTCTCAGATTATCCTCAACTATGTTCTCTGGTAATCATAATCGGATATGGAGAGAAAAAGTAATTGATTATAAGGCTGTGTTTCATTGTCACCGATATCAGTGCCGTTAGTAGCGGTTTATCGCCTTTATACGTATGGGTTAATCAACTTTGCTTATCTTCCGCTGTCACGGCAAACCTGCTTATTATGTCACAAAGCCAATATGCACGAGGCAGTAAATCAAGGGCCCGTAGCATTGGGAACCTGTTATCCTTTTGTAAATGACATGACTAGATTAGCGTAGATCTCAAGTCTATCATATGATTCCTGGTTTCTTCTGCAGGTTTCATGAAAGACACCAACAAATCCTTAGTTGGAGAAGAAACCTATGCAGTCACAGCCTGACGTTGATTGTGTAATTTCTGATCTGACAGAGATTTGGATTTATAAATCCAATTTTATAATAGATTAAAAAGAGGTATCTTCGGGTGTATTAGATTAGAAGGAGAAAGTAAAGTTTTTAAAAAAGTTTAAATATAACAGCAAGATACCACGAAGAAAGGATACAGTGTAGGAAACAAAAGGGAGAAGTAATAGAAAGAGAAGTAGAAAGGGGCTAGTAAGAAAAGTACAGAAAGAGAAGAGAGAGAGAGAGAGAGAGAGGAGGAGAAAAACTGATAGAACGGGGAGAAGCTAAAATAAAACAAAAACTTAAAATTGCAACGGATATTCAAAAACAATAGAGCGTAAAGTAATACATTGAACTCTGCACTGAATATGCATTACTCCAGGAGATAACACTTTTTTAATTATATTCTGTGAGATCATGTGAAGATCCTTTCGGGGCACAAGAGTACAAGCACACAAGGTTGGTGTCGTTGCTGTGGTGTTAGTAGCAATTAGGTGGGTTTTATGTGTTGAGTTCATAAGAAGTGATTTCAGTACAAAAATGCATTAGAAATGATTTTCTATTATAATGCATAGTAAGGTTAATAATATGAAATTCATTGGCGGAAAATAACACTATCACTTTTGAGATAGATAAGACGGTGAATCACATGATAAGCAAATGCAGCGATATATATATATATATATATATATATATATATATATATAT
>CM042150.1:78569606-78577106 GCA_023376005.1 Doryteuthis pealeii
GAGGAACCCACAGACAACCCGATCCAAGATGCAACCATTAAAAGAATAGAAGACGGTAGAAATACCTTAGAATCTAATGAGAAATATGCAACATGTGTGCGTACATGTATGCGTGCGTTTTCCTTATAGAAGATATCTTAATTTGTGATATCAATATGGATCTGGAGATTTTAAAACGAAACAACCTTGCTTTAATTCTCTGCCCTTACGACGGCTGTGGTAGCTACCACCCGTTATCTGTTTGCATTCACCTGTACATGATTCTTCTTACCACTCAGATTTAACTACAAGTCTCTCGATTTCCCCAAAACCATTAAAAGATAAAGAAGGACGAACTACTTGTTTTGACCTAAGGGATTTACAGCATCAATAAGGAAATTCAGCAGCCATTATCGCCAAGCGACCATAATTTTGGCGATAAACATTATCCTTTCATAAAACTTGTCGTCTGCAAAGTTTTGAAGCCAGCTACAGAAAGAGATTAAATTACAACGGCCACCATAATGCTGCTTATTATTAAAAATGACCTCAAACACCGAATGGACGCAGATCCTAAAAATAGCATAGCCATTTTGATTTGACTACTGGCTTTCGACCGACATACCATCAAGGCTTCTTAGTGAGGTCTTCTTTAACCGTTGCTATGCAACAGGCACAGCACTTGGATACTTGCATGGTATTATACGACATTATTGCTTTTGCCACAACTCTGTATTTCATCTATCAATCTATCTATATATCTATCTATCTGCCTGCCTGCCTGCCTAACTGCATGTCTATATTATTCTGTTATTCATTCATATTTATCTATCTATCTATCTATCTATCTATCATTATTCATTCATATCTATCTATCTATCTATCTATCTATCTATTTTATTCTACTCTATTCTATTCTATTCTGCCTATTCTCTTGATTCTGAGTTGTTCATATCTATCTATCTATTTATCTATGTATCGCATTCGTTCTATTCTATACTATCTATCTATCTATCTATCTATCTAAAACGAAAGTCATACTGAAACGGATTCATACCATTTCTAGTTTTTCCATGTAGATGATGCTAATCTTCACACACACACACACACACACACACACACACACACACACACACACACACACACACACACAGCACATTAAAAAATAAAAGTTTTTTCATATAATAGCCTAGTAATTATTCTGTGTGGGTTTTTTTATTTCAGTTTTAACTGGTGGATTTCACTAAACTCTGAGTGACAGCAAGTCGGTTCAGGTCTCCGGGTTTTTTCTAAATATTTTAGCTTATTTTCAAAGTGCTTTGGTTTGGACAATCTAGAGTCTTCCTCTGAGCTCCACTTCCCCACCAGTCTGTTTTGCAGGCGTTTTGGGACTATTCTAAGTGCTCCAATTACAATTTGTATCCCCGTCACCTTCATATTCCATAGCTTTTTCGGCTCTCTAAGATCCAAATATTTTTCTATCTTTAACTTGCTTTTATTTTCACTCTATTTACCGACATAAAAGCAAACTCTACGAAATTGATCTGATGTTGTAGCCGGGATTTGACGGTTCATCTAAGAAGACCCAAAGATTTTATGCATCATACTTCCAGGTCGTTAAATCATACTTTCTTTACATTCATCTTGGCTTGGTCAGCAACTCTGTTCTTTGTTGTATTAAACTTGAAAAAATCTTTCCAAATTTCGATCATTCTTCTTCTAAAACTTATTTGGGTGAAGTTACTTTTAAACTATCAATAGATTACATCTGTATTATCTTCCCTGCTCCTTCTTTTCTTTTCTTTTTACCTATTAAGGTATCAATTGACTGGCAATTCGGTATAGTGTTGTTGTAGCCATTTTGTATAACTGAAATTAGAATGGACAACAAGTGGGTGTCCCGAGTTAGCTATTAATGGATCTCATGTGCCTAAGAATTTTATGCATCTCATTCCCTAGATCAGATTCTGGTTTATTATTATTATGATTATTTGCTCCTTTTGAGTTTTCACATCAGCATTAGCTGATGACCTTTCACTGGAGTCTGAGTGACAGCAAGTCTCCTCAGGTCTCCAGGATTCTTCTGAGTATTCTGGCCTATATTTTAAAAAAACCCACCCAACTTGAGATGCTGGACATACGGTTTTAAGAAAAATAGCAATCAACCCCAAATATCGGGAGTTTGAAGCGTTAATGTATATCTTCTTTTTTTTTTTTGGTTTTGGTTTAGCATTAGTTTTGCTTCAGCTATGTGTGCTTCAAATGTTCACCTTCGCTGACTTGTTTCCCACATCGTTAGGTTAGAAAAGAAAAATTCAATAGAGCCAAATGCAAGAATCCTAAATGGAATTAACAATGCAGTTCTCTAAAAAAGATTTTTTTACCCAAACGTCACCATTAAAAAAATAAATTAAATTCAAATAAAATATGAAGCAAAATTCATTTAGCTAGATTCTAATTGAATTCTTTTGGGAATTAACACGCTAATCTGGAAAACGTAAATCAGCTGTCTTAAAGAATTATTTTTTCAAAAATCCTTTGTTCTGTGAGAAAGTTCTCATCTTTGAAAGAATGGCTGCTGTTAATGCATCTTCTTCGACCATTTCTCACAAAATTTCTTTTTCATTTTTTGATATCACAGATAACAAAACTGAACAATTTCAAGGAAATATTACACTAGTAAAAACAAAACAACATCAACTTAAAAAAAGTAATGATAGAATAACTCTAACATATTAGACAATACGAAGAGCACCTAAATTTATGCAATGGTTGTCAAGAAGGATTAGCAAAGCATTGACAGCAAGTTAATTTCTAAAAGTTTGGTTAGGTTTCTTTGTTTAATGGTATATCAAATAACGTGGATTATTTAATATCAAAACCTTCAAAGTAGAAGAACAGTAGTTGTACTATTTATTACATAGTGGTATTGATGAGGTGGTTAATACCTTTCCCAAGACTATTTGTTCGAAAGTGAACGTAATAGCTAGACTGGAGTTCGAACTCGCTTACTACGTCATCGCAGTCCAACACTTTAGCCATTACGCCATGGTCACTCCGACCCTCGGTGATTTCTGCATTTTCAGCCTTTTCTCACAAGTAAGCAGAGATTTGTAAATAACTATATGAGAAACCCTACCAAGGATCTTGGGTCTATCTCTCAGAGCCCACAAGTGTATATAGAATAGGAAGAAGGAGGATTTTCTGTCAACTTTCAACTCAATTTTGCCTCTATTTCTATAGGTTTCAATTCGATTTTCGAAAATAGGAATAAATTCGGAATATCGGGTTTACAGCTTTTATGTTGCAATTTATAGTTAAAATAGCCCGTATAAAAGTATTTACTGGCAAAACTGGTTTGGAAAAAATAGAATGTCGTGTCACATTTTGTTGAGATATACAATTGACTTGATGGTGAATTAACATTTTCATTAAAGGTATATCTACATATTGGGGGACATAATCCCATCACGCCAGCAAATTATTAGTGCTACGGACCTAATATTCTTTGGCTTTTGAGGCAAAAAGAACACCTGTCTTTTTAAAATTCCTCTCAATTCACGTACGGTTTCCCGTCCAGAAAAGGCTGTAAACATTGTAAAACGAATAATCCGATGATGAAAGATCGGTGAAGTAGATTGAATGGAGTAAAACATCCATATTCAGTGTCGGAACATTTTTCATTATACATTTGACTACGTATGGTTTTGTATTATCATGCGGTAGTAACAAACACATTTGGAATTGAACCCACTAATTTACATAACCCTGAGTTGCCACTGATTATATATATATATATATATATATATATATATATATATATATATATATATATATATATATATATATGTGTGTGTGTGTGTGTGTGTGTGTGTGTGTAAAATTTCATTAGCATGCATGGAGTGAAGGTTGTGTTTAATTTTGTTTCTACTATAATGTACTATCATAAAGCATTCGAGTAATCGATGAAAAATAATCTAATACTTTGTTTACACAATATTCATCGTTGTCTCTTTTTTTTCAGTCTTATTTTCTAGACTTGAGTCTTTTCAGCGACCTGAGTTCAAATACCAGAATAAGCTTTTTTTTGTGATTAACTTGTGATTAACTTTGGGAACGGTAAACTAGTAGTGTGGACTGGAATCTGTAGAAATGGTAAAACTGAATTCGAACCAACTATATTGAGTTTTAAAATTGACAAGGTATCTCATACTGCTAATAGAGAACTCGGTAAATGCATAATTCTGTGTTCACTCTTCTCCGATTTATTCTTTTTCCCTTTGTTAGATAATTCTTGCTTTGAGTATATTTCTTTTACTTTTTCTCAGTCCCCAATCTTTCGGTATTTCATTTGTATCTATCTATCTATGTTATTTGAAAGGATTTCAGTCGGCCGATGCTCCTGTTTTCGTACTTCATAGAGAAAACTAATTCCACTTTCCAGAACCTATTTGGAAACAGTAACTTTTCATACTTTGATAAGCCCGTTATCTTTTACGGGTGTTATGTGAGTTACAGCAGGATGCGCTAAATTAAGACTGAAATGGAATGGAGAAGAATCGAGCGGGTTAAATTAAGGACAAATGCAGAAAGCGTAAGAACGAAGCAAAACTCGAAAATATGGTCGAAGGTTCCGCATGGTCCACTAAAATCAAATTCGAATGATCAATTGAATCCGGTATTTGTTTGAGCATTTGAAATCGTAGCAAACCGATTCTAATAGGATTTCACAACTGTCTCACTTAACAAAATCTAATAGAAAAATGATACTTGTTTCTTCAATAAGTTCATTTGTTTTCTTTCGAAGTGACGGGCAAAATAGATTCTTCTATTCCAAACAGGTGGAAACACGCGACAGAAACACTTCTTAAAAGCATTATCTCCGGGGCAAGAAATAGATTACAGAATTACTTACCTCATGTTAGAATGACGGCCTTAATGTAGACTTTTCTGAATCTGATATTTTGAATCCATTGGCAATCATGGAGAGTAAATATGCTTGCGTATGTGTGCGTATGCGTGTATGTGTATATGTACTAGTTTGTGCTTCTACGTGTCTGTGCGCGTATTTATGTTTCTGTCTGTGTGCGTGTTTGAGTGTATATGTGTATGAGTGTGTGTTATCCTGTTTGTGTTTCTTCATCCGTGTGGGGGTGTATGTGCGTATATTTGTGTACGTATTTGTATTTCTACGTTTGTGATCGGTGCGCGTGTGCGTAAGTGTGTATACATGCGCACGTATGTGTGTAAGTGCTCTGAACATGTGTGTGCGCGCGCGCGCGTGTGTGTGTGTGCATTGTGTTTTGTACATATGTGTCTGTGTGTGCATGGAACCTGAAGCTAACATTATGAAATCACTGCACTTAGAAGATGTTCACTCCTAATATAAACATATGAAAATAAAATCTCACGTTCGACACATCCTACTTTTCTTTCTTCATCTTTTTCTCCTTCAAATCTACAGGAAACATTTCCACTCGACTACTGAACAAAGGGTTTTCCCAGTTCTTTCCATGATGGCCTTCGTTTTGATAAACTCTCTGTTCATTTACTTTGCATCATTTGTTCTCCTCTATTCTAATTATGAGTGCAACTAAAAAAAAAAACACTTTAAAAAATAATTTCTCATATCTCTTGGTGGTCTATTTTCTGATCTACGTTGATTTCTCTTTATCACTTCGAGAAATTCTTACTTTCCACTGTGACTCCCAGTTTCTTGTCTATCAATTTTGTTAACTGACTAAACAATATTTTTCTTTAAATATACGCTCCTATATTTGGGGCGCTGGTAGGTGTCGTCAGTGATGTAGTGTGCATGGGTCGCAGGGAAGTTTCGGATCTTTCAACATCATACTCCCCTAGCCAGGCTGACCCTATCAGAGATGATCAAACTCTGATCCACCCACTAAACAATATTTGTAATTAAGGAATTTTAACGTTATGCCAACTTGGCTAGAGTTATTCTATGCATAGAGATTAGGAAATTACATTTGTACACAAATATACGCACATATTCCCACACACGGATGAGGAAACACAAACATGATAACACGCGCTCACACACATATACACTCAAACACACACACACGCAGACATATAAACACGCACAAAGACACGCAAAAACACAAACAAGCATATACACACATTGTACGTTAAAATCATGAATTAAAAATATTGTTTAGCGAGTGGATTTAGAGTTTGATCATTTCTGATAGAGTCAGCCTGGAGAGTGGTGTATGGTATTGAAAGATCCAAAACTTCCCTGTGACCCATGCATTTTCGGTTTAGATATTTCATAAGAGTTTTCTTTTCTAATCGAATACGAATAGTCTGTAAAGGGTTATTTCCACTCCAGGTCAGTGTAAACTTTTGAGTCATAGCAATGAAGGTGTACTCCATAATCCACAGAATTCCAGAAATGATGTCTCAACATTAGTGTTGTACGCAAGATCTCAAACGCCATTTTTGTTCAATTGTTAGACTGCATGAAGTGCACCTATGATATATCATATTCAATAATCGAAATTAATTAGTTTCTATCCAGATGAATAAGAGATAATATCACTCAGTTTAGGTATGTTGGATTTCTGTTTTCTTCCTTTCGCTTTATATACATTGGGCAAGATTAGGTCTGCTGTATATTGGTATATATTGTCACAGAATTGAAGGGTTGCCACGGAAATGAAGCGGTGAATTTTCTCTAAGTTGATTTGAAGGTTTCATAGTATTTTCTTGTTCATTATCAAGAATGAAGGAACGAAACATAGTGGTAAACAGTTATATTTAATAGATAAAGCTCTTACATTTGTAATTGAGCACTTTATTTTAATTTATTTCATCTCAGAAAAATGTGTGTGTGTGTGTGGGTGATATATATATATATATATATATATATATATATATATATATATATATATATACACACTCACACACACACATATATACAGGGTCAGGCAAAATGATCTGACACCCGCCGAGTTATAGACAACTTTCGTGAACGCCTTCGTCAGTGTGTGGACAATAATAGATCCCATTTGACTGATTAAATTTTTAAAACATAATGTAACAATATGGCATTATATGTACTTTTCAAGAATAAAAACACTTTTTTGTTTCTTTACTTCATTTGCATTTTATTAAACCTACAAATGTGTCAGATCATTTTGCCTGACTATGTTTATATCTACACACACACACACACACACACACACACACACACACACACACACACACATATATATATATATATATATATATATATATATATAAGGTGTAAAAAAGTATCTCGATGTTTTTTAGTTTTTGAAACAACCTGTATTCTGAAAGAATTAACGTTCCATTCATTGTTCATTTCTCTCTTGCTACATACAACTTTAAACTCGGGACTTTTATGACCCACCTTGTATTCTGAAAAAATTAACGTTCCATTCATTGTTCATTTCTATCTTGATAAATATATTTTCAATATCGTTACTTTTATGAAACACCTTATATATATATATATATATATATATATATATA
>CM042150.1:78582106-78587106 GCA_023376005.1 Doryteuthis pealeii
TCCCACTTATTATGAGAGGTTAAAGTGCATAGACTATGTGCCATCATTTCCAAATGTTAGTATCTTGTCCAATTCCCGGGGAATCGTCAGATACTCTTGTATTCCTTTTGTTCAAGTTCGCTGCATTCAATTATGATTAACTGTTTTATTTTTATCGCCACAAAACTTCCACTCACTATTATTTTGTGTATCATGATTTTTAGCTTCCACAAAATGACCCAGGATTAAACCCGGATGCCAAGTAACCTCTAATGTGCAGAATCTTTCCCAATTTATTTCTATACAACATCAATGCTGTGACGTAAAGAGTCGTCTTAATTCTTCCTCTAATTTCTAGTTAATCTCATTTTACCTATAATATGTGAGGCATTGTTCCAAGTAAAATATAGTAGGTCCAAATATAACTTTACTGTTCCACGTTTTTCCAGCTTCCGTGCGGGATTCCGATATTTTCTCACCAATACTTCTGACCCCCTCTCCTCCTCCTCCTCTTTCTCCCCCTCCTTCTCCTACTTTTACTACTACTAACAATAATAATAATTATAATGTATCATTATAATCATATTCTTTATTGGAATCTAAGTTTTCATTATTATTTCCCTTACAATGGCTGATAATGTTCGAAAGTACCCGACATCTTTATATTTGTAAACATTATGAATTTGGAAAGTTATTTCATGGTTTCAAACATAACCAAAGACAAAAGAAAGTTTTTTTTAATTATCACAAAAGTATATACTATATATAATTTGGCCATTATCTTAAGAAATATACCTTATATATATACATATATATATATATATATATATATATATATATATATATATATATATATATATATATATACATTTTGGTACAGGCAATATATATATATATATATATATATATATATATATATATATATATGTATATGTGTGTGTGTGTGTGTATGTGTGTATTTATATTAGTGTCCATTGGGGATTATCAATCATCGCTGAATACAACATTGATTTATGAGTATATATTTAGCTATTGTTATTAGGAGCAACATTAATAAAAAAAATATATAAGCAATTACCACTTTATCTCTGTGTAGACGTACTTAGGTGTCTAATAATAAAGTTATTTTAGACATATACAAAAATCACATTATACATAATTGATTTAGCAGTTCGCTCAGTGTAAGCTGTATGACAGAAAATACAAAATAGGCCAGGAAGTCTCAAACTTTTTAAATCTTATTTCAAACGGAAATTCGTCCGCCCTTTCTTTCTTTGTTTCTTTCCTTCTCTTTTTCTCCATAAACAAATTCATGCAAAAATTAGTTAGCAAAAATATGCGACGCATTCAAGTCATGTGGAGAGATAATGCCACTTGTAATTTCTCTTTGATCATGTGAAAACAGTCAGATTCTTCTTCTTCTTCTTCTTCTTTGGTGGAAGGAGTGGCTCTTCTATCTGACAAAGACGATGATGAGAAACGTAATGAGTTCTCAAAAATTAATGACAGTCTATTAATGCGGTAAACCCGCTGTTGTCTGAGAATGGATAAATATAAGATCAAACAAAAATGTCTTTCACACACAATAAAATATAAAAAATAAACTCGCTTATCCATTCTAAAAAGAAGCAATAGTAAACTGACAATAGCAATTGAATTAATAGAACGATGTGGAGTAATGTTAAATATCTTTTATTGGATATGGAGTTTAATCCCTACCATAAGGTGAGCCACACTTAGTTAAACAAAGAAAAAATTGGTAAGGTTATTTCAATAATGCGCAGATTAGAATATATCAAATTCAAGTTTGTTTTCTTTTAACATATTCTCCAAATTTAATCTCTTGCAAACTTGAATGCATAGAAAAAGCATTAAGATGTATGCATTTAAATCAGAAATTATTGGCTGAGTATATTCGAAATAATGTAATGTCTTTCCAAATTCCTAATGATGATGAATATATTTCAAACTTTATCGGCGTATTTTAAAGGAAGATGATTTTATGACACGTGAAAATCTTATTATAATGGAGATTGTGTGTTTTTCTGTCTGTAACCGAAACTATATCACTACTCAAGTCACAATTTCCTTAGTTATTGATATTCACATTCTCCAAGATATTAATTTCCTTTAAAACTCAATTATTAATAAAATTATTTTACATTATTAATACTGTTAACCATATCTACATACTAATAACATGTAATTATATTTATATATACAACAAAATAGCGGTTTACAGTGTGAACGGGAAGGCTAATTTGCATATTGATATTAAAAATGTGATTTTATTAAATATGTGCTTAGTATTATTGATTTTTAACTGTTTGGTTTTATTTTAATGAATATAAGCAAAAATATCTTCAATGAATCTTAAATGAAATCCATTAAGAAGAAAAGATAAGTGTCATTTTATTCTTTACTTCCTCTTTTAACTAAATACTTAAATTAGAAAAAATAACAATGAAAGACGAGAGTGATGGAAGAGTAAGTTTCAGTTGTTCTATTTTTCGATTATATCCCCCTCTGTTTCAAATCTTTTTATCTTCATTCTTATTTAGTTTCATTAGCCTTTCTAATTTAATACAATATTTTATTACATTAAAACTTAGATACTTGCACCCGGAGGGTGCATATATTTGCTAGTAAGTATAATGGAAGCAATAAGGCAGTATAATAAACGCCGTGAAGATATTTTTACTGATGTTTCATATATTTTTCTTGCAATTCTCTCTCTCTCTCTTTCATTCTCTCTCTCTCTCTCTCTCTCTCTCTCTCTCTCTCTATATATATATATATATATATATATATATATATATGAGGAGTGTTGTATCTGAATAAATCCGACAAAATGTAGTTGAGAATAGAGGAAAATGTAGATAAAACAGTAGAGAACACCATACATTTAATTGATATTTAGCCCCATATTGGATGAAACTTCGTCGGAGCTTTATTGAACATAGTTATTTGTTCATTCGATTTTATAGTGAAAAAGGTGAATGGATGAGGGGTGAGGCAATGATGGGTGGGTTTGGGTTAGGGACTTTTTCTTTTTCTATAGGGTTAGTCGGTTGACTTAGAAGAGAAATTTGATATTGGCGTGTGAGTCATGTGTGTTGATCAGATGTGTTGATATGTGTCAGGGGAAATTTGATAGTGGAGGTGGCACGGAGTGAGGGGATGTAGTTCATTTGGTAGTGAGGAAATGTAGGTCATCAGTCTTTAGTTGGAAAAAAGTTTTGGGAGATTTTGGGATGGAATATTTTTATTTGGATTTCTATCTTATCCGTTTTCGAATTTGATTTTGTTCCCGTGTATTATGATTTTTGCAAAGATATATCGTGGTTGAACAACCCCGGTTTTGGTTTTATTATTTTGTTTATTTGCTATGAGTGCCGATTCGCACAGACGGCGTATGTTCTTATTGTGTATGGGTTTGAGCAACGATGAGTGGTTGAAATTTAATATATGGTTGAAGTCAGCTATATGTTTGAATAAGGCATTTTGGTTGTCGTTTGTCTTTATCGACCTTTTATGCTCGTAGACAAGTTTGTCGAGACTGCGCTGGGTTTCACCAATGTAGCATTTGTTGCAATCGTTGCATGGACTGGGTTAGATGCCGGCGTTGGGGGTGTTAAGAGCGTTTGTGCGTGTGGAGGAGCTGGTGAGGCCCCTAATTGTTTGGGAGGTGGTTTGCATTACTTTTATTTCTAGAACGGTTAGTGGTTTGTTATGTATGTTGGTTGTTAGGGTTAAAGGTCTGTGGGGGAAACTGGATGGTAGGATGGTAGTGGTAGTGTTTTTAGGTTTCGTGTTTGAGTATATTTTGAGGGCTTTTTTCTTGGCGTTTAAAATAAAATGTATAGGGTATTTTAAAGTTGTGAGGGAGTTCTCTATGTATTTTTATTCTTCTAAGTGTTGAGGGCTGCATATACATAGTACCCGTAGGTAGAAGCCTGTTATAAGGCTTCTACCTACGAATCTTCTCGGACTCGGGAACCTTCTTGTAAACGGAAAGGTTCCCGTATACGAGAAGGTTCCCGAGTCGGACAAGAAATGCCAGGAGAAACATCGACCAAAATCTTGTACAGATAACAATAAAAATGAGGACAAATAAAAATATACAAATAACACTAATTATCAAGCCTCATCTAAAAAATCAGAGAAATGAGATTGATTGTTCAGTTGATTTATTGATTTTAATGGCATTTCAACACGTCTAGGGTTATTTTATGCTTAGATGTTAGAGAAGCGTGTTCTTATTTACATTATAAACATGTTTCTAAAAAGTCTTTTTGTACATGTTTTTATCGAATACGAATAATCTTTATAAAGATCTATTTGACCCATAGATGGGGCCATAAAAGGTACTACCATTTCGGGTCAGAACGGACCAGGGGATAGTGACAATAAAAGTGTACTCTACGCTCCCCCGATCACCAGAACTGAAGATTTACCATGAGATATATTTTAGTGTAATACACTGAATGCCAATTTTTGTAGAGATACTGCCGGCTTTTTGTAAATCCCACCTACTAACAAATATTAATCTAAACTTGTATATCAAGTCTGTAAGAAAAAATAGTCTAACCTTTGCAAGAATTTCAGTTCGTGTGTGAAACCCTATCTAAAAAAAAAAAAAAAAGACCTTAATTCGGCAAATTTGTGAAGGGTCCGAAAAAATAACCACATGTTTGTAACCACATGAGATGTAGTTTAGTGTAATACCCAGAATGCCTCTTTTTGTTGGGATATAGGCTTTTTTCTAAATCCTAACTACAGGGAATATTTTGCATGAGAAAAGGGTGTGAAAATATCGCCCAGACGTTAAGCCGCTAGTTGTAGATGAGTGAACTGTGTTTCAAGGTTTGAGCAATGTGTAACACTTCGAAGATGAAAAAAAAAATGTTTCTACAACGGCATTTGCTATTATTTCTAATTACGCATAATTTAGTTAGAGAGGATGAGATCGATACGAACGATCATTATTGATTATATCAAACATTGGCTATAATTAACAT
>CM042150.1:78592106-78614606 GCA_023376005.1 Doryteuthis pealeii
AACACAAATCTTATGAACGTAAGTTTTTGCTAGTTGGCCAACACTTGTGTGTCAATGTGTAGAAGCCAATATGAGAACGTCGCTTATGTCTTCGTCTTTGCTTCTCCAGCAACGCCCTGCATGTTTGCTTGTTTAACTTGGATGGTTTTCGAGATGGGATGTAAATGACTCCATAGCTTTCATTTAGTGGAGTGCTGCCTTCAGAATTTCTTTAAAACAAAACACAGCATCCTTATGTAGTGTTTTTTCTCCAAGCGTATCGTGAATTTCTAAATGAGGCACCCATATAATAATACTGAGAAGGCTTGAGAGAATTCCCTTTTTTTTAGATTGATCTGTCAACAGTAGTTCCTGTTTTATCTATGCCTATGTTGACATATTTCAATGTTTTGTAGGCAGGCATTGTTAAATAACACGGTACATTTCTTCCAATGGGCCGGGTTAGCTCAGTCGGTACAGCGTTCGGCTAGAAGCCACAAGGTTCCTAGTTCGATACCGGCCCTCACCAACTCAGCGTATGTGTAGCACAGGGATCTGTGCGGTAAAGTAAGGAGCTGATGATAGGTGTGGCGCTCCACCTCAGACGCTAAAAATAATCTCCTTGGACTAGCGCTATTGAAAAGGGGATATACTCCCTCGCTGTCAGGCTGATACCGACATTAGGCCGCCCCGACGACTTTACTTACTTACATTTCTTCTATATGATCTTGATTTGTATCTTTTACTGTCTTCTGGCTATCTCTCTATGGTCAGGATCCAGTTGATATAGGATTTTCCCCATACTTCCGACTGTTTCCTCAGCCATCAACAGCGGTCTATATCTTTTAGTGATAGTTATTTTTTATTCCTTTTCTCGTTCTTTTATCTATTTTGTTTTTAAATTAGGAGAGTCTGTTATTTTTAGAGGGTTGCTACAATTAGTGTATTAGTTATCAATGATGTTTAGTATATTATGACCTATGTTGAATGCTATTTTATTAATGTTATGTTTTTTTATACATATCGCCTCAAGAATTTGTAGGCGTTTCTTGTTAGATGATTTTTAGTATTTTCAGTGTGGATTTTTCTAATGTCGGAGGAAGTGAATTTATCAAGATGTTTTGTAATTAAATGTTGTTTTAGGGCACTAGTATGAGAGAGATGGTATGTGAGAGTGTTGTGGTTATGTCTAATGTAGGTATGTGGCCACACAGCTTCTCTTTTGTGAGGTACTGCTTTCAAGATGTCAACATACTTCTAGCAGGATATATAGAGAGGTCTGCTAATTGATTAAAAAAGAACAGCATCAGACTTTCTTAGTCCTGCTGGACAAAAGACTTTCCTTAGTTCATCCTTAATGATTTCATTGCGCTTGATCCAGCAAAGTCTTGTTACGGGGGTAACGTAGATGTTGTAGCACACAAGGCGTAATATTTTCGTAACGAAACGTTATATAATACTGTAACAGGGGAGTTTGGCGACCATAGTGAGAAAATATTAATGCTGAAATGAATTATAAATCAAACAAGAAAATAAATTACAGAAGGTTGAGTTGAAACATATTTTGTCTTTTTATGTATTGGTTTTAGTAATGAACAATAAGCGTACAAAAGATCTATTGTGTGCGTATCATTTTTGTATACATACAGTGTACGTAAATAATTGAATATTCTTTTTTAAATGCTTACTCAAGTGTCAGTCCAGATATTACTTAAAAGAATAAGACTTAGATACTGTCGTGGCCGATATTTTTTGGTTTGTCTGTCTTCTGAGAATATTGGGACTGCTACTGATTATTGGTGGGGATTTTGGTCTATAATACGCATTAGTTTTTGGCAGCAAAATATGGAAAATTTATTTCTGACTTGTTCTATCTATACACATGACATACGGGATTTAGGGACTACGCTTGTTATTCTTTAGGCACCGTCTATAATCTTACTTTATAGCTATGTCTCCTGTTTACTTCTATTGTGTTTATTTATCTAAATGCACCGTGATTTCGTTGAAGTGGATCGAGCTGATAATGCTGATATCGATGGGGATTTTAATTAGCACTTCTTAGTTATCTCTGTGATATCGACAACCTAGATAATTAAACATGACATCCAGTACTAATGCAGGCTCAGTAAAATTATCATTTGTAAAAATCATAATTCCATACGGTCAGTATTTGCACGAAACGTGATTTTCAAAATGATCAATTGATTTTTTATACAACGAGGAATAATTATGAAATGCTAATTAGAATTCCACCCTTCTTCCCAAATAAAAACATCAATATCACCATGTTTTAATACCGCGACATGATTATATTGATGCGGCTCAAGACTATAGTTTTATTTGGTTTGGTACAAGACCAGCAGTTTAAGCAGCAACTATAAGCAACAACAGGTACTATAAGCAACCCGAGTCCTTTGTTCATACAAAGAATGACTTGATTCGGCATCAAAAGATCCGAAAAGTGTTTGTATGCCGTAAAACAAACCAATTAATCAACCAACCGTAAGTATAAAGTACACAATGAAAATCAGACTGTATTTTCTCGCTAACATTTCTACCACACGAAATACCCACTACGAGTCGTCTACTATATAACAACTTTCCCACCATGTTTAGCTCAATCGGTAGAGCGTTTGGCTAGTAGACATAAGGTTCCTAATTCGATACCTCTCCTCGCCAACCAAGTGTATGAGCAGCACAGGGATCTGTGCGGTAAGGTCAGGAGATGATGGTAGGTGTGGCGCTCCACCTCAGACGCCAAAAACAATCTCCTTGGTCTAGTGCTATTGAAAAGGGGATATACTCCCTCGCTGACTGGCTGATACCGACTTTAGGCCGCCCCGTCGACTTTACTTACTTACTTATATATATATATATATATATATATATATATGTGTGTGTTTGTGTGTGTATGTGTGTGTGTGAGTGTGAGTGTGTGTGTGCCCTAGCCAAAACGACACATCATAGCAAAACATTCTACTATATTTTAAAATTATGGATAAAACCTATGCACTACGCCTAAGAATCACCCACAATTTAACTATATATATATATATATATATATATTATATATATGTGTGTGTGTGTGTGTGTGTGGTGTGTGTGTGTGTGTGTGTGTGTGTATACCTTTTATGAATTCTGAATATATTTTCATATTACTGAATACCAAAACTTAATTAATCCTGCTTTCGGACGGTATCAAGTGTCAATATTTATTCAGATTTTAAATAGAAATCCCAAACTAGCATTAAAAACCCAAAGGAAAACATTTCATGGTATGTCAATAATTGGTGAATTATTTGATATCGAAGTCAGTCTTTATGCAGGCAATTTTATGGTGTCAAACAACTAATGCTAATGATTTGTAAACATCTACTTTAATTCCCTATTTGCTACTAGAAGAATGCGACAAGTTTCACACCATGTTTATATGTTTATATATATATATATATATATATATATATATATATATATATTATAAACATGGTGTGGTGTGTGTGTGTGTGTGTGTGTGTGTGTGTGTGTGTGTGTGTGTGTTGTGAAAGTTGTAATATAGCGAAAGTAAGTTTTTAAGCAGAATAAAACTGATTTGAATTCAGTTTTCATCCTCCTAGACTAATTGTCTAATCTAAGTTTAAAATCAGCCTACTGTACTATTTACATGGGAGGGGAACAGATGTAGTCATATCTTTTCCAATGTATTAGTATTAAGTGTAATGCAAACAGCCTCGTCCAAGATTTGATCTTGGTTTGCCGATCCTATTTCCTATGATGATAACCGTTAAGCCAATCGTGCCTCCAAGTTCCAATTTCTAACAGCAATAATTTGCACAATGTAATATGGTTTCAAGTATTTCAATCAATTATATGGTTTCAAGTGAGTAATAAATCTACTGTTATGTAAAAAAGTATAGCTCCAAGTAAAAAAAATATTTTGTTATAAGGTTTCAAACATTTCTATATAATACTAATAACATTCTAACAAATCTATTTGACTCATAGATAGGACCTTAATAGGTACTACTACTTCGGATCAGCGTTGACCTGGGATCAATAGCAAAGAAGAGGTAACTCCCAGAGATCGAGAATTGAATCCTCAGCACTGGATGGCCCCATCGACATGGCACATCTCAAAAGATGACGTAGCAATATTTGGATGTGAGCATCGGTCCAAATGAAATCGGTTAGTTTCCATCCTAGCAGAAATGTGTCATCTTAAATCGTCATGGTGAGGCTACTTCCTCTAACCCTGACGTTGAGTCAATGAAACTAATCTACTTCTCGTTGCTGCTGATCCACACCACTCCCCCGTACACGCTCACTTAATTCTCTAGGATGCAACCAGAATTGAAGCTTTCTTTGAACGACCGGCTGATTGGGTTCCACTTGGTCTTTGAGCCTACTTTGGTAATAGCAGCTCAACGGTACTGTAATTACAGTAATGAGAACTGGATGTCTGACTGGGACGAGCTTTGAACAATTTCGCTTTGATTCGTTCTTTTCTTAGAAAGCGGCTCAGAGACAGTTTATATGGTAAGTTTGAAAAGGCGTGTAGATTACGATCCATTGAAAGTCCTTTGAGTCGATAGACACTCGAGTCGATTCGATACTTTCCGAACTAGTTGGTTGTGTGGTTTTTAATTTGATTGGAGATTTGCGCTACAATAATCCCAACTATATATTGCTTTTGGCAAGAAAAAAACTTTACTTCTGATATATAATGTTATCTGTGAATCTGGTGAAAGATGGATCTACGCCAGGACCTTGGCACATCTCTGGGTAAGGGTAAATGGAAAACCAGCAGATACCAATGCTGAGTTTTCCCTTCTTCACGACAGTATTTCTTGTCGAAGAGAACGGCAAATGATATATTAAATAACATTAAATCACTGCAGTACTATGTTGAACAAACAGTCTGATTGCATCAGTGACTCCAGCTCTGATGTTTTCACTTAATTGCGGCAAGTTACCTAGCACTCTGGTAAGACATTTGTATTTAGATTTTTCCGCACCCGGGGCCGGTTGTCCTACTACGGCTATTGAGCTTATTCTAACCTACTATTATCTTTATTAATTTTGGAGGCGTGCTTATCGTAACAGTTATCTTTGTGAGAAAAGAAATTGGCTACCCCAATTCAAATCCTGAACGAAGGTGTTAGCATTTCACTTACTAATGGTCTCGTAAGCATATCACTTCTCCTTCACTTATGGTTAAATAGTAGGTTTGTCTGATTTTTATGTACGGGTTCAATGACATATCAATCATATTGATATCAATGATAATGGCATATCTTTTTATTGATAATAATATTTCACTTAACGCTTACACAGCAGTGCAATTTTAAAATCCTTTAATTCATGATTTATTTTGCATTTATTTTTTGTACTGGATAAAAACGTCATAAAATTGTGTCCAATTGGACACATAGCCTAGTGGATAAAGGAGTTAGGTTAAGGCAGTTCTAAGTGACAATTATCTCTAGACTGTAGGTCCAATCCTAGTCAGGGGCAGCAGTAACATAAAATAATAATCAGTGCAGCTTAACACCTGTACACCAGAGATAGTTTGCGGAATGAGAACAGGATAGCCCCATGGACTGAATAAAGGGTTAGGTTCAAAGGTCCGTGATGGCTCCCGATTATGACAAGAAGGTTACCGAGTTCGAATATAAGGTTCCTAAGTCCGAGAAAGTTTCCGAGTCCGACGAGAAATACTTGAAGAAACCGGAGGGCACATCGGTCGCAATGTTGTACAGATAACAATAAAGATGAGGACAATAGTCCGAATAATCGAATAATACTAATTATCAAGCCTCATCTAAAAGATTCCGAGAAATATGAACAGCCTAGTTCAGATTTTTTATTTATATCACCAATTGCATATTCTATGACGCAATCAATATAGGATACATATGCTCATCAGTAAGTCTGTGACCAAATAATCAAAATACCTTTATTTTACACTTATGTTATTTCTGCGAGCTTCATTTAATTTCTTCAATTTACTAAAAAGAAATTGCATTGGGAAATATTGATATCTTTTTAAAAGATAGATTATGAGAGAATTAATATCATTGACGAGATATTTGGATTCTAAAAAGATTCTGTTGAATCATAAAATAACAAATAATTAAAACTAAAACATTTACTTATTTATTTATGCTTATATTTATTGGAATATTTTTAAATTGTTTTGTGATTAAATTATGGCAGGGCAAATTTTCGGGGAAGTGCTATCAAAAAAATTTGCTGAAAAGCTCATTTTTATTTTATAATTTCAATAATGCAAATTATAATTTTATAAAAAAGATAATATATAGAACACATTTCCTATCATACTATTTATATTCTGGGTAGGTCTTCCTATATATATATATATATATATATATATATATATATATATATATATATATATATATATATGTATGTGTGGTGTCTGTGTCTGTGTCTGTGTCTCTGTGTGTTCTCTGTGTGTGTGTGTGTGTGTGTGTGTGTGTGTAAATATTCGTTCTGAACTCTTGATTTCTGGAAATATTTTATAGATTTATATTGTTAAAAAGATAAATAAAAAGCTCCTGTATTTTTCTCTCTTTTTTTTTGTCTAAAATCTTGTTCAACTGGGGTCAAGGACATTGGAAAGGCAAAATCCCATTGCTATTTGGGAGATTTGCCAAAGTTGTAAAATAAATTAAAATCTCTCGCGTGAGAAGAATATATAATATTAAAAATTTAAAACAGGCTTTGTCCATGTGACCAGTATTTCCATAATGTTTATGAACATAAACTTACAAAAACACTGATCATAAATATTTGAAAAACCTCACACACACACACACACACACACACACACACACACACACACACATATATATATATATATATATATATATATATATATATATATATATATATATACATGTATAAAACATGCTTTCATATGAAAAATATTTTCATATTAATAATTATAAAGTAAACAAGAGCAAGGATGGTTTAAAATCTAAATACTAAAATTATAGACCAATGTTACTCGATCTATTACTCCGAGTTTTATGAATTGCTACGACAGGTAGATGTTATTAGTAGTTACTCCCATAACGGAAGCTTACATACTCGCACACTTACTAAAATATATATATATATATATATATATATATATATATATATATATATATAATTCCCTCATTTTAATATATATATATATATATATATATATATATATATATATATATATAACAAAAAATATATATAAATTTTAAATAATTTTATTACAAAATTAAAAAATCCTTCCTAATTTCCGTTGATGTTTATTTTCATATTGGTTGAATAGGTGAATTCTTCTGGTGACGAACTTTGAATATGTCTTTCTTTTTCCTAATCTGTCAAAATAATGGATACATTTAAGAGATACATTTTTGCTGACCGAGTTTTTTTTATGGCGGTAGTGAAACTACAACATAATTTTTTTTCTTTTTGCAACATCAAGGATTTCATTTGGAATTCATATCACAGGACTATGAAATTTTTAAAAAAATAAAAAAATAAAAAATAAAAGTCTGTTTTCAAATGTCTTTAAAGGAATAAAGAATTCATCATTCGCACCTGAAGAGTCGGGAGAGTTAGACTATTTGTCTAAGCTCCCTGAAATAGACTATAAAGCTAAATCTCTAAGTCTTTTGTTATTTCTTTACTTATATATTTGCTCTGTGACTCTAACATTAAGAGCACGCATTGAGCTCTCAAACTGCGACAGGTTTTTTAAATAAAACTCTTCTGTCGTAAGGAAGATTTCTTCTCTGGACTTTTGTATTATATATATATATATATATATATATATATATATATATATATATATATAATATATATATATATATATATATATACATATATATATATATATATATATATATATATATATATATATAGTGAGAAAGAGAGCAAATATTACATAAATTTCTGGAATTACATTGACTTCTGCAATCATCTAAACTGCATCTGCCACACAATAGGCACATACACACACATTTTATATATATATATATATATATATATATATATATATATATATATATATATATATATATATATATATATATAATATTAATCCAAAGAGAACTAAAGAACAGTTCGGCTGAAATACATTGACAGATGCAGCTGAGATTAATCTGGAAGTCAATCTAATTCAGAATAATGACATAGACTGAGAAAGAAATAAAAATGAATAATAAAAATAAGATTTCCAGAAAAATCAAGCCTATAATCGTGTGGCAAATTTGAAAAATCTGCGCTGTATATCTTCAATTTCGGAAGCGTATCGTTCTTGCTTCTCGAATTACTAGCCCAAACTGATACTTGCATACGTTGTCATCGTGTAGATCATCAGAAGAAAATGATATATTATGTGTATTTTTCCTTGTTTGATGTTTTTTGAAATTCTCGTTGAGAGCAGCTGGGTAGACGTCATAGGAACGAAATTTCCCAGAGATAAAAAAGATAAAATCACATCTATCTTTTCTGTCGTCAATTCTCATGAGTTTTGAAAAGGCGCTTTTTGGCTTAATAATTTGCTGGCAACCGAGATAACAATGGAGGCTATTATATGTATTTAACAGACAACGTGTCTTTATTTACATAATCATATAGCAGATCATTGTATCATTTACTCACACAGCATATAATAATAATAATAATAATAATAATAATAATAATAATAATAATAATAAAGACAACACACGATGCTATAGTTAAACTACATTTTCTCGAAGGTTTACCTGTCATCACTCGAATAAAAAGGGTTAGGGTAAGGGTTATGGTTAGTTTTAGGGTAAGGTTCAGGGTTAGGGTTAGTATTATGGGTAATTTCCGGGTTAGGGTTAGGGTTTGGATTAGGGTCAGTGTTAGGTTTAGGGTTAGGGCTAAGCTACATCGGGAATATCCGTAATCTAATACAATTTTATACGTTAAATGCGATTCTTGCACACTATTCTGCATTTAGGCACAAGTTTTAGTAATCTTTTTTTTATAACAATATAAGGCTCAATAAGACAAGTTTCAGTAAAATATTATTATGTCTCGGGGTGATTTTTAGCAAAACTAGACGATTGGTCATCAACAAAATCTGTTACGAGGCCAGAAGTGATGCGTTAATATGTTGATAAGAAACCATGATACAAAATAAGCAAAAAAAGCAACAAAATAACTATAAAAAAAACAATAAAATAACTAATCACTAATTGTATCTTTCCCAGCGACAATAATTCGATCATGATAAGGCTAGTCTGGTTAATTTATTTATTGTCTAATTAATTTTAACGACACGTCGACCCGCCTATGATTATCTTATGCCAGTGTTGATTTGTGAGTGATGGTTAGTTTTATTATGTTTTTACCAGGATTTTTCTGGATTTTGACAATAATTTGTCAGTCGTTTTTTCTTAATTATTTTATTTTATTTTTTTGCTAAATCCCTGGGATTCACTTTGAGTTTAATGGTAAAGTTCAGGCTTATTGTTAATTTTTTTTATAATTCTATCTATTTCATGTAGGAGAAAATGTCATTGTATAATTTCGGCACAATCACAACATTCTATTAGAACAGTATAGGATTTTTAACATGCTATGAATTCTGGCTGTTTTTCTTGTTTAAGTAAAAAGGAGTGTTTTAGTCTTAAGTGACCTATACGATAGTCTGACTAACTATTTATTTAGAACTGGAGAAGAAAAAATGGTTCCATATCTTTTCCAAGGGCATTAGCAGGAAGTCACAAGACTAAAGAGCACATTTTATCCTACGTTTTTACCTATTGCTTGGAGTTGGCGAGGGAAACCGGTACATGCCTTTTCTATTAGTGTGACTGAAAAGCAGTCTCGTTCAGTATTTGAACTTGGCTCGACAAGAACATTCCTTTTGACGATAACCGTTATGTTACAGGTGCCTGCAACGTTATTCATCTTTGCAACATTTCTATAAGTAATGGTATTTATCTATCTAAAATATTCCGACATCCTCATGTAAAAATCATCAGACAAACAAATAGCCTAAATAGGTATATGCTGAACTCGTTCCCAGCAATTCGGATATACACAAGGGCGTAATACTAGGCATTAAGCTTGGATCAAACTTCCCTATTCAGAAATAATGGATTTGCGAGATTAGCTTGCTAACCATTACAACATGATATTCTAAGGATGAATTTACCCAGGAAGGATGCCAGAGGGTTAATATTCAAGCGGAGTAAATCTTGTTTGAATTAATAGTTTTCCTTCTTCTTGATTGGTTACTTAACAAAGGCTAAATTACCTTAAGTCATACTATTTACTCATAGTTGGTTGGAGAAGAAATGGTTTTATGTCTTTCCCAATGGCATTAGCACAAAGGAAAATGCAAAGATCCTTATCTAGGATTCGAAGTTATGTCAATGATTCTATTAGTGTTACATACTGACGTTCTCACAGTACCAAATCGATATAATGTTGTATACTCTTTTCTTACTTCTTACTTCTAGTCGTCTTCTCTTCTGGCCGGCTTAGCTATTATGATTTCTACATTACCTTATAAGAGTATTAGGGATCTAATAACTATGTAACATTAGCTACGGTAATAAACGTTGCAATATGTGCGCCTCTCGATTCATGTTTGTATTTACCCAACCCCTCCATCACGGACAGGATGGAATCAAGGTCAATATTTAAGATTTTTCTTTCTCCTAGACTGGTTGTTAAACTAATGCTAAAGGACATAGTTTGCAATAATATTTTCCCATCGTTGACGGAATAACAGATATATGTATGCCTTTACCGGGGACTTTAGCATTGCTGAATTTATTTCGACAATAACCGTTGCAAAAAGAGCGTGTATATACATATACATTGGCTGGTGCCTGTTGATAAATTCGTTTTTCACTATATTGCCTAGGCACAGATGCCTTTATATGATTTAGATCAGACAGTCTTGAAAAACAACATAAAACATATTTTTTTTTACTATAATACAATAAAGGGTCTTATCGTCTGCTATAAAACACGTGTGCCTCTGAAGCGAAATGAAATGAAATAGATTAATCTATCAGGGAAATTATATTGAAGCCCATTGGGACTTACGCTGCTTTTATCTGTTGGAAGTACTCGATGAGATACGGACTCAGAGACAGTGATATTAAGAAAAGACACACGGACACAACAAACGTACACACGTCCAACCTCACATACATGCAATGATAACTTATTACTTGAAATCATTAACAAAAGTATGAATGATTATCAATTTTAAACAGTTTTGAGGGGAAATTGATCTGAAAAACTGAATTTTCATCACAGATGGTCTCTGAGGCGACTATATAATCTTCAAATTTAAGAGCCTTGTAACGGTTAACTCAATTATGATTTATTGATACTCAGTTTATTATCAATTATACACAACCTTCCCTGATCGTGAGCATTATCTGTCTATATATATATATAAAAAGCCATATCAAAACACATCGTATGTTTATTCACTTCTCATATATATATATATATATATATATATATATATATATATATATATATATATATATATATATATATATATAGTTTGTTTGTGTATTTCTGTCTGTATATTTCGGAGTGATAGTATATTACGCTTTAACCTTTTAGATCACATTAATGTATCTATCTATCTGTCTACTTATAGGAGTCTACTCATAATTTTTCTAATCTATTCATATTACAATTTATCTATCTTAATCATTTATATGTATACACACACACACACACACACACACACACACACACACATATATATATATATATATATATATATATATATATGTGTGTTTGTGTGTTTGTGTGTGTGTGTGTGTGTGTGTGTTTACTGTGCCAATAAGAACCCACCATGTTATTTGATTCATGGTAAAAACGGAGAAAAGAATCAAATGAGTGTTGAATATAATTTTAGAAAGTCAGTGTTTTCCATATTTATTACCTAAAATATCTGTTCACGCTGGTCCAGCAATCCAAAGGCATACTGCAACATGCATCTTAGTCACCATAAGACTTTCATCTTAATAATGCATAACTGAACAGAACTATGTGCTTAATCTGATTAATATGGATGATTATTGAATTTGCTTACCATAGAATTCAGAACACAAGTAAATTGCAAAACATTACTTAAATCTTGGAAGCGCGCAAATCAGTTATCGTCGTGAAGCAATGGACTCAACGAGCCGAGTTCAAATACTAGACCAGGCTGATGGCGTTACACTTTGTGTTAATTCCCTTAAGAAAAATAGGAAACTTTTTTTATTTTGTTATCTCTAAATAGTTTAGTGTTTGTTTTTTTTTTAAATTGTTTTTGTTTGTTTAATTGCATATCAACCTTCGGGATTATTTAATGCCAAATCTATCCTTGTTGAAGAACGGTAGTTGTACTATTTATGCCATGGCTAAAAAATAGGATGTTAATACCTATATCAAAGTATTAGCCCAACGGTGAACGTAATATAGCGAATGGAGTTCGATCTTTGTCGGGGACTAACACGTTAACCAGGTCCTCCTAGGTAAATAGAAGCGTAGATTGAACTCTTAAGATTTGCTAACGTAATCGGTTCAAAACAAGGAAATGCTCTGGATTCCAGACACTGATGTGCACTATTCCTATACTATCTGCTCATTCCCAAAGTTTTACTGGTCCCACACAGGCCTTAGCCACTATAAAAAAAATCATATATGTAGGTTATCCACCGGTTCGCATCGTTACAGCTGGTTTGATTTCCGCGTTTCCCTTCGTCAAGATCAGTTGATATACCAAATCCGTCTTATTGTTTATACATAACTAGACAGAAGGGAAGTGTTTGTTCCTTTCCCAATGGCATTAGTACGAGGTGACGATACTAAAGAACACAGAGTGCTCTGTCATTTACTCATTCTGGGGTGGAAGAGAACGGAGATTCATGCATTTTCCAATATAATTATTGCGAACCCAAACAAAGCCGTCTCCTCCAGGATAAGAATTTTGCCCATCGAGTACATATCCAATGACGATAAGCGTTACACACAAACTCATCAAATTTCATCCATCTTCGTGACGTTACATTACTACCCTTTTTTCACTATAGCTAGATCAGGGAGATTATTTTGCTGAGCTGATATGCCACATCTACCATCAGCTCCCAGTTGCTTTACCACATAAATCAGATTATCCGAGTTGTGCTACTCATTTTGCTGAGTTAGCGAGGACCAGTATTGAACCCGGAACTTTGTAATACCTAGGTCAATGCTCTAACGACTGAGCTTAACCGGCTCCTAAAGATAAATCTAAATAACAAGAAAGAGATTATTTTCATGTTATTTATGAATTTATTATTCTGTGAAAAATTTCAATTTCATAGAAAATTATATAAGCGACACTTAAGATTAATTGATTTTTAAAAAATTGTTCAGATTGTTAGTCTTATTGAATCAATGTTCTGTAATTTCTGTAGTTTGAAGAAATACCTATGAACCTAATTATGTTACCTTTCCGACATCCTTTAGTAACAATCATTAAAAAGAAATCCAATAATCCGACTAGACATTCATCCAACCCTTCCTCTACGAACAGGATGTGATATAAAAGCAATTTTAAGCAGTGGAAAGCTTGCTTGAATTCCCGATTTTCTTTATCATTGACTATATATATCATCATCATGTCGCGCAGGCAGCACGGATATCCATGACAATCTCTCGCCAACCTTCCCTATCATTCATCGCCCAGGGAGTTCTTCCTCGCTGCAGCCAGCATCTTTACATAGCTGGTCAATGTAGGTCCTTGCTGGGCGGCCCACACTGGCATGTCCAAGTGTTGGCTTCCACAGGAGAACCTCGCTTATGCGCTCGTCCTTATTTCTCCAGCACTGCCCTGCATTCCTAGTCCATCTCACTCGGATGGTCTGTGAGATAGGGGGCAGGTGACCATACAGCTGCTCCCTTGTGGGATGCTGTTTCCACGACTTGTTCAAAACTGCTCACAGCATTCTTGTGCAGCTCCCATCTAGCTTATTCTCGAGGCGCCTCGTTAGGGTCCAGGTTGTGCAGCCATACAGCAGTACTGATATGACTACTGCCTGGAAGAGATGTCGCTTTAGCTTGTCAGTGAGATCAGATTTCCATATGACAGACAATAAGGCTAAATAATCCAGTTTACCCTACTATTTACTCGTAGCTGAAACGAGGAGCAAATAGATTTATACGTTTAACAAGAGAATTACCTCGAAGGAAAAGGCAAACAGTCTCACCCAGGATTTGAACTATCGCCGCCGAGTCTACATTTGTTTACGTTAAGTTAAGCGCAGCTACTAATGAAAAAATGTCTTTTTCATAGAACACAGATGCATCGAAGAGAAAAACCTGCGGTTTTCAAAGATACGAATGTATTGGTTCATAGAAGAATATTTCACATTAGTATTTGCATTATTATAATTAGTTTGTTCACACATCCAAGGTTTAGCAAGATCTTATCATTAAAACAAGAGAAATTCAAAGCGAGCAGAATCCGATATTACAAGCCTCTACCTGGGAATCTTGTTTGACACCAGATAAGAAAGAGATATAAATGATTTGCAATCCTATTACATAAGATAAAAATGAAGACACAGGAAGAAAGAGATAAAAATATTTTTAAGCCTCCACTTAAGCGAAAACTGTTGTTTTCTGTAAATAAATTTATTAAATAATACTGAGTTTTTTCATTCATTGTTTTGTATTGCTGTTGATATTACGAATATTTTTGGCTTTTTTTTTTCAAGGTAACACTTAACAAAAATATTATTGTTTTCTTCTATTTTTTTCTGTTGTTGCATTAAAAAAAAAAAATTATCTGGTGTTCGAAATAATTTATTATTTTTTATCCGCTTCTTATTTCTTTATTCCATTTGTTTTTTTGTTTTTTTTGTTTTTTGTTTTTTTTAGTAATCTGATAAATTCTTGTTTAAAATTATATGAAAATGAAAAAAATGGCAAAATCTTGCTCGTAAACTCTCATCGCCATGAAAATAAAAATTATAGATGGAAAGTGTTCTCTTGCGCCTGTGGTTTTCTGTTTTATTTCTAGAAGATAGACACTTGAAATGAAAGTAAATTATTATTTACAAAAAACAAAAAAAAAACAAAAAAAAAACAAGAAAAAACCAAAAAAGCACGAAAGATAAATTACAAATTTATGATTGTGTCGTAAGTCATCGTAATTTCTTTGATGGTTATTATTTTTACCTAATTTTCTTTAATCTTATTTCATCATTTTGATTGAAGAAACCGAAATAATGTTGAATTGTCTGAATTTCCCTTGAAGCAACACCGTCATTATTATTAATTTTTTAGAGTTTATTTTCATTTTTTTAATTGTATTTACATGGAATAATCAATTAAATAAGCATGCGTCCTTTATTTCTAACCATAGCATTTTCTGACATTATCCATCTGATACTCCTGCAAAAAATATTGAATTAGCGCACTTAGTTCAATTAGGGCTTCATTCAGTGGTAAGTAAATTAATAACAAATAAGATGGAAAACATTTTTATTTAATAGCGGAACATTCTGATTTCGTAATATATACATTAAATAAACGTGATTAAGCTGTTTAGATTATTGGTATATTTTTTTCCGAAGAATTGCTACTTTTGTTTATTGATTTTATACAAGAATTCAATCTTTTTCGTCGCATAATTCTGAGTGCACAGAAAAAGAAATCAGAGAAACGAGTTCAATACCAGCGATAATTTACATCTAATTCACATTAATGAATTTGGCAGCGTGTTACCCGGAGAGGCGATGGGTGTAGTTAGTAATCAATATTGCCCTCAAAGAGGCCCTGATATGGCACCCGACGAACTAACTAAAAATATCTATCGATCTATGTATCTATCGTTGTAAACATAATGATTTTAAGGTGTCTCCGCTCTTCCGGCGAGGCATAGAATATACCGACTACATCAGCTGTAGAAGGTTATTAAATCTTCCCTCTAAAAAAATGTGTGTTCTGGGTATGACATGATGATAAGTCTCTAATGGAGAACAATGGATCGCAGAGTCCCTCTTTCGTTGACATTATTCTGAGTTCCGCTCTGACCTGGAGCAATAGTACCAGTTAGAGTCTTATCAATTGGTCAAATTGATTTGTGTGAACTTATATTTAGGATGGTTTATAATGCATGAATACATTAACTCTTGCAACATTGATATAAACAAGAATTTCGTGTTTGCTGGTCTAAAACAATGTAAAAGAAGACACTATGCTAGGTCAGTTTGCTATGATTTTCTATAGGGATACATAATATGAATGGGCATATAGCGAAACATCACAATCTGATTTTTAACAATGATTTCATTCATCATGTATATAAAAGAAGACACTATATATATATATATATATATATATATATATATATATATATATATATATATACATATATATATATATAATATATGTGTGTGTGTGTGTGTGTGTGTGGTGTGTATGTATAGTGTCTTCTTATATAAGAAGACACTATATATATATATATATATATATATATATATATATATATATATATATATATATATATATATATATATATATATCAGTGCTCCAGATGTCGCAAAATGGTGATTGCCGAGTTGTCTGGTCATGGTAATTTAATTCATTCCCCTATTTGCGTAATTATATATATATATATATATATATATATATAAAGTCAACGCCTCTGACGACGAATAACACCGAAAAAGTGTTATTCAGAAACCAATGGTAGGACCGACTTTTAAATTGTATTATTAATATATATATATATATATATATATATATATATATATATATATATATATATATATATATATATATATATATATATATATATGAAATTAAATCAACATACAGAAGGACGCTGATTTTGATCTCTACACGTGCTCTGATTACTATCGATATACCGCTTCTTTAACGGGTGTTCTTTTTCTACGTATGTGATCTTTTATCCTAAATCAGATATATTACCTGTTCGTTTAATCTCGACTAAATTAAAACACATTTAGCTGTTATCAATGTAATTTTACTTCAATATAGGTAAATATATTTCTTACCCGAATAAGGTTTTTTTTTTTTCTGTGGGTGATATTTTGAAATCTCCAACTCTTGCAAACATCAGCTTTATTTCTCTTTTTCATTTTCATTTACAAAAAATCAATTACTCACCTAAAAAAGAAAAGAAAAAACAAACTTAAAAATTATTGAAGACAAGGGTAAAAAAAGACCTATTTGAAAATATAATATATATATATATATATATATATATATATATATATATATATATGTGTGTGTGTGTGTGTGTGTTGTGTGTGTGTGTGCGCGTGTGTGTAAGCGTATACATATATATATGTATGCAGGTAAAATTCTTAATGAGCGAGAGAAAGTAAGAGATAGAAAGTGTTTATATATATATATATATATATATATAATATATATATATATATATATATATATATATATATATATATATATATTATATATATTATATATATATTAAGATTTTTTATATAAAAAAAAAAATAAATAAATATGTTTTTTAAACATAAATGTGCATTATTACGCCTTCAAAAATATATTATATATAATATTATATATATATATATATATATATATATATATATATATATATATAATATGTGTGGGTGTGCGTGTGTGTGTAAAAGAGAGAGAGAGTGTGTGCGTGTGTGTATATAGATATATCCATATAAAGTTCATAAATATGAAACTTGATTTGATGGTTGTGAGTGTACCTTATTTTACTACACAATCTATCTCACCCAACACACACGAAAAAATGGTTTACTGAAAGAAAAAAAACAAATCTTAATATAAATGTCTAATTAAACTATTTTCTCCTGCCTCTTTGCCCCGACCACACTATCTCTCCTGTTTAATTTACTCTGAAATCCAATGAACATGCACCATGCAGATGCTCACTCATATATGTACACCGGAAAAATTACTTTAGATTTTTTAATTTAATTTTTACGGACATGTGTGTTTCTCCATAAATATGTAACACACAACAAATTCGGAAAGTTAAACTTGAAAAAGAGATCGTTACAAAGAAAAAAAAATATGTATCTAATCCTTCACACTCCACTCCTAATTTCTTAATACTCCACCTCGTTCCGTAGTCTCTGTACATTTTGAAATTAGATTTTAAAAAGCCAGGAGGCTGAAATAAAATTATATATGACCAGTAAGATTTATATAACTATATATAAAAAGGAATATCGTGGTACGAGCGTGTCGACGTTTTGGAAGAAAAGAGATGCAATTAAACATTTAAATTTCGGATAAACCTTAATAAGTTTATAATTAAGAGGCGTACAAAATTTAGCAATTCATTTTTACTGATTAAGTGATATAATTGAATAATTAAACAAAAATCAATCAATTTGTGAAACTCTTCCCAGTTCTTTATAAATGAGTACAAAAAACACTCCATGGTTTAACGTATGCTACCTATCATTGGACTCATCTAGGTGAATATATTTTGCCATACGGTGCCTTAAGTTTCAGTTTAAGATATTTCGATAGCAGCATATGCTTACCAGACCTTCGGGCCTAATGTCCAGTGTCTTCGGCCATTGAAACGATGTAATATAATACTAGCGTGAATATCAGGGGGCCAATTCCCCGGAAGAAGCTGCCCCCTCGACGAAAATCGGTAGACCTGGGTTTTTTGCCCAGTGCCTGAGGCGCCTCAAACCAGCTATGCCGGGGCAATACACAATCTTTTAACACTGGCCATGGCATGAGCTTTGGTTTATGCGTAGCTCCCCACGTAAATCGGACTTTGTGTTCATCTGACATGGTGGGCTAACGGAAAATAATTACTTTAAAAGATAAATTGCTACAATCAACAGAGGCAGGGCCTTAAAAAATAAGAGATTAAAAAATTAAAAAAAAACGAATCGGAAAAACACAAACAAAAAGAAAGACAATATCAAAACAAAACAAAACAAAATAAATAAAAAAACAAGCTATCCTCTGAAGACGCAATTAATTTGGATTTTTATTTGTCGCTTTTTTTATGACGCTTTGTTTCGCTTCTGTTCGGGTTTTACAAAAAAGCGAAATGTGTGCCTGTATATTTTTGACTAGGAAACAAATGATCAGAACAAGGCACATTAAATTAATGAACAAATGTAGGGAAAATGTAATTAATTATTTTTAATAATTTCCATTGAAGATGTGATTACAAAGTCTTGATTTCCGGAAAGCATAATTTAAAATTTAAACTCTTTAAAAAAAAGAAAAAAGAAAAGGTTTTTTCAAAAAGCCAGAAGTAATTTAATAGATCATACATTTTCTCGATGTCATTACTGTACTGAAGACTTAATCGAAATAACTTTATTTATTTTTTAATTTATTCTTTTATTTATTTATTTCTTTGGTTAATTACTTCCTTTGAGAAAATCGATTTTTTCGATTATTTTTACCATTTTTGGGCAATATTGATTAAGTTAATATTTTCTATGATTTTATAATAAGTTTTCTCAAATTTAATGTATGACCAGAGTTCTATTTCAAGGTGTTAAGGAAATCAATGGGACCAAGATAATATTACTATATTTCAATACTTATTCTATAAAAGTATTTACCAAGCGTAGATTTATTAATTTCTCTGAGCTTTACAAAATTATAACGTCTGATTCCAGGGTGTCCATTCTCGCTTGTTGCACTACCGAAGTGCATTATCTGCAGTAGAGTGAAATATACTCTCTGATGTCAGTTTTATACCAAACAACGAGACCACAGTAACAAGATACTTTTGTACGCATACTGGCCCTAACATAAACATGAATTATATCAATAGATATGGCATACAACAACAAAACGTCTATACGATTCCTTGGTTGATTTTAATGGTATGTCAATCCATCCAAGCTTATCTTAAGTCCAGAGGTTAGGGAATCAGGTTCATTGTTCGTTGATATTTACATTTATTTCGGTAACTATGTCTTAAGAGATTTTTTTTCTGGGACACGCTTTTATCGAATACTAATAATTTTTAAACCAATCTATTTTACCCATGGACATGTACTAACAAGTACTACAACACATGATCAGAGTAGAACTGGGAGTAATGGCAGTTAATATGTACTCAGGATTACCAAGAACTGGAGCATCACCATCAGATGCAGGTTAGTGTCATACCCAGAACACCCCTTGAGGGGGCCTTACCATTCTCCGGAGGATACAGTCATCGTATTCTAAGCCCAGTCAACGGGACAAATATCTATAAGAGAGCAGATCCAGAAATATTGAGCCGTTACCATTATTCCTGAATTTTCCGCAACATTATCGGATAAAGGGAGGACGTTAATTGGTCCATATATTACTGACAATTGCCTTGAATATGCTGATAGTCTTCTTCACCGAAAGAATATGGTCACCATTAGGAAAAGGTGAAGAGTAATCAATTAGACAACCGTGTCGATATATTGCGCAGTAAAATACTATTTTTTTAATTATTTTTTTTTTTTACTTACGATTTTTAACTGCTTGCATTTCTGATATAATAGCAGCCATTAAAGGAATTAAAAAGACGACCCCAAAAAAAACACGTTGATGGATGGAAACAGTTTCGTTATTTTTTGTCCATAATATAAGTAATTAGGAATGACTCCACTCGATCAACTCTATGCACTGAACGTTTCAAAAAAAAAAAAAAAAAAAAAAAGAAGAATTTCTACGCTGCCTTTGCATATTTGCACTTCTATTAATATAAAAGGAATAAAAATAATAATAAGAGACTGAGCAAGTATATGCAGAAACTCGGGAAAATGCATGTATCCCATATTTTTTTTAAATTATAAAGCTAGGCAAATTATTGCATAAGATATTAATTACAAAACTTTCATATCAAGAAATGGCAATAATCTTACAATATATATATAATATATATATATATATATATATAATATATATATATATATATATATATATATATATATATATAATCCAAAAGTCCAGAGAAGAAATCTTCCTTACGACACAAGAGTTTTATTTAAAAAAAACTGTCGCAATTGAGAGCTCAATGTGTGCACTTAATGTTAGAGTAACAGAGCAAATATATAAGTAAAGAAATAACAAAAGACTTTTAAAAGAGATTTAGCTTTATAGTCTATTTCAGGGAGCTTTTATAGTCTATTTAAGCTCCCTGAAATAGACTATAACTCTAAATCTCTAAGTCTTTTGTTATTTCTTTACTTATATATATATATATATATATATATATATATATATATATATATATCAGCCGGTAGACCGTCCGCCTAGGAACCACAAGATTCGTGCTTCTAGAGCGGCCCTCGCCAGCTCAGCGTACGAGCAGCACAGGGTTAAGTGCGGTAAAGTTAAGAGTTTATGGTAGCGAGGCGCTCTACCTTAGGTGTAAAAGAGTCTCGTTCCTCTAGCGCTAGGGAAATTGGAATTTCCTTCCTCGCTGTCTGTGATATTATATATATATATATATATATATATATATATATATATATATATATATATATATATATAACAGGAAAATAGTGATAAGCAAAACAGAAATATTTCTTTTTTATGATATATCTTTTAATTGTTTTAAACTACTTTCGACTGTAGGTCTTCGTCAAGAGAAAAATGTTTCGTGAAAAAAAAAAGGTTTTAGAAGTTTTGCAAATGCTTTCAAAATATTTTATAAGCCACAAAAGAAGGGACATAAAATTTATGGCTAAAGTGGTATATCCATCTGTCAAGGAAAATCATCTTCTAGTTAAATTATCTTAGATTGTTTTTAAATACATGATGACGCTTGGTGCCTCTTTTTTCCAAATCCTTTGCCTCTGTAACCACTTCCATATATATATATATATATATATATATATATATTATATAAAGTAAAAAAAAGTAAGTAAAGTCGACGGGGCGGCCTAAAGTCGGTATCAGCCAGTCAGCGAGGGAGTCTATCCCCTTTTCAATAGCGCTAGACCATTTTTAGCATCTGAGGTGGAGCACCACACCTACCATCAGCTCCTTACTTTACCGCATAGATCCTGTGCTACTCATACGCTGAGTTGGCGGGGACCGGTATCGAACTAGGAACCTTGTGGTTTCTAGCCGAACGCTCTACCGACTGAGCTAACCCGGCCCCTATACATATATCTACACACACACACACACACACACACACACACACACACACACACACACACACAACACACCACACACACACATATAATATTAATATATATATATATAATATATATATATATAAATTAAGCCATTATTTTTATAAATACTACCAGAATTATAATACAATCATTTCGCTAATTAATGAATTGCTTTTCATGAGATTTCAAGTGACTCATTAAGCTCAGCTGTTGACTTACAATACTTGAAGTGAATATAACAAACGAGGCTTGAATATTGTATAAGGTTAATGATATTCACCCGTGGAGAATCATTTTAATGATTTTGTCTTTTTAATCCAGGACTTGATTTGCATACTTTATC
>CM042150.1:78619606-78632978 GCA_023376005.1 Doryteuthis pealeii
TTCCATTTTTTATTATACTCCCTTTGTTTCAAATCTTTTATTATACTCCCTCTGTTTCAAATCTTTTTATCTGTATTCTTATTTAGTTTCATTAGCCTTTCTAATTTTAATACAATATTTTATTACATTAAAACTTAAATACTTGCACCTGGAGGGTGCATACATTTGCTAGTATTTGTAATGTAGTGTAGAATTCAGATTCAACGGTTAGCCGTTAACCATGAGAATTCATGGAAAATCACACAAAAGTTTGTGAGTCAGTCTTTGGTCCCAATATCATTCGAGCACGCTCCACCCAGGAGGTTTACGTGGTAACGCCTATCACTAGGAAAGTTAAAAGTTATTCGGAATAGATTGAGAATCGGCAAGAGAGCCTTTACGGCTGGATGCAAAAAGCATTCCTGCTTTTTTCTTCACGCGCGTGTTAGAGTTGGTTCGGGTAATAAGGATATGTGAACTAAAAGAATAAAGTATGCATGTTTTATAAAAGCAACTAAGATGGATGAGAAGCGGGACGATACCCAAAATTACCCGATGAAGAGGGACCTAGAGAATTCAGCTCGATAAACGATGAAAATTACGAGACAGAACAGAAAACTGTTAGAAATAATTAATGATAATATATGCTATCGAACAAAAGTAATATAGTGAGAGGTATTTTTGTTTGACCACGTATCTGATATTTTCATCTCCTGTGAAAGCGTCGTCATCTCTTTCTTTGTCTTTGTCTCTGGCACCCAGTATAAAATATTAATTCATGGTCACGAAATATTAAAAGCATGTGTTTATTTTTTAAGCTAAACATATTCCTAGTCCTTAATGCTAAATTCTAGTCGACAATATGTATTTTAACCAACCCCACCACATTTATAGGATGTAAACAAATGGTCAAATTCTTAAGCGGGGTTTAACAGGTTTGAAGTCAAAGCTTTCATTCTCTAGACTGGTTGCTTAACCAAGGTTAAACAGCCTAGCCTGGCCTACTATTTACCCATAGCTGGAGCTAGAATAGTTGGATTTATACCTTTCACAAGTGTATTAGCGCAATGTGAAATACAAACCGTCTCGTGCAAGAATTGAACTCGGGTCGCCGAGTCCATTTCCTATGACGATAAACGTTACACCATGCGCCTTCAACTAATGTTTTTCTTATTAATTAGTTCTTCAAAAGTACATACAGCATATATAGATCCAGTCAAACAACCCAACAAATATATAATATTTAACTATTCATAATTCATCAAATTAAATGTTTACAGGGTTTTTAGATATTGTTGAAATAATTCATTTTCATATGAGATTTCCTAAAAATCTATTGAACAGGAAACTTCAGCCAGAGGAAGTAGAGACACTCTAACCATAAAGCAATCATTTACGACTTGTCTGGCCACTTATTTGTCTGTATACGTGAGTGTCTACCTGTCCGTGTCTATTTCAATAACACAATACGCTTCTATTGTGTCTGTTCAAGTAAATAACTTTCCAATCAGTGATCACAAGCAGAGAGCTTAGAGATCGATCAGGCAAGGTTGGCCATTCCTTTGTAGAGGTCTACAGACCGGCTGCTGTACTTACATGCAGTGCTGTCCGATCAGACAGCCGGCTGACTGATCTGTAGAAAATCGATTGGTCTATCGAACGAGCGACCGGGTGGGTGGATATACAACCTACCCCGATGTTAACTTTGTCTTCGTAGAGATTCAAGAAGACAAAATTATGTGGAGCGAAAAACCAGAATCAAACTAAATCCAGGTTGTGAACTTAGTATGTAAGCATATGTGTATATGTATGTGTATGTGTGTGGGTGTGTGTACACAAGCGGGTTGTTGTGTATATTTAGAAATTTGTGAATTTACAGTATTTATTAAGCGGAGGCTAGTATGGTGTAAGTAAAGTTGATTTCTATCCTCCTAAACTCTTGTCCAAAATTGATCAAAGAGTTAATAAGAGCAAATCCGCTTTCAAATTAAAATCTTTAATCGCAAGCAATAAAACAACATATTTTTCAGCTAATTCAATATTATAATAGAATCACAAATAAATAAGTGTACTCTGATTTTTTTAATAAATGTGTGTGTGTGTGTGTGTGTGTGTGTGTGTGTGTGTATTTATATGCATATATGCATTTATGTATATATACAGAATGAAAGATAGAAAGAGAGAGAGAGAGAGAGAGAGAGAGAGAGAGAGAGAGAGAAAGAGAGAGAGAGAAGTACAACCCACCTATGCCACGAGCAGGATGCGACGCAAGGTCAATGTTTAAAAGTATATTAAAGCTGGTTTGAATTCAGAATTTTCCTTCCTCTAGACAGGTTTTCATGCTTATGATAAAGATCCCCGTCTGTCCTACAACTTACTCATAGCTGAGGAAAGCGTTAAATCCTTTCCCAAATCAGCCAACTGCAGGAGCTGAACTCGTGTCATACATTTCATTTTCTATTGTTATACTCATTGCGCTACCCAATACATATTTGTATGTGTGTGTGTGATGAATATCAAAAGTGAGATATTGTCCATATTTAGTCATCTTTTTGGTGCTAATTGTTGATATAGGTTAACGTCCAACGTCTATAACTATAAACAAATTAGTCATTCCCTAAATGTAAGTTACTATATGAAAGCTATTTTACCATGTCAAATGTATGCTGTCTAGTTCATTTTCTCCAGTTGATGTTTCGCAGAACTAAATAATAATAGACCATAATGAAGAATCATTCTGTTCTGAGGAAATGGCAACGAATAATTTCAGTCTCAGTTCATTTGAATTCGAATCGAGTTAGATAGCTACTCTTCAGCTAAATTATTTCTTTAAAAGCAGGTTCTGATTTGAATTCTGGGTAATTGTAATTATTGATTTTATTATTTCTTTGACGTGACCAAGTCTGCAAAGCAACCCATACTCGAAAATGTCCATGGAACATAATTGCCAAAGTTATGTAACGGCATAGACGTTATGATTGTCGAGTTAACGCAACTTTAGACAGAAAAGACGTGAGAAATATCATACACATTTGGCGCCTAAATTTAAAGTGAGAGCAGTTACTTGGCGACCGGTTTCCAACAGGTAGAATTTGACACAAGGTCGCAAGTATGGAGCATCGATCGAGGATCGAACTCGTTATTCTGTAGTAATTGATCTGCGTGACCATTAACATGGGACGCCCTTAAATGTAAAGTGAGTGTAAGCTAACCTGAATAAATGAACATTTGAAATACTTTTTTGAAATGCGGTTTGGTCCATTTCCTAATTAAATAGAAAGTCTCTAAAATTAGTAGACTAGTTAATATACGTCGGTAGTAATATCTCATCTACTGAAAGCGATATCAACATAGGCATAGGAAAAGTATGGGCTGATATTGACAGTTGATCGACTATATGAAAATTTGACCTCTCTGTTGTCTTAAGATTCTTACAAACTGTGTCAGTAGTATTGCATGGTAGCACCACTTTGACTAAAAAAACGCTTGGAGAAAAAAGCTAGATGAAAATTACATAATCATGCTGCATGCTGTTTTGAAAGAAAAAAAAAGAAAGAGAACCCTATAAAACAGTAACTGTGTAGCCATTTACCTCCAATTTATCCAACATCAAAATAAGACGAACAAGAAATGCAGAGCACTGCTGGTGAAGTAAGGACGAATTAATAAGCAACATTCATCAGCACTGTACGGACAGTGGATGCCATGTAGAGGACTTACTAAGTGCAATGGCCGATAGGAACGGATTGCGAGATACTTAAACGAATCCGTACTGTCTACATACCTTGATGATGATGATGATGACGACGATGATGATGATGATGATGATGATCAATTGGAAATATGTAATATTGTAAGCAAGTGCTTTTAAAAATAATGAGCCACTAAAATGAAGATGACGAACGTTGAAAATTCATCGGTAAAACAACTAAAAGAAACAAGAGAGAGAGAGAGAGAGAGAGAGAGAGAGAGAGAGAGAGGGGGGGTGGGACGAAAGCAGCTTGAAGAGAGACATGTTAACAAAGGTAAAATCCTGACCGTAAAACTGAATATGATTAAATTCGCCATAAAAATGCCTATACCCTATATTCGACCTTAGTATAAAAACAGTAAATTTGGGTCATCGACTACGGCCAGGTCGTGCTGAAATCAACGGTTCCTGCTAGAATATTGAAGTTAAGCAGCGATGAGCCTGTTCAATATTTAATTGGTTGAGAACTAACGCAACAGCGGTTACTGTAAGCAACTAATAAATAATTAGGGTTATCTAAACTTTCAAAAGGAACAACAGATATCTAAGTGGTTGCGAGCGCGGGTCATGCGTACCGTTTACATAGACGGAAACTTGAGTTCCTTCCTCATTGAAAACCCATTATTGTTACTAGTAAATATATACACCCTCCGGGTGCAAGTATTTAAGTTTTAATGAAATAAAATATCGTATTTAATTAGAATGGCTAATTAAACTAAATAAGAATGCAGATAAAATGATTTGAAACAGAGGGAGTATAATCGAAAAAATAGAACAACTGAAACTTACTCTTCGATCACTCTTGTCTTTTATTGTTATTTTTTCTAATTTAAGTATTTAGTTAGAAGAGGAAGTAAAAAATAAAATGACAGTTATTTTTTCTTGTTAATTGATTTCATTTAAGATTCATTGAAGAGATTTTTGCTTATATTCATTAAAATAAAACCGAACAGTTAGAAATCAATAATACTAAGCACATATTTATTAAAATCACATTTTTAATATCAATATGCAAATTAGCCTTCCCGTCCACACTGTAAACCGTTATTTTGTTGTATATATAAATATAATTGCATGTTATTAGTATGTAAATATGGTCAACAGTGGCTTCGGCCTCTGGACCATTGATATAATTAACGGCGTCGATCCCAGCCCCCCCCCCCCAGGCAACACCTGCCCCCTTGATTTAAAGGGGCAGGGCTGGGTTTATTACCCAGCGCCTAAGGCGCCCCCTTGAGGGGGAATGCCGACGGGATCGACGCAATTTTTCACCTGCCACTCCATGAGTCTCGGCTTGTGGGTGGTCCCACATAAATAGGGCCTTGTGCCTGACCCGTACAAGTGGGGTACGTGGAAAATATCATGTAGATATGGTTAACAGTATTAATAATGTAAAACAATTTTATTAATAATTGAGGTTTAAATAAAGAATAAAATCATTGAGAATGTGATGTATAATAACTAAGGGAATTGTGACTTGAGTAGTAATATAGTTTCGGTTACAGACAGAAAAACACACAATCTCCATTATAATAAGAATCGCAATTTGAAGCCAAATACTGTAGCGCGAATGAAAATCTCTGATGTTGACCAATATGCTCAAGGCTAGTTAACCCGAATAAGAAGGGAACACATTAAATAACTAATTCAACTGACTGGGTATATAATACACATCTAAAATTTATAGATTTATATATCGGGAATATTATGTTATAAACAACACATATGAAGACAAAAAGCTGGGAAATACAAAGGTGTATCACCTACGGTCATCAAAATCATAAAATGTGGCCTTCCACGGCATTGTAGGTAACATACTCTCCATTAGAACCAGTTATCTCAATGCTTTTTTTTTCAAATATGCAAGTCCTAATCTCTTTAAAGTAGTAGTTAGGTAAAGTAGACGGAGTCGCCTATAGTTGATATCAGCCAGATAGCGAGGGAGTCTATTACCCTTTTCACTAGGGAGATCATTTTGTGTCTGAGCCAAGCTGTGTCACTCAAGGGCTAAGTTGGCGAGGGCCTATATCAAACGCGGACACCTGGAGTTCCGAGATGGATGCTCTAGCGACTCAGCTAATCTGGCCCTTAGTAGGATGTATTGATTACATTATGACTTATTCAATATCATCTAAAAGTTTAAAGTTTAGCTTTTGTTGCAAGCTTACTGAAAATGATTGAGGACGGTCTCATTTGTAGACAGTAAAATTCAAATTAGCTATTAAACATGTAAAGGCTCTCACATCTTGTATTTAAGTACTTTAGAGAATAAATGATTAGGATGTTAAGAAAAGATGAAAAATCCGAGACATTCAGATTAGACGTATAAAACAATGAAAATTATTTTCTTAAAAACGAGAAAATAAAACAAGATAATTGAGAACAAATGGCTTGACGTAAGCAATGTTTGCATAATCTATTGAGCGAATGTTATTGAGGAGAAAATATAGATACCTACGCAAGAATATGTAAACAAATGTTTCCCCCAAAAATTTGAACCGAATTATCTATTATTATTATTATTATTATTATTTTATTATTATTATTATTAATATTTACTCCTTCTGAGTTTTCCATCAGTATTAGCTGATGGTCTTTCACTGGAGTCTGAGTGACAAACAAGTCTCCTCAGTCTCCAGGACACTTCTGAGTATTCTGGCAGATTGCTGTAGCGCAGTGTTCTGAACGGTTTCTATCCTTCCTCTGATTTCCAAACTTTCCAGACCCTTTTCCAATCCTTTTGGGACCGTTCCAAGTGCACCAACTACAATTGGTATAACTTTGACTTTCATATTCATATTCATAATTATTATTATTATTATTATTATTATTATTATTATTATTATTATTTCACTTCTTTTGAGTTTTTCACACCAGCGTTGGCTGGTGGTATTTCACTGGAATCTGAGTGACAACAAGTCTCCTTAGGTTTCCAGGGCTCTTCTGAGTATCCTAGTCGATTGCAGCAATGCAGTAGTCTAGATGCATTATTATTATTATTATTATTATTATTATTACTATTTTACATGACTGACAAGGATTTAGAGCTTATGTGTTTCATTTAGCTTTTCATGGTTACGAGCATGAAGTCGCAAATGAAGATGAAAACATATAAAATAGCCCGAAATCACTGATGTTATATCCCGCGTACAAGTACTTTTGACCTTAGTTAGCCATTTTCTTTAGCCATTCAGAAGACTGAAAATTTAGTTTGGGCCAAAACGAGTAAGAATGCTTCGAGTTAGAGTAGGGTGTGTGTGCCAAAATTTAAGTTTCTCATTTAATATTTCAGACGTGTCAATTACATTATTATGGGATATTTTAATCGGAATCACGAAATGAAAAGTCATGCTCCCTGAAAGTGGTAAGGTTCTTCATGCCCAAGAACTTAGCATATTCACTGTGATACCAGGTTCATATCGTCTGTGATGAGGGGTGAGCGACAATGAACCACGGGCGTCAATGCCATCGAAAACATTCAGGTGTTGGACTAAGGTGTAAGGCCATGGACAAAGAGGATGCCCCACAATAGCCCGTCTGACTTTTTTAAAACTGATATAACGGAAAATTCACACTACATAATATTTCTCTGTTTCTTTGTCTCTCATTCTGTCATTTTCTTTCCTTTTCTCTTTTCTCACTACTCCGTTTTATACGTCGGTCTGCTTGGTTCACTGCGTTAATTTGGGTGCGTTCTCTCTGAATTTCCCCCACTTTACAACTCTTTCTTCATTTGTCCGTTCCTTCTTTCTCTCATTCTCTCTTTCTTTCTTTCATTCTTTCTTTCTTTCTTTCTTTCTTTCTTTACACTATTAATTTAAACTACAGTATAAATGCTTTGAAAGACAAACTCGAAAGATAATTTAACTTAGCTTTGTACAGCACGAAGTCGGTTGCCCACAAGGGTCCCCACTGATTAATATAAGAATTCTCACCTTTGCTATATGAAGAAACAACTTTTGGCATTTATAACTGTTAATATACAATGAAGATTTCTACTGACAAGTGGTAAATCACTTCTGAATTAATTAAGAATGCTAATGTGGTAAGCATATAATGAGTGTTATCTAGAAACTTTCTCTAAAGCTGCTAACTTGCGTGACACCGGATTGAAATGCTTGAATTGCTTGCCACAAGTGTTTGTCTGTCTTGTTTGCTAACGAGTCGCCTTGTATGAATTAGGCCTGGCATTACAATACACGCAATTCATCTGTTGGCCAAACTGACTTTTGAATGCTTAGCAGGAACAAGTCGTACTTATATTCCGAAATATAATATTACGAACTATACGGGAATCAAATCCGGCTCTTTGATTGCTCACAACATCTTCCTCGAATAAAGCACGAGAACATACAAAATTCGACCCAAGGCACAGACACACGTGTTTAAAGCTATCCCGCCATTTTGTTGTATAGCCATTTATTTCTTATCACGGTCTTATAATACTTATCCCATTTTGCCGTTTATGAAATTTTCTGCTGGTCTATAACTTTTGCTCTTCTTGGGACTTTCTATTTGTGTCCGTTGTTTCTTTTCTTTTCTTTTTTTAGTAATATGCACAAAGATTTAGATATTTTTCAGACGTCTTTGTTTAGCGATCACACTAAAGCACTCTTTTCTAAGTCTACTTCCTGTTCTCCCAAATCGCTTTAATCAATCAGCGACCAGGTCAGCGAATAGTCAACCTCTGTCAGTTTATTTTTACGTTTTTTCATGATTCAGAACAACCGTTATTTTTAATTTCTACTCTTCTGTTTATAATTTATCAGCACTCTATCTATTATGTAACATGTTCCAGCAAAAGTATAGTTGTGACCTATTGCTGCATTAAGCCTTTTATTATTAGTATGAGGTGGTGATCTAGCTTTAACTGTGATATAGGGCTTGAGTTGTATTGTAATGTACCGTTAGTTTGCATATTTCTGGGAAGGGTCAGAGTCAAGAATGTGTGCTCTGTCAATTATATAAATATTGTTTCCTAATGCTTCTATTGAGATATAATGTCTGTTATGTGTACTCATGCAAATGCCAGGATTATTTTTTTAAATGTATATAAAATATATATATCTAAAAACAAGCTTGAATGATATAAATAAAAAAAAACAATGCATAAAACTAAAATTATTTTGATATAAATACTCAGACAATTATTAAAACAAAAATAAAGAATAATAGAAAAAATATAAACACAATCTCACTATAAAATATTTAATATTTCATTTGCTTCTGACCATGAGATTCGAAAACAATTCTTCGCGATTATTTCCAGGGTTACTCTTACCCGGGGTGGTAGTATATTTACATGAGACCATTTATAAGTCAAAGGGATAATCTCTAAAAGTCTTCTGTTCATTTGGATATTAGAGATGAAACCAGGAAACTTATTGCAAGAACAACATTAATTGGCTCAAAATATGACTAGTGTTTAGCTTGTTAGGTGGCAATAAAATGTGTTCTTGCATAAGTTCCTGGTTCATCCTTAAGTTTCCAAAATGAACAGATTAGACTTTGTAGAGAGTATCTTTGAGCTTATAAATGGTCTCATGTAGAAAATAAAATAAAATAAAGGACTATACAACCCCGGGTAAGAGTAACCCTGGAAATAATCGCGAAGAATTGTTTTCGATCCTTGCATGTCAGAAGCAAATGAAATATTAAATATTTTTATAGTGAGATGTGTTTTATATTTTTTCTATTATTCTTATTTTTGTTTTTATAATTGTCTGAGTATTTATATCAAAATAATTTTAGTTTTTATGCATTGTTTTTTTATTTATATCATTCAAGCTTGTTTTTTAGAATATATATATTTTTATAATACATTTAAAAAATAATCCTGGCAAATTTGCATGAGTACACATAACAGACATTATATCTCAATAGAAGCATTAGGAAACAATATTTTATTAATTGACAGAGCACACATTGCTTTGACTCTGACCCTTCCAGAAATATGCAAACTAATCGGTTACATTACAATACAACTCAGCCCTATATCCGTTTAAAGCTAGATCACTCACCTCATACTTATATATAAAGGCTTAATGCTAGCAGATAGGTACAACTATACTTTTGTTCTGTGGAACATGTTACATAATAGATTAGAGTGCTGATAAATTTATAACAGAAGAGTAGAATTTAAAATAACGGTTGTTCCTGAATCAATGAAAAACGTAAAAATAAAACTGACAGAGGTTTGACTATTCGCTGACCTGGTCGCTGATTGATTTTAAAGGCGATTTGGAGAACAGGAAGTAGACTTAGAAAAGAGTGCTTTAGTGTGATCGCTAAACAAAGACGTCTGAAAAATATCTAAATTTTTGTGGCATATTTACAAAAAGAAAGAAAAGAAACAACGGACACAATAGAAAGTCCAAGAAGAAGAAGTTATAGACGCAGCAGAAAATTTCATTAAACGGCAAAATGGGATATAGTATTATAAGACCGTGATAAGAAATAAATGGCTATACAACAAATGGCGGGATAAGCATTTTAAACACGTGTGTCTGTGCCTTGGGTCGATATTTTGTATGTTCTCGTGCTTTATTCGAGGAAGATTTGTTGTGAGCAATCAAAGAGAAAGGTATATAACAAGTTTTCGGATTTGATTCCCGTATATATAATTTCGTATATTTAAGGTACTTCGTTGAAATGGAGTACCGACATTGTTTCCTGCTAAAGCATTCAAAGTCAGTTTCTCAACAATGAATTGCGATTGTATTGTAATGCCAGGCCTAATTCATACAAGGCGACTCGTTAGCAAACAGACAGACAAACACTTTGTGCAAGCAATTCAAGCATTTCAATCCGGTGTCACGCAAGTTAGCAGCTTTTAGAGAAAGTTTCTAGATTAACACTCATTAATAATGCTTACTCACATTAGCATTCTTAATTAATTCAGAAGTGATTTTACCACTTGTCAGTAGAAATCTTTCATTGTATATTAACAGTTATAAATGCCAAAAGTTGTTTCTTCATATAGCAAAAGGTGAGAATTCTTATATTTAATCAGTGGGACCCTTGTGGGCAACCGACTTCGTGCTGTACAAAGCTAGTTAAATTATCTTTCGAGTTTGTCTTTCAAAGCATTTATACTGTAGTTTAAATTAATAGTGTAAAGAAAGAAAGAAAAGAAAGAAAAGAAATGAAGAAGGAGAGAATGAGAGATAAGAAGGAACGGACAAATGAAGAAAGAGTTGTAAAGGGGGGAAATTCAGAGAGAACGCACCCAAATTAACGCAGTGAACCAAGCAGACCGACGTATAAAACGGAGTAGTGAGAAAAGAGAAAGGAAAGAAAATGACAGAATGAGAGACAAAGAAACAGAGAATATTTATGTAGTGTGAATTTTCCGTTATATCAGTTTAAAAAAGTCAGACGGGCTATTGTGGGCATCCTCTTTGTCCATGGCCTTACACCTTAGTCCAACACCTGAATGTTTTCGATGGCATTGACGCCCGTGGTTCATTGTCGCTCACCCCTCTATCACAGACGATATGAACCTGGTATCACAGTGAATATGCTAAGTTCTTGGGCATGAAGAACCTTACCGACTTTCAGGAGCATGACTTTTTCATTTCGTGATTCGATTAAAATATCCCATAATAATGTAATTGCACGTCTGAAATATTAAATGAGAAACTTAAATTTTGGCACACACACCCTACTCTAACTCGAAGCATTCTTACTCGTTTTGGCCCAAACTAAATTTTCAGTCTTTCTGAATGGCTAAAGAAAATGGCTAACTAAGGTCAAAAGTACTTGTACGCGGGATATAACATCAGTGATTTCGGGCTATTTTATATGTTTTCATCTTCATTTGCGACTTCATGCTCGTAACCATGAAAAGCTAAATGAAACACATAAGCTCTAAATCCTTGTCAGTCATGTAAAATAGTAATAATAATAATAATAATAATAATAATAATGCATCTAGACTACTGCATTGCTGCAATCGACTAGGATACTCAGAAGAGCCCTGGAAACCTAAGGAGACTTGTTGTCACTCAGATTCAGTGAAATACCACCAGCCAACGCTGGTGTGAAAAACATCAAAAGAAGTGATAATAATAATAATAATAATATATAATAATAATAATTATAATATAATTATGAATATGAATATGAAAGTCAAAGTTATACCAATTGTAGTTGGTGCACTTGGAACGGTCCCAAAAAGGATTGGAAAAGGGTCTGGAAAGTTTGGAAATCAGAGGAAGGATAGAAACCGTTCAGAACACTGCGCTACAGCAATCTGCCAGAATACTCAGAAGTGTCCTGGAGACCTGAGGAGACTTGTTGTCACTCAGACTCCAGTGAAAGACCATCAGCTAATACTGATGGGAAAACTCAGAAGGAGTAAATATTAATAATAATAATAATAATAATAATAATAATAATAATAATAATAATAATAATAATAATAATATGATATTCGGTTCAAATTTTTGGGGATATGAAAGCATTTGTTTACATATTCCTTGCGTAGGTATCTATATTTTCTCCTCAATACATTCGCTCAATAGATTATGCAAACATTGCTTACGTCAAGCCATTTGTTTCTCAATTATCTTGTTTTATTTTCTCGTTTTTAAGAAAATAATTTTCATTGTTTTATACGTCTAATCTGAATGTCTCGGATTTTTCATCTTTTCTTTAACATCCTAATCATTTATTCTCTAAAGTACTTAAATACAAGATGTGAGGAGCCTTTACATGTTTAATAGCTAATTTGAATTTTACTGTCTACAAATGAGACCGTCCTCAATCATTTTCAGTAAGCTTGCAACAAAAGCTAAACTTTAAACTTTTAGATGATATTGATAAGTCATAATGTAATCAATACATCCTACTAAGGGCCAGATTAGCTGAGTCGCTAGAGCATCCATCTCGGAACTCCAGGTGTCCGCGTTTGATATAGGCCCTCGCCAACTTAGCCCTTGAGTGACACAGCTTGGCTCAGACACAAAATGATCTCCCTAGTGAAAAGGGTAATAGACTCCCTCGCTATCTGGCTGATATCAACTATAGGCGACTCCGTCTACTTTACCTAACTACTACTTTAAAGAGATTAGGACTTGCATATTTTGAAAAAAAAGCATTGAGATAACTGGTTCTAATGGAAGAGTATGTTACCTACAATGCCGTGGAAGGCCACATTTTATGATTTTGATGACCGTAGGTGATACACCTTTGTATTCCAGCTTTTTGTCTTCATATGTGTGTTTATAACATATAATATTTCCCGATATATAAATCTATAAATTTAGATGTGTATTATATACCCAGTCAGTTGAATTAGTTATTTAATGTGTTCCTTCTTATTCGGGTTAACTAGCCTTGAGCATATTGGTCAACATCAGAGATTTTCATTCGCGCTACAGTATTTGGCTTCAAATTGCGATTCTTATATATAATGGAGATTGTGTGTTTTTTCTGTCTGTAACCGAAACTATATTACTACTCAAGTCACAATTCCCTTAGTTAATTATACATCACATTCTCAATGATTTTATTCTTTATTTAAACCTCAATTATTAATAAAATTGTTTTACATTATTAATACTGTTTACCATATCTACATGATATTTCACGTACCCACCACTTGTACGGGTCAGGCACAAGGCCCTATTTATGTGGGAC
>CM042150.1:78633078-78635578 GCA_023376005.1 Doryteuthis pealeii
AAGAAAAAAAATAGGAACGCTTAATTATATATAAATATTTAAAAACTAATTTCATTCTTCCTCTTTTAAAATGGCTATGGAATCTGAAGCTCGCTTACAACGGTTCTCATTCATCGAAGAATGACTGGAATATTCAAAAATTCCTTTTTCTTCACTTTTTGTCATTATCCCAACCACCAAAATATCAGGGAATGTGACTAGAGATAAACGTTTGATAAGAAAATTGATTTCATATCGATTTAATTTCAGGAAGGGGCCGCCTTAGTTAGCGTGGATAATAATTGATGGGGCGCCAATAATGGCTTCATTGAGCGCACATTAGAGAAACAAACATGTCGATGTTGTGTTTTTTTATTTTACTTTATTTTAATTTTCCATTATTTATTTATTTTCAACTTTAGTTTTACATTTCTCATTTTCTCCTTTATATAATTTTATAGTTAATTGAGAAATGTTCTGTTTCAAAATCGCTGAACTGTAGAATCAGGGAATTTGTGGTAAAAATAGGGAAACAATATTTGTATTTTTTTCTCTCAGAGGGATTGGACAGATGAAAAGGAAATCTAAAACATCAGAAATAAGATTTTATTAATGTACGTTGAAGGTTTTTAAAAAAATTATAATAAATAGTGTCATTTAAACAGGGTTTTAAATATTTTCTAAACAAGTATTATTCTGCGTTATTTCGGACTATTTCCTCATTCTTCATTGTTATCTGTACAACGTTTCGGCCGATATGCCCTCCGACCTTCTTCAGGTATTCTTGTCGGACTCGGGAACCTTTTTTCGGACTCGGGGTTCTTTTCGTACTCGGGAAAACTTTCTTGTCGTAATCGGGAACCTTCTTTGTGTTAAGTAATCTGGTCGGCATCCTTAGTTCCAGATGTAATAAGTAATTTAAGCAAGCCAATAAGAATTCGGTTTTTAGAGTATTCTTTGTAAGTCCTACGTCCAAAGAGAATCCAAATGTCAATGAAATAAGCTCAGAAAGGTGCCTCTATTAATACAGCAGAAGCAGCAGCAGCAGTGCCAGTGATTGGACAATAGAAATCTACCCCAGTCGCGTGGTAGTCAACGAGTCTATATTTAGGATGACCATTTGCCCCATGCCTTTATATCAAATATAATTCAACACTTGTCGTAATCGGGAGCCATCATAGAACTTTGAACCTAACCCTTTATTCAATCCACGGGGGTATTCTGTTCTCATTCCACTAACCATAGCTGAGGTAGAGGCGTTAAGCTGTGTTAATTATTATTCTATGTTATTTCTAGAACAGTTGCAACAGTAGAAAACACATTTCGTAGACGATATAACCAATGTTGATGAAACTAGCGTTATTGACGGAGCAAATCCAACTAATTAAACAAGCGAAATGTCTAGAATCGATGTCCGATGAATGCTAAGAAAAGTACACTACAAAGTATGACATCAATTGTGTTATGTACTACATGGAAACCTATTTTGGAACTTAAATGAAAGTTTGTTACCTTTTCTTTTTTTTCAATTATAGGATCATTTTGTGACATAGTAGAATACATTTCCAGCGTTTTTCTATAGGTTTTAGTTCCATGAATTGATTAATTATTTTAGCAGCACTTCAACCTGGTGTAGAGTTATTTTATGGCCTAGAGGTTAAGAAGTCGCGTTGCATTGTATGTCCATATTCATATTTTCGTGGTTTTTTTTTCAGTTTTTTTATGGGGTGATTTAAATTGATGGATGTTTTATAGATGACAGGTGATAAAAAAAATCTTTATCTCCTGTCATCTATAAATCATCCATCCCTATTTTTTTCTTCACCCCATAATACATCCTGATGAAGGTTTAAAGAAACCGAAACGTTTAAGCGTCGATAAATAAATTCATCTTATTTTTGGAACACTTGTTTTTCAAATATAATATATATAATATATATTATATATATATATATATATATATATATATGGGGTTGTGTGTGTCTGCGCCGCGCGCGTGTGTGTATGAAATAAATAAAATAAATGCATAAATAAATTCTACCGAAACGAAACCATTCAAAGCTATTCTATAAGTCGTAATAATCACTTTCTTGATATTAACAGGTTTAAATTCGGAAATTCAACCAGTGCGATAGACTAAAATCACAAAGGGCGGGAAAATGTTGTGATAAAGAACATAAAGAGGAGGAAACGAATAAGATTATTATTGTTTAAAATAATAACATTTGATTGCATTCAAGAAAGAATCTTACGAAATGAATTAATCAATTTGTGCTGTATCAATAGATCTTTTAGAATTTACTTCGGGTTTATTAAAATATTAAACAAAAAGAATCAACTACTTCTTATAGCAGTAAAACATGAATAGATAAAAGCATGCCTTATTTTTGTAAAGACGGAAACAAACACTGATCAAGTATATAAACACAAAATAAATGAAAGATCTCCAGTAGCTATTCTAATGGGTTAGACCAGGTGTTCCCCAACCTTTTCAGGTTTGTGCCCCCTTGGCTTTCCGATG
>CM042150.1:78640578-78655578 GCA_023376005.1 Doryteuthis pealeii
AGAGAAGTTTCTAGATAACACTCATTATATGCTTACCACATTAGCATCTTAATTAATTCAGAAGTGATTTACCACTTGTCAGTAGAAATCTTCATTGTATATTAACAGTTATAAAATGCCAAAAGTTGGTTCTCATAAGCAAGGTGAGAATTCTTATATAATCAGTGGGGACCCTTGGTGGGCAACCGAACTTCGTGGCTGTACAAAGCTAAGTTAAATTATCTTCGAGTTTGTCTTTCAAAGTCATTTATACTGTAGTTTAAATTAATAGTGTAAGAAAAGAAAGAAAGAAAGAAAGAAAGAATGAAAGAAAGAAAGAGAGAATGAGAGAAAGAAGGAACGACAATGAGAAAGAGTTGTAAAGGGGGGAAATTCAGAGAGAACGCACCCAAATTAACGCAGTGAACCAAGCAGACCGACGTATAAAACGGAGGCTTAGTGAGAAAAGAGAAAGGAAAGAAAATGACAGAATGAGAGACAAAAGAACAGAGAAAATATTAGTGTGGAATTTCCGTTATATCAGTTTTAAAAAAGTTCAGAGGGCTTTTGTGGGGCATCCTTCTTGTCCATGGCCTTACACCTAGTCCACACCTGAATGTTTTCGATTGCATTGGGACGCCTGGTTCATTGTCGCCACCCCTCATCACAGACGATATGAACCTGGTATCACAGTGAATATGCTAAGTTCTTGGGCATGAAGAACCTTACCACTTTCAGGGAGCCAGACTTTTCATTTCGTGATTCGATTAAAATTCCCATAATAATGTAATTGACACGTTCTGAAATATTAAATGAGAAACTTAAATTTTGGCACACCACACCCTACTCTAACTCGAGCATTCTTACTCGTTTTGCCCAAAACTAAATTTTCAGTCTTCTGAATGGCTAAAAAGAAATGGCTAACTAAGGTCAAAAGTACTTGTACGCGGGGATATACATCAGTGATTTCGGGCTATTTATATGTTTTCATCTTCATTTGCGACTTCATGCTCGTAACCATGAAAACTAAATGAAACACATAAGCTCTAAATCCTTGTCAGTCATTGTAAAATAGTAAATTTAATATAATAAATATAATAATAATAATGCATCCTAGACTACTGCATTGCTGCAATCGACTAGGATACTCAGAAGAAGCCCTGGAAACCTAAGGAGACTTGTGTCACTCAGATTCCAGTGAATACCACCAGCCAACGCTGGTGTGAAAAACTCAAAGAGTGAATAATTAATAATAATTAAATAATAAAATAATAAATAATAATAATAATTATGAATATGATTGAAAGTCAAAGTTATACAATTGAGTTGGTGCACTTGGAACGGTCCAAAAAGGGATTGGAAAAGGTCTGGAAAGTTGGAAAATCAGAGGAAGATAGAAACCGTTCAGAACCACTGCGCCTACAGCAATCTGCCAGAATACTCAAGAAGTGTCCTGGGAGACCTGAGGAGACTTGTTTCACTCAGAACTCCAGTGAAAGACCATCAGCTAATACTGATGGAAAACTCAGAAGGAGTAAATATATAATAATAATAATAATAATAATAATATATAATTAATAATAATAATAATAATTTAATAATAAAAATAATATGATATTCGTTCAAATTTTTGGGGAGGATATGAAAGCATTTGTTTACATATTCCTTGCGTAGGTATCTATATTTTCTCCTCAATACATTCGCTCAAAGATATGCAAAACATTGCTTACGTCAAAGCCATTGTTCTCAATTATCTTGTTTTATTTTCTCGTTTTTAAAGAAAATAATTTTCATTTTTATAACGTCAATCTGAATGTCTCGGATTTTTCATCTTTCTTTACATCCTAAATCATTTATTTTCTCTAAAGTACTTAAAACAAGATGTGAGGAGCCTTTTGTGCAAGCTTATGAAAATGATTGAGGACGGTCTCATTTGTAGACAGTAAAATTCAAATTAGCTATTAAACATGTAAAGGCTCCTCACATCTTGTATTTAAGTACTTTAGAGAATAAATGATTAGGATGTTAAAGAAAAGATGAAAAATCCGAGACATTCAGATTAGACGTATAAAACAATGAAAATTATTTTCTTAAAAACGAGAAAATAAAACAAGATAATTGAGAAACAAATGGCGTGACGTAAGCAATGTTTGCATAATCTATTGAGCGAATGTATTGAGAAGAAAATATAGATACCTACGCAAGGAATGTGTAAACAAATGCTTTCATATCCCCAAAATTTGAACCGAATATCATATTATTATTATTATTATTATTATATTATTATTATTATTATTATTATTTACTTCTTCTGAGTTTTCCCATCAGCATTAGCTGATGGTCTTTCACTGTAGTCTGAGTGACAACAAGTCTCCTCAGGTCTCCAGGACACTTCTGAGTATTCTGGCAGATTGCTGTAGCGCAGTGTTCTGAACGGTTTCTATCCTTCCTCTGATTTCCAAACTTTCCAGACCCTTTTCCAATCCTTTTGGGACCGCTCCAAGTGCACCAACTACAATTGGTATAACTTTGACTTTCATATTCATTATTATATTATTATTATTATTATTATTATTATTATTATTATTATTATTATTCACTTCTTTTAAGTTTTTCACACCAGCGTTGGCTGGTGGTATTTCACTGGAATCTGAGTGACAACAAGTCTCCTTAGGTTTCCAGGGCTCTTCTGAGTATCCTAGTCGATTGCAGCAATGCAGTAGTCTAGATGCATTATTATTATTATTATTATTATTATTATTATTATTATTTTACATTTGACTGACAAGGATTTAGAGCTTATGTGTTTCATTTAGCTTTTCATGGTTACGAGCATGAAGTCGCAAATGAAGATGAAAACATATAAAATAGCCCGAAATCACTGATGTTATATCCCGCGTACAAGTACTTTTGACCTTAGTTAGCCATTTTCTTTAGCCATTCAGAAGAATGAAAATTTAGTTTGGGCCAAAACTCGAGTAAGAATGCTTCGAGTTAGAGTAGGGTGTGTGTGCCAAAATTTAAGTTTCTCATTTAATATTTCAGACGTGTCAATTACATTATTATGGGATATTTTAATCGGAATCACGAAATGAAAAATCATGCTTCCTGAAAGTGGTAAGGTTCTTCATGCCCAAGAACTTAGCATATTTACTATGATACCAGGTTCATATCGTCTGTGATGAGGGGTGAGCGACAATGGACCACGGGCGTCAATGCCATCGAAAACATTCAGGTGTTGGATTAAGGTGTAAGGCCATGGACAAAGAGGATGCCCCACAATAGCCCGTCTGACTTTTTTAAACTGATATAACGGAAAATTCACACTACATAATATTTCTCTGTTTCTTTGTCTCTCATTCTGTCATTTTCTTTCCTTTTCTCTTTTCTCACAACTCCGTTTTATACGTCGGTCTGCTTGGTTCACTGCGTTAATTTGGGTTCGTTCTCTCTGAATTTCCCCCTCTTTACAACTTTTTCTTCATTTGTCCGTTCCTTCTTTCTGTCATACTCTCTTTCTTTCTTTCATTCTTTCTTTCTTTCTTTCTTTCTTTACACTATTGATTTAAACTATCTACAGTATAAATGCTTTGAAAGACAAACTCGAAAGATAATTTAACTTAGCTTTGTACAGCACGAAGTCGGTTGCCCACAAGGGTCCCCACTGATTAATATAAGAATTCTCACCTTTGCTATATGAAGAAACAACTTTTGGCATTTATAACTGTTAATATACAATGAAGATTTCTACTGACAAGTGGTAAATCACTTCTGAATTAATTAAGAATGCTAATGTGGTAAGCATATAATGAGTGTTATCTAGAAACTTTCTCTAAAGCTGCTAACTTGCGTGACACCGGATTGAAATGCTTGAATTGCTTGCCACAAGTGTTTGTCTGTCTTGTTTGCTAACGAGTCGCCTTGTATGAATTAGGCTTGGCATTACAATACACGCAATTCATCTGTTGGCCAAACTGACTTTTGAATGCTTAGCAGGAAACAATGTCGGTACTTCATTTCAACGGAAGTACCTTTAAATATACGAAATTATATACGGGAATCAAATCCGAAAACCTTGTTATACCTTTCTCTTTGATTGCTCACAACATCTTCCTCGAATAAAGCATGAGAACATACAAAATTCGACCCAAGGCACAGACACACGTGTTTAAAGCTATCCCGCCATTTTGTTGTATAGCCATTTATTTCTTATCACGGTCTTATAATACTTATCCCATTTTGCCGTTTATGAAATTTTCTGCTGGTCTATAACTTTTTGCTCTTCTTGGGACTTTCTATTCGTGTCCGTTGTTTCTTTTCTCTTGTCTTTTTAGTAATAAGCACAAAGATTTGGATATTTTTCAGATGTCTTTGTTTAGCGATCTCGCTAAAGCACTCTTTTCTAAGTCTACTTCCTGTTCTCCCAAATCGCTTTAATCAATCAGCGACCAGGTCAGCGAATGGTCAACCCCTGTCAGTTTATTTTTACGTTTTTTCATGATTCAGAACAACCGTTATTTTTAATTTCTACTCTTCTGTTTATAATTTATCAGCACTCTATCTATTATGTAACATATTCCAGCAAAAGTAGAGTTGTGACCTATTGCTGCATTAAGCCTTTATTATTAGTATGAGGTGGTGATCTAGCTTTAACTGTGATATAGGGCTTGAGTTGTATTGTAAAGTACCGTTAGTTTGCATATTTCTGGGAAGGGTCAGAGTCAAGAATGTGTGCTCTGTCAATTATATAAATATTGTTTCCTAATGCTTCTATTGAGATATAATGTCTGTTATGTGTACTCATGCAAATGCCAGGATTATTTTTTTAAATGTATATAACAGATATATATCTAAAAACGAGCTTGAATGATATAAATAAAAAAAACAATGCATAAAACTAAAATTATTTTGATATAAATACTCAGACAATTATTAAAACAAAAATAAAGAATAATAGAAAAAATATAAACACAATCTCACTATAAAATATTTAATATTTCATTTGCTTCTGACCATGAGATTCGAACACAATTCATCGCGATTATTTCCAGGTTTACTCTTACCCGGGGTGGTAGTATATTTACATGAGACCATTTATAAGTCAAAGGGATAACCTCTAAAAGTCTTCTGTTCATTTGGATATTAGAGATGAAACCAGGAAACTTAGGCGAGAACCAAATTTTATTGCCACTAACAAGGCTAACACTAGTCATGTTTTGTGGCCATTAATGTTAAATATTTGGATTTTTTAAAAAGAATTTAAATAACATTTGTGAAATGAAAAAAAGTTTTCGATCTTTCTAAAATCTTCTTCCCAAACGATCACGGCAATTAAAAAAAAATACCTAACTAGTTTGCCGTGTGGAAAACCTAATGAAATAGTTTAGATCACTGCTCAGCATTCTTAATGGTTCAGGTAATCTTAGTCAAGAAAAAGAACGGCGTGTTGACGAGGCTTAAAATACACCGACTGAATCTTTTACAGAATTGTATGCCCCCTGCCAAAAAAAGTACACTAGGTATGACACTAACCCTTAACCAGTGGGGAGCTTGGAACCCTGAGAAGCATATAGTAACCCCATATAACTATTACTCTCTTGTCTACTATGAGCTGAAATGGAAGTAACGGTTAGGGATCCAACAATGTGATAGAGAGCTGCTTGATAATTGATCGTATTAAGAATGCTTGAAATACTGTGCAAAAAAAGATTATCCTTACATAGAAATATATTCAAAACATATGATTGGGTATTAATTATGAGGATTAGATAGGGATTCTTGAAACGATACAACAGTGTGCAAATTATTTGTATCAGATAGAAATACTTCATATCATGTAACTGTAAATCATTCGTATTGAGTATAATTACTAGAAGCACTATATATATATATATATATATATATATATATATATATATATATATATATATATATATATACAAGTCAGGGTAGCGTAGACATAAATTCAACGACGCTTGTAACTATAATATATATATATATATATATATATATATATATATATATATATATATATATATATTCATTTATTTACAATAATAATGTAAATATATATATATATATTCATTTATTTATTGTTCTTTAGTTTTCTTCAGTCGCAGTGGCAATATTTGTACTATTCGAACCCCCATTCTGAGTACATTTACCTTTAAGATATTTTATCGCTCACTTCCTTTGATATCAGGAAATTGTTTTTCTTTTAAAATTCCATAGGAAGAATGTAATTTTGATTAAAAATATTCTCCTCTTATCGCTACGACTTTTTATATGTCAGTGTTTTATCGTTTTTATGTCACCTCGTATTAGTTTTTTTCTTTTTATTCAATTTTACTTTCCTTACTAAATATTCTTTGCTCATTCTATTCTGCTCATGTTTTAAAAATTTTCTTTGTGTGCTCATGGGATTGAAGAGGATTTCAGTCGACTAACGCTTCTAGATTATTATCTATTCAGAAAAAGCAACTCCGTTTTATTCTATCTATACAGAAGAATAATTGCTGAGCCATATGCAACAATTCCTCTAACTCAAGACAACAACAATATAAATAATATCTTTTGTCCTTGATTCATTGTAACCCTGTTATTTTTTACATGTCATTATTTTTCTACTTTATTACAACTGTCAGGCAGGTGTAAAAGCTCAAGAAGCTCATAATGATTATGCACACACACACACACACACACATATATATATATATATCTTATTATAATGGAGATTGTGTGTTTTTCTGTCTGTATCCGAAACTATATTACTACTCAAGTCACAATTCACTTAATTATTTACGTCAAATTCTCCATGATTTCATTCTTTTAAACCTTCAGTTATTAATAAAAATTGTTTTACATTATTAATACTGTTGATCATATCTACATACTAATAACATGCAATTGTATTTATATATACAACAAAATAGCAATTTACAGTTTGAACGAGAAGGGTAATTTGCATATTGATATTTAAAATTTTATTTTAATAAATATGTGCTTAGTATTATTGATTTCTAATTGTTTGGTTTTATCTTAAGAAATATAAACAAAAATCTCGTGGATAAATCTCAAAAGAAATTTATTTACAAGAAGAAATAACTGTAATATTATCATTTACTTCCTATTTTAACTAAATAGTTAAATTAGGAAAATTTACCAATGAAACAGGGGAGTAATGGAAAATGATGGAATAGTTAGTTTCAAAGTTGTTCTATTTTTCGATTATACCCCCTCTGTTGCAGATCTTTTTATCTGCATTCTTCGTCAGTTTCATTAGCCTTTCTAATTTAATATGATATTTTATTATATCAAAACTTAAATACTTGCACTCGGAGGGTGCATATAATTGCTAGTATATATATAGGTAGATAGATAGATCGATAGATATATAGATATATATATATAGTTAAAAATTAATGGTAAAATGAATGAATGGATGAAATAAAAATGAATGAAATGAGGGGGATAAATGAAAAATCCTTTCCAAGGGACCTCTCTCAAAAGTATTAAAACACTTTTTGAGAGTGGGGTCCCTGATAGAAAGTTTTTCTCATCTATTATTAGACTCCTTTGAAGCATCAAGTTAACATAATTATTCTATAAGTTATTAGAGAAGATAAAATCCGTCTCTATATATATATATATATATATATATATTATATATATATATATATATATTATAAAGAACTAGCAAATATATGCACCCTCCGGGTGCAAGTATTTAAGTTTTAATGTAATAAAATATTATATTAAATTAGAAAGTCTAACGGAACTAAATAAGAATACAGATAAAAAGATTTGAAACAGAGGGAGTATAATAAAAGATTTGGAACAGAGGGAGTATAATAAAAAATGGAGCAACTGAAACTTACTCTTCCATCACTCTCGTCTTTCATTGTTATTTTTTCTAATCTAAGTATTTAGTTATAAGAGGAAGTAAAGAATAAAATGACAGTTATTTTATCTTATTAATGGATTTAATTTAAGATTCATTGAAGAGATTTTTGCTTATATTCATTAAAATAAAACCAAACAGTTAGAAATCAATAATACTAAGCACATATTTATTAAATTCGATTTTTTAATATTAATATGCAAATTAGCCTTCCCGTTCACACTGTAAACCGCAATTTTGTTGTACATATAAATATAATTGCATGTTGTTAGTATGTAGATATGGTTAACAGTATTAATAATGCAAGATAATTTTATTAATAATTGAGGTTTAGATAAAAATAAAATCATGGAGAATGTGATGTCAATAACTAAGAGAATTGTGACTTGAGTAGGAATATAGTTTCGGTTACAGACAAAAAAACACACAATCTCCATTATAATAAGATATAAACGTTTTAAACAAGTTATTGCCAAGAATCGATTAAGAAAGTTTTAAAATGTGCAGTTAGAAACAGATCTGATTAAAAATGCTAAAGAGATCTAAAACTTTATATAATGCCGATAAACTTCATATGTGGTATGTTCATATAATGGATTTCAATATTCCAGGTCTGTGTTTTATAATCAATCTAAGTGGGGAGTGTATCTAAAGAACGATTTTCTTTCATTTTGACTTTTGAGAAATTCCATTTTTTTCATTTGTATATTATTTTAGGAGAAAGTTGTGATAAAATATGCTATTTTTAATAGTGAAAGCTAAAACACAAGTTAAAGTTTTATTCCATATAAATTGCAAATATCTAAATAAAAAAAAAAAAGAAAAAAAGAAAAAGTAGTGTGTATGACGGGGTCACTAGGAATCCATCGGAAAGCCAAGGGGGCACAAACCTGAAAAGGTTGGGGAACACCTGGTCTAACCCATTAGAATAGCTACTGGAGATCTTTCATTTATTTTGTGTTTATATACTTGATCAGTGTTTGTTTCCGTCTTTACAAAAATAAGGCATGCTTTTATCTATTCATGTTTATTACTGCTATAAGAAAGTAGTTGATTTCTTTTGTTTAATATTTTAATAAACCGAAGTAAATTCTAAAGAGCTATTGATATAGCACAGAATTGATTAATCATTTCGTAAGATTTCTTTCTTGAATGCAATCAAATGTTATTATTTTAAACAATAATATCTTATTCGTTTCCTCCTCTTTATGTTCTTTATCACAACATTTCCGCCTTTGTGATTTTAGTCTATCGCACTGGTTGAATTTCCGATTTAACCCTGTTAATATCAGAAAGTGATTATTACAACTTATAGAATAGTTTGAATGGTTTCGTTTCGGTAGATTTATTTATGCATTTATTTTATTTATTTCATACACACACACGCGCGTGCGCAGACACACATACAACCCCCATATATATATATATATATATATATATATATATATATATATATATATTAAAATATTTGAAAAACAAGTATTACAAAAATAAGATTAATTTATTTATCGACGCTTAAACGTTTCGGTTTCTTTAAACCTTCATCAGGATGTATTATGGGGTGAAGAAATAGATGGATGATTTATAGATGACAGGAGATAAAGATTTTTTTTATCTCCTGTCATCTATAAAACATCCATCAATTTCTTCACCCCATAAAAACTGAAGAAACAACCACAGAAAATATGAATATGGACATACAATGCAACGCGACTTCTTAACCTCTAGGCATAAAATAACTATACACAGGTTGAAGTGCTGCTAAAATCAATTAATCAATTCATGGACTAAAACCTATAGAAAAACGCTGGAAATGTATTCTACTATGTCACAAAATGATCCTATAATTGAAAAAAAAAGAAAGGTACACACTTTCATTTAAGTTCCAAAATAGGTTTCCATGTAGTACATAACACAATGTGATGTCATACTTTGTAGTGTACTTTTCTTAGCATTCATCGGACATCGATTCTAGACATTTCGCTTGTTTAATTAGTTGATTTGCTCGTCAATAACGCTACAGTTTCATCAACATTGGTTATATCGTCTACGAAATGTGTTTTCTACTGTAGCAACTTGTCTAGAAATAACATAGAATAATAATTAACACAGCTTAACGCCTCTACCTCAGCTATGATTAGTGGAATGAGAACAGAATACACCCGTGGATTGAATAAAGGGTTAGGTTCAAAGTTCTATGATGGCTCCCGATTACGACAAGTGTTGAATTATATTGATATAAGGCATGGGGCAAATGGTCACTCCTAAATATAGACTCGTTGACTACCACGCGACCTGGGGTAGATTTCTATTGTCCAATCACTGGCACTGCTGCTGCTGCTTCTGCTGTATTAATAGAGGCACCATTCTGAGCTTATTTCATTGACATTTGGATTCTCTTGGACGTAGGACTTACAAAGAATACTCTAAAACCGGATTCTTATTGGCTTGCTTACTTACTTATTACATCTGGAACTAAGGATGCCGACCAGATACTTAACAACAAGAAGGTTCCCGATTACGACAAGAAAGTTCCCGAGTACGAAAAGAACCCCGAGTCCGAAAAAAGGTTCCCGAGTCCGACAAGAAATACCTGAAGAAGGCCGGAGGGCATATCGGCTGAAACGTTGTACAGATAGCAATGAAGATGAGGATAATAGTCCGAATAACGCAGATAATACTTGTTTAGAAATATTTAAAACCCTGTTTAAATGGCACTATTATTATAATTTTTTAAAAACCTGGTCACGTACATTAATAAAATCTTATTTCTGATGTTTTAGATTTCTTTTCATCTGTCCAATCCCTCTGAGAGAAAAAAATACAAATATTGTTTCCCTAATTTTTACCACAAATTCCCTGATCTACAGTTCAGCGATTTTGAAACAGACATTTTCAATTAACTATAAATTATATAAAGGAGAAAAATGAGAAATGTAAAACTAAAGTTGAAAATAAATAAATAAATGGAAATTAAAATAAAACAAATAAAAGTAAAATAAAAAAACCACAACATCAGACATGTTTGTTTCTCTAATGTGCGCATCAATGAACGCCATTATTGGCGCCCCAGTCAATTATTATCACGCTACTAAGCGGCCCTTCCTGAAATTAAATCGATATGAAATCAATTTCTATCAACGTTATCTCTAGTCACATTCCCTGATATGTTTGGTGGGGGATAATGACAAATAAGTGAAGAAAAAGGAATTTTTTGAATATTCCAAGTCATTCTTACGATGAATGAGAACCGTTGTAAGCGAGCTTCAGATTCCTAGCCATTTTAAAAGAGGAAGAATGAAATTAGTTTTAAATATTTATATATAATTAAGCGTCCTATTTTTTTTCTTCAGTTTCCTGATTATAATGTTCATTGATTAGCACCGGTTTCACCTTGGCCGCTTTGCATTAAAGGATAATAAATATTCTTTGACGTATATCATTTGGAAAGGTTAATCGGTGAATGTTGCTACTGAACTGACTATTAACCGAAGGACGTTATTCAAACTGATACAAGGCTATTAAATAAAACAGTAAGATAGATAGATAGATAGATAGATAGATAGATAGATGTATAAATCGAGCGAGAGAGTGAGAGAAAAAATCAGATTGATAGACAGAGACACAGATACAGGGGAGAGAGAGAGAGAAGAAAAGAGAGAGAGAGAGAGAGAGGGAGGGAGAGAGAGAGAGAGAGAGACACTTTAAGAAAATAGGATGAATAGTGGCGTCTATCTAGTTATTACAGGAGAAAAATATGAATATACGTGAATTTTTTATAACATGAAAGTAGATAATATATTTTTATATTCATTGAAGGTCGGGAAATGCCTCGTGTAATCACAATAATATCTCTTGTTACTTTGTAGTAGAATTAGATTGCGTAATTGACGCTCACCACACAGACACTCAGACAACCACCCACCCACACACCCCACACACACACACACATATATATATATATATATATATATATATATATATACGCAACCAAATACCCACACATTGATTGTATGATATTCCATCCGATATAATCAAATTTTGGTATATTTTGTTAAAAAACATGTAACTTTTTTATTCTTTTCAAATCGAAATACAAATAATAAATCCTTGTCATTTTTATATTTATATACAACTTTTATGAATCAATAAGAAAAAATTAAACAGAAGCTCAAATAATAAAACTAATTTAAAAAATAAAAAACACGAACGAATGAATGCTATTTTTTTTATCGTAGCTCACTTTCCTTGATAGACATATTTGTCTGAATGTTTAGACGAGGCTTGATAATTTGTATTATTTAGATTTTTCAGGCTGTTGTACACAACTTTATTGTTATATACACAACTTTTCGGCCGATAGTCCTCCAGAATTCTTCATGTATTTCTTGTTGAATTTGGGAACATTCTTGTTGAACTCGGACGCCTACATGTTGTAATCGGTAGCCTTCATGGATCTTCAAAGTGAGGCCTTTATGTAATCCATTACGGTAGGTTGTTCTCATTCCATTAGCCAGTTAGGGTACTAGTGTTAAGCTAGGTTATGTATTCTATGCTATTTTCGCCCGTAGTCAGGATTGAACCTGAAACCTACAAATGATAGTCGCTGAACAGTATTAACACAGCCCTTATATCCGTTGCACCATGTGTCTGACAAGAAATATCTCCGGAGAGTGAATCGGCCGGAAATTTGTGTATAATCTTATTATAATGGAGATTGTGTGTTTGTCTGTCTGTAACCGAAACTATATTCCTACTCAAGTCACAATTCCCTTAGTTATTGACATCACATTCTCCATGATCTTATTTTTATCTAAACCTCAATTATTAATAAAATTGTCTTGCATTATTAATACTGTTAATTATGTCTACATACTGACAACATGCAATTATATTTATATATACAACAAAATAGCGGTTTACAGTGTGAACGGGAAGGCTATTTGCATATTAATATTAAAAAATCGAATTTAATAAATATGTGCTTAGTATTATTGATTTCTAACTGTTTGGTTTTATTTTAATGAATATAAGCAAAAATCTCTTCAATGAATCTTAAATGAAATCCATTAACAAGAAAAAAATAACTCATTTTATTCTTTATTCCTCTTTTAACTAAATACTTAAATTAGAAAAAATAACAATGAAAGACGAGAGTGATGGAAGAGTAAGTTTCAGTTGTTCCATTTTTTATTATACTCCCTCTGTTTCAAGTCTTTTTATCTGTATTCTTATTTAGTTTCATTAGCCTTTCTAATTTAATACAATATTTTATTACATTAAAACTTAAATACTTGCACCCGGAGGGTGCATATATTTGCTAGTAACAATAAAGATGAGGAAAACAGTAAAAAAATTAAAAAAACAAACGAAAAAAAACAACTAGATAATACAATTAAACATATTTATCCTCTTTTTGAGAAAAAAATAACTTTTGTTGTTCGAGGATCGATTTAAAATTGCTGGTTCATGAAAAGGTCAACAGGTCAAAAGGCAATAACACTAACGCAGTTGAGAAACATTATAAAGCTATCAAGAGCCCCCACCCCCCAAAAAAAAATTATTATTTGAAATATAATATCAAAGTCAAAAACAAAACATAATTATTCATTCCCAATCTCGTTTTTTCTTCTTCTAATAACCTGTTTTTAATAGACCTTACCTTCACCCGGTTTCGACTGGGGGTCCGGCGAGCTTCGGCCGCTGGACCGGTGATGTTATAATAATAGCGTCGATCCCAGGGGGCCATCCCCCCAGGCAACACCTGCCCTCTTGATTTAAAGGGGCAGGGCTGTGTTTATTGCCCAGTGCCTGAGGCACCCCCCTTGAGGGGGAATGCCGACGGGATCGACGCAATTTTTCACCCGCCATCCCATGAGTCTCGGCTTGTGGGTGGTCCCACATAAATAGAGCCTTGTGCCTGACCCGTACAAGTGGAGTACGTGGAAAATATAAAACCTGTTTTTAATAGACAATTTTCAATACAAAATAGGCAAATTAGCTAAACCCATTAGGAAATAATGCCCACCTTTGAAAGTCGTGTTTCACTTAACAGAAAATTCAGTTCCGGCTTGGACATACATATACTTGCCTCGATCTCAGGGGCTTCATCCCATGAGCCTGTAAGTAATCATCAAATTATGCACGTGATACCAGGGGTCCGACCCCGAAGGCACCGCCTGACCCTTCGTCCAAATATGTCAAGGCCGGGTTTATTGCCATGTGCCTAAGGCACCCCAAAAGGGAAATACCGAAGGGATCACACACTTTTTGCTGTGGCTACTACATGAGCTTCTTTTTTTGCATGGCTCCCCACAAAAAGTCCTTTTGTCAAGCCGGCCTGGTGGGAGGCCAGGAAAATAAATTACCATGTTGACAGCGCCTGCTCATCGTCTAAAGTAGCTACGGTCAGATTTATTGCACATCCAAATAAATGGGAGTGTCGATGGAGTCAAGCAAATTTTAGTGCTGTACACACTCACGCAACAATGCATGTGAGGGGGCAATAATTTAAAAAAACGATCTCGTGACACATCCTAAACGTGACGATGGAATTTGTTTTCGTTTCTTTGTTTAATTTTATAGCAACATTCGTGGCTTATTTAATGCCAAAGCCCTCCTTGTAGAAGTAGTACTATCTAAACCATACATTTCCCTAGGGCAGTAATCCGAAAGTGAACGTTCAGGGAATTCCCCTGAAGTAATACTGAAGGTAATCAACGTTTAAAACCGGAAGAAGCGGTTGTTGGTAGAAACTAGGCCCAAACTCAAAACCCCCTGACAGACAGGCAGAATGTATTCATATATATATAATATATATATATATATATATATATATATATATATACCAACCACAACGCACGAACAGGATGTGACAAAGGTCAATATCTTAAGCAGAGTTTAAGAGTTAGGAATTCAGAGACTCGCAGGCTGGATGTCTAACTAAATTTAAAGAGCTCAGTCTGTGCTACTATTTATCCATAGCCGGAGGAAGAATAGTTTGATCCTTACCTTTCCCAAGTGTATTAGCGCTACGTAGACAGCCTTGTCGCTTTCCGCTAACCATTACACACTTGCCTCCATATACTCACACACACACACATATGCACACACCCACATGC
>CM042150.1:78658078-78725578 GCA_023376005.1 Doryteuthis pealeii
AGTTGATTGAAAATGGTATAAATTCATTTTAATGGAAATGATATGGATGTACTTAATTATGGGCAATTAATAATTCTCAAACTTAATTTATTTTTTTAACTTATGGACCTCTTTGATTCCTAGTTTTACCCTGGTGAACCCCCCGTTCAATATATTTAAATCTAATTGTTTTTTTTATAATCAAATATTAGACCTCAAAATGTTAAATGTCCCTTGAGGCCATTTGAGCCCCACCTCCATTGAGAACTACTGATCAAAATCATTGAGAGAAAAATCCCGGATATATTTGAGTTTCTATTAGATTATTCTTTTAGAAAATAACATTTTATAATGGATAGATTCTAAAAAATATAATCCAGTTACTTTCTCGAAATTCCAGTCTGATGTGATTTTTGTTCTTTTTCTTTTTTCTTTCTTTCTTTTCTTTTTTCTTTCTATTTCTTTCTTTTCTCCTTGTATTTCCTCTCTCATCTTTCCCCGTTCTCTCTCTTTTTCTTTTTCTCTCTCTCATTGTCACTCTCTATATCCATCGACTCCAAGCTAATGCTCAAGTCACGTTGAAAGCACTGGTTCCGTGACATCACGAAGTTAAGCAGCGATAAGCTTGTTCAATACTTAGATAGATGACACAACTTTATGAACTACAAGTAACCTGATATTCAAATATCTTGATTCAGCTTTAAATGACTCGAACAGGGTTATTTCTCGGATTTTTTTAGATGAGGCTTGATAATTTATATTATTTGGATGATTCGTACTATTTTTCTCATCTTCATTGTTATCTGTACAACGTTTCGGCCGATGTGTCCTCTTGTCATTTTCAGGTATTTTTGTCGAACTCAGGAAGTGGACACATAGCCTTGTGGATAAAAGAGTTAGGTTAAGACAGTTCTATGTGACAGTTATCTCTAGACTGTAGGTTCAATCCTGGACAGAGGCAGCAGTAACATAGAATAATAATTAACACAGCTTAACACCTGTACCCCAGCTATGGTTAGCGGAATGAGAACAGGATACCTCCGTGGACTAAATAAAGGGTTAGGATTATTAAGTTCCGTGATAGCTCCCGATTATGACAAGAAGGTTCCCGGTTACGACAAGAAAGTTCCCGAGTTCGAAAAGAAGGTTCCCGAGTTCGAAAAGATGGTTCCCGAGTCTAATCAGAACGAGTCTGAGAATGTTCCCGAGTCCAATATGAAATACTTGAAGAAGGACGGAGGGCACATCGACCGAAACGTTGAACAGATAACATTGAATAGGGTTGATATGCCGTAAAACAAAACAACCAGCAATCAACTTCTGTGAACTTAAATCTCCAAGCATCAAATCCTAACCGCCTTTTATTTATCACCCTTTTCTTTTCCCTATCCTTGTGTGCAATAACATCCCCATTAAGCAACTTGATAGCTATTCTGTATCTTTTTAACGGTTCTTTTACCTCATATATCGTAAGACTAAATACATGATCACTAATCTACTGTTCCCTTCAGTTACTCATTCACTCACTCATTCACTGTCTATTCTTCTATTTCAGTAACACACACCTTCACTCGTTCATTCCCTAGCTCATTTTTTAAGTAGGTAGCTTGTCAGTTACCCAATGTCACTATATTCCTTATTGCTGTCCACCCGTGTATTTTTCTTAGCTGTGTTAACGTATATCAAAGGGGTCAATCTAATCTAACCTTTAGGTAATGACAGGAATGTGGCCAGACAGACTCTGTTTACTTGTTAGTCTGGTTATGTATCTCCGATATATTGGAAGTGGGAAAAACGTGCGTGCAAGGTCAGACTTCACACAAGCGAAAGTTGCGCTGAGCTTAATGATATCAAATTGCAAACATACTTCAACAGCGATAGAAGAGTAAGAATTATGTACATTCTAAAGAATTTATTAAGGGAGAAATTATCCTAAAAATATATTATGATGTGGCAGTATCGATCCATGACCCGTCCAGTTACTCCTGTTAACTAATGTTGCTCCGCTCTGTCGGCTGGGGCGTTAGAATGCACCGACTGCACCTCGGCAGAGGGGTAAGACTCCCCCAATGGGGCCACCTGTTAGCCGTGGGTGGCGACCCGTGATGCTTAAGGATAGAGCCCAGGTGGAGGAGCAGTTCATGACTTGCAATACTCCACTTTGGCCCTATCTTGGGCTAGACGGGCGGTCGGAGAGGCCCCCTCCGATCAATCGGCTGGTCACGTCAAGCCCTAGCACCTATATGATTTCCCAACCCTATTGCCCTTATGGCAAGCCCCAACCCCTTTTTATCATATGGGTGCTAGAAGGCAGTGGCTGCGGGTCTACATGTCCTGGGAATGACGTTAAACTCTATCTGATGGTGAGGTTCCAGTTTTGGAGGTTTGGGGAATGTGGAGCACCCCTTCATCACCATTGCTCCCTGGTCCACTCTGACCCGGAGTGGTAGTACCTGTTAGTGTCCTATCTATGGGTTAAATCGAAAAATGTATTTATAAAAAAATTGTATTATCCATTAAGAATTGATTTATTTCAAAACTTTATTGGCATTAAATGACCCACTGAGGTTGATATGTCGTAAAACAAAACAAAACAAACAAACAAAACTAATGTTGCTCCCCGCGTTGTGTTTATTTTAAAGAAAATATATCGGCCACTGGGTTTGGTTTAAACAGTATAACAATAATCAAAGTAATAATTTATCTTTGTGAAATATATTTATCTTGTGTGTTTGATTATAGCTATAGCACATGCTGAAGTTTGTTGCTTCACTGTTATTTTAATGGTTTTCCAGTTTCCTTTTGTAATGCTTATTACTTGGAAGGTTATGAAGAAGAGTAACTTCAAGTTAAGCTCCCGCCCCTTTTAACCCTCAAAACACGATTGGTTGGTATTTGTGAAACTATCTAGAAATACATCTAAATTGCGGTCGGAGAATCCCTATTTCAACATTGCTGTAGCCTATCAACAACATAACCAACTAGATAGTCAGATAATAAGTCACAAGGTTTTACATCTTGGGCTATTTTTGCAGCTAGTAATCCAGTATAAAGGGCCACGAGCGAGAGTAATTCAAATTTGTTTTGGTTTTTTTTTTTTTTTTAATAGCATATTAACTTGTAACGGGTTATTCAATATCAGATTGGATCTGCAAGTGATTGATTGTAATCATACCTATTTTCAATATTCCGTTGCATTTTATTACGTATTAAGTTATTAAGTTATTTCTTCTATGTTGATACACATTAAGTTAATGAAAATAAATTCTAACAATTTATTAATACTCATGATGTTAAAGAAATCATATATATAAGATAAAACAAGAATTGACATTAAATAACACCCAAGAATGAATATGCCATTAAACACCAACTAACCAACCAACCAACCAACTAGTAAAAATGTATACACAATTATATGGTATAAAGTAACTATCACTATTTTAAAATATACATTTTTTGCACAGTTATATGGTTTTAAGTATTTCTATCTAACAGCAATTATTTGCAAGCATTTATATAATTTGATGTAAATAATAATAATAATAATAATAATAATAGGAAACCACAAAAGAGAAACGGAATCACTAATAATTGCACAAAATAATGCCATAAGGACAAACTACATCAAAGCGAAAATTGATAGGACCCAACAAAATAGTAAATGTAGACTTTGCGGTAATAGAGATGAGACGTAAACCATATGCTCTGCGAATGTAGCAAAATAGCACAACGAGAATACATAACTAGACACGACTGGGTTGGGAAGGTGATCCACTGGGAATTATGCAAAAAATTTAATTTTGACCATACAACAAAATGGTATATGCATAAACCAGAATCTGTTCTTGAGAATGAAACGCATAAAATTCTCAGGGACTTTGAAATAAAAACGGATCACCTTATCCTAGCAAGAAGACCAGACCTAGTGTTGATAAACAAAAAGGAAAGAACTTGTCAATTGGTGGATTTTGCAGTGCCAGCAGATCACAGGATGAAGCTAAAGGAAAATGAAAAAAATAGACAAATATCTGGACCTTGCCAGAGAAATGAAAAAGTTATGGAATATGAAAGTGAAGGTGATACCAATTGTAGTTGGTGCACTTGGAACAGTCCCAAAAGGATTGGAAAAGGGTCTGGAATGTTTGGAAATCAGAGGAAGGGTTGAAACCATTCAGAACACTGCACTGCTGCAATCTGCCAGAATACTCAGAAGAGTCCTGGAGACCTGAGGAGACTTGCTGTCATTCAGACTCCAGTGAAAGACCATCAGCATTAGCTGAAAACTCAAAAGGAGCAAAATAATAATAATAATAATAATAATAATAATAATAATAATAATAATAATAATAATAATCCGTGGTATACAATAGCTTAAAGTAACATAATTCTTGATACAAATATTTTGAACAGTTATATTTTAACAATAGGAGGTACCCTAACATGTACTAATACTCTGGATTAGAATGAAGGCGCACTGCTCCCTCCAGAAGTAGAGCCTCACTACCGAATATGAGAATCTTTGTGACATCCCTTAAGATTCTTCAGGGGATACAATAAGCATATTCTAACCCCCACCGACAGGAGGCAAAGTTACTTGGAGAGTTGGCCAGTGTTAAGTAACTCCAGAGAGATGCCAGGAAGAGAAAAAAGAAAAGAAAAGAAAGACGTTATGGTACCCCGACAACCCAACAGATTATGGTAGATATCTCTCCATCCTTGTGTAAACAAGAAGTCTAACAGCTGGAGTCCAAAGCTAAACTACAAGAAAATACGTTCCGTGTGAAAAGTTGAACTTCTGAAATATTCAGCAACATTTAATGTATACAAAGAAAAGGCAAAAATCTAAATCACGCCCAGAGTTTAAATAACAACAGACATAAAAATGACCACTCCCTAAAGGAGGTTACCTAAACGAAAAAAAAAAAGTAAACATAAAAAACCGGGTGAACGGTGCAAGTACTCAAGCAAGGAATTCGTCATCACAATAACGATCTGTATGTTTATCAATGAACGGTGAAGAGTATTAACAGGCGTCAGGCGTCTTCTACGTTGCAAGAAGAAATGCGGAAATGTCGGTAAGCATCGCCTAAACTGACCTCGTGCACAATTGTAACGAAGAGATAAGCTAATATTACTATGCTGAACTACTTATAGGAATCTTGGCTTTTCATTGTTTACGCCTCAGAGAGGAATAACGGTTTTTTATTTATTTATTTATCTATCTTCATCCAACGTCTTAACTCAAAAGCAAAAAAAGCAAAAAAAAAAAACAAAAAAAAAAAAAAAAAAACGCTTTCAACCATTCACCAACCCAGCACACCTGCTTACCAAATGTCGCTTAGATTCGCATCATGGTAGAACTGAGATGAAACTTGTTCGATATGTGGCGTTTTTTATCTCCAAACTTAGAAAAGGCATGGTTCCAACTATCCCTGTCAAATCACCTGAATAATTATAAATCGCTTGTTGCCGGTATCAACCGGACAGCGAGGGAGTTAATCCGCCTTTCACTAGCGCTCAACCGCGTCTGAAGTTGGAGTGCCAGACCTACCATCAGCTCGCCACTCTACCGCACAAATACAATATGTGCTACTCATGCGTTGAGTTCGCAAGGAGCCGGTATCAGACGCGGAATCTTGTGGTTTCTAGGTGGATGCGACACTGACTGAGCTAAATGGTAGAATTTGGTAAAATAGGACACCTCACGTGGTGTAATGGTTAGCAAGCAAAATTAAAAATCTATTGATAGTGAGTTTATTTGTCTCATACCCCACCTGTATGGACTGGGCACAAGGCCTCGTTTAACGTGGGCACACCCACAAGCCGAAGCTAATGGGTGGGAGAGAACAAAAATTGCGTCGATCCCTTCGGCATTCCTCCTCAAGGGGGCGCCTTAGGACGCTGGGCAATAAATCCAGCCCGCCCTTTAATCGAGGGACAGGTTTTGCCTGGGGGGATAGCCCCCTGGGATCGACGCAATTAATTTAACACAACTCACCGGTCCAGTGGCCGAAGCACACCGGACCCCGTCCCGAAGGACGGTTTGAGATTGCCTCGGGAGTCATCGATTGATAGTGAGTTCCATATCACTGGGCACCCCAGATTTCTGATCTTGTGCTATATCTAAGCTAAGATTAATGAATAACTAGTAGTAAATCCCCGGAGGGGCCTTTCGTCGGCATCAGACAAACAGTGCGGAGTATATCCCCTTTTCGCTTGCGCTAGAACAGGAAGATGGTTTTGCTGAGATAAAGTTCCTCCGCGGTTTTACCGCACAGATCAGACTACTCATACGCTGAGTTTGCGAGGAACGGTATCAAACCCGGTACTTTGTCGATTAATAGGCGGATTCTCTAACTCCCGAGCTAAACCGATCCCTTAAAAAAATTAGAAATTAAAATTAAAAAAATTAATTGATAAAAGAAAATAAAGTAAAACATCTGTTCCCACAAAATCATGAAAATTAATGTTGAACTTTTTCAATAATTGAGTGACAACTTAGTAACACTAGTCACTGTTAGCCCTGTCGGCTTGGGCTTTAGAATACACCGACTGTACCTCTGCAGAGGTGTAAGACACCCCCCTCTTAATAGAGCCGGCGGTGGCGGTCCGTGATGGTTAAGGATGGAATCCTGGTGGATTCAATCGGCGGGCGATGTCACTCCCTAGGACCTATATGATTGTCCTGACTCTATTGCCCTTATGGCAAGTTCCAACCCTTTTTGTCATATATGTGCTAGAAGGCGGTGACTGCGAGTCTGCATGTTCTGGGAATGACGTTAAATTATATCTGATAGTGAGGTTCCAGTTCTACAGGTCTGGGGAATGTGGACAACCCTTCAGCACCATTACTCCCAGGTCCCCTCTAACCCGGAGTGGTAATACCTTCTTTGGGTTAAATAGAAAATTGTGTTTATAAAAAATCTGAGTATCTATTAACAATGAATTATTTAAACATTTTGTTGGCATTAAATGACCCACCGAGGTTGATGTGCCGTAAAACAAAACAAACTAGATACTGTAAGCAGCCTGAGGTCAGTGAGCGAGACTAATCAATTCTGAGTAAACAACAAAAATAGAATAAGTCGTATTATAGCATTTAAAGGCATTACTCTAAAAAAAAGTACTGGTCAGAAATATACATATAACACTAAAGGTAGATTGCTGAGGCTATTAAGGATTTTGAACAGGCGGGCATACAAATTAACTTACAGGTTTGGCAACTCTTCCAAATACCAACGTCAGTTTTCCTTTTCATCTCCTAGAGAAGATTTTAGAAGGATAGAAAGTATTGTGTTTTTTTTTTTTTTTTCGGTTACCAGTTTGAATTCAATTAAAATAATTACCGAAATTTAGAATTCAGAACTACAAATGCGGAATAAAGGCCTGCTTTATTATATATCTATCTATCTATCTATCTATCTATCTATCTATCTATCTGTCTCTCTCTATACACCACACAACACACACACACCACACACACACACATATATATATATATATATATATATATATATATATATATATATATATTCCTCGCTGTCCCGTGGATATCGACAATAGGCTCCTCCGCCAAATTTACTAATTTCACAATAAAAACTGTGACTGTTAAATCGATTTTTTTATATTTATATTTTGATTTAGTCTTAAGAATTGTCAATTGTAATCGTTTGGGTAAATAATTATACGACAAAATCTGTTGTAAATAGTGAGTATTACAAATGAAAAAAAGAACAAGTGATTCTTAATATTTATTGTTAGTTTCTCAATGTTTGATACCTAAGTCTATACTTCTTATCCAACGTAGACGTCTGGGAAGTGTATATATATATATATATATATATATATATATATATATATATATATATATATATATATGTGTGTGTGTATACTTTCAAAATTTGTTGGAGTTGTTTGGGAGAGTATGTGGCACAGTCGTACATCATTTTCCTATTATTAGCTTGTCCGAAAAAAGTATATCTGGTTCTACACAGGTTTTCATCCGGATAAACAATTCATCTGTGTAGGTAGCGTAACTGTTCGAATCTTTAACCGAACTGTTAGCACACCCACATATACACACACATGTATATATATATATATATATATATATATATATATATATATATTTGGGAGAATATGTGCTTAAATAAAGTCAGACCTAATTTTTTTCTCGATTTGTTTAACCTTACATTTAAGTAGTTAAATCCCGCCTAATTATCATTAATGAATTAACTTTCAAAAAAATTAGGTCTGACTTCATTTAAGCACATATTCTCCCAAATACTGTCGGCTGAAAATAGCTAGATTTGTTTACAGACACACACACACACATATATATATATATATATATATATATATATATATTATATATATATATATGTGTGTGTGTGTGTGTGTGTGTGTTGTGTGTGTGTGTGTCTGTGCGTGTGTGCGTCTGTGTTGCGTGCACGTGTGTGTGAGAGAGAGAAAGAAATGGTGTGAGAGAGACATACAAGGAAAATGTAAACAAAAGTTTTAATATGCCAGAATGTGACTGGAGATTTTGCTCCTCACTGGGTACCTAGTATTTTGGCTTTGCGCCATAACCTAACTGTATTACTTTGGCGCATCTCTGTAGTTGTATTTGCGTTTATTTGTCTGTTCGGGTTTGTACTGTCTCTTTGCCTGTCTCTCTGTCTCTCTGTCTATCTGGTTCTGTCTGTCTGTCTGTCTGTCTGTCTCTATTCATGCCTGTTCAAATGAATGCCCGTTAAAATTTTAGCAGGAAATAATTGCCCACTGGAAAGAGAGTAAAATACTTTCAATAATCTCCATTTCTATAAACACTTCTTTGTGACTTTTAATATCTTTTCGAAATGTTAATAAAAATTTTCCAAGTATATTAGAAAATAGCGAAGCAATAAAAAAGACAAAAAACATTGAATGAATAGAACTCTCCCTCCCATCCCCTCTTTTTCACACACACACACACACACACACACACACACACACACACACACTTACCCCTTCTCACCACTTCTGTTCTATTCTGTCCAGTTATGTCGTTTCTACCCTATCCAAGGTTTACTTATAACATTGAAAATAGAAGGACATGTAAATAGAAATTCACTAGAGCTTTTAGGAATGATAATCTATTGAAATCTAGGCTCTCTCTCTCTCTCTCTCTCTCTCTCTCTCTCTCTCTCCTCTCTCCCCCTCTCTCTCTCTCTCTCTCTCTCTCCCTCTCTCCCTCTCTCTTTCTTTTCTTCGTCAAAATCGTATTTTCTGAAAAGCGGCTTGGGAATAAATATTAATCGGTTGGACTGGAGAAAAGTGTGGAGTTCATGAATGGGTCTGTAATAGCGACAGGGTTTAACACCCAAGAGTTTTGCTTTGTTATTGGTTAGCCGAGTGAATACATTGGCTATTCTATATCCAATACGTCGACAAAATGGTGTATTATTACAGTTATGAGATATGACAGTCTGATCGGAGCTCTATTGGCGTCAATATATTTGCACAGAAATGATGTTCAGTTTGAGGCTTGTTCGTTGCCGGAAGATTCCAATCGAGAATAACCATTCAATGTAAGATTATAGTTTGCTCGAAGCAACGAGAAGTTTTCTGACTGACTAAACACTGAAATTGCTTGCAATTTGACGGCACTATGAAATACAAACACTAGAAAAAAGATCCATATCCAGCAGGTCTTTGGGTATCCGAATGCATTGCTGGTCTCGATGGATTTTATTTTTTTCATGTGGTACGGTGGAAGATTGTATTTGCTCCTCAAATACGATTTTCTTCCTTCTGTTCCACTTCTAAAACCTTGATCAAATGAAACAGTGGAGAATAATTTTCTTCTCCTCAATAGACCACAGCTGTGTTATAGTTTATCTTTCTAGAGGTGCTTGCTTGGTTTTGCCGGATTATTTCATGACATAAAATGAAGAATAAATTTAAGCAGAATATCATTTTTTAGATTATTTCATGACATAAAATGAAGAATAAATTTAAGCAGAATATCATTTTTTTGAAATTATTTCATGACATAAAACGAAGAATACATTTAAGCAGAATATCATTTTTGGATTATTTCATGACATAAAATGAAAAATAAATTTAAGCAGAATATCATTTTTTTTACCCCTGAAAACTTTCTTTTCATCTACTTTCTAATTATATTCATTCATACATACTGTAGCATAATGGTCGGGCCTTACTTGGGAACACCATATTTGTGGCCTTGTGTCAAACAGAAAGAAAGCTAAATAGATGTAGCATGATTCTGAGACCTTACCGGGTGGTCTCTTTGATGAATCGGTCCGAAACGAAATAAAAACATAAACGAGATTTTTGGAGACATGAAGACGGGTTTTTGAAGGATTTCAGACTTCCTGACTGTTAACTGTTATTTGATCCGAACGGCCGTAAACTCACAATGACCGTAGAAGGAATCGAATGATTAGAACGAATTGAATGCTCGACAATATTGGCTGATCTAGTGGAGTATTTAGCTTAATGTGATAGCATAACTAAGGGAATGTGCACCGTTAGTTTCCCCGTTTATCCCAGTGCGTATCCATGACGAGGGGACCTCTTATTCCAGGTGACGTTCTGCCAGTATTTATCTTCTGTATATATGCTAATTTTCATTTTATTAGAATATTTGGTCAGTGTTTACTTCTAGGGGAAGTATACTGACAGATACTGACAAACACCTGTACAGAGAGATTGAAGAAATTCGAGGTCATGTCTTGTAGGCTTTCCAGTCGCCAGCGTAAACAGTGGCTTTTGTATTTAAAAGGAATTTCAAAAGTAAAAGTTTTAGATGTAGATCACTCAAGAATTGGACGTTAGCGTTTCCGTTGTACAAACTCATTTGTTATATTTTTTTTAATTTTAGATATTTTTTTGTCTGTAACAAAAACTGCGTCACTTCTTACGTCACACTACGTAAAACGTCATAACATAGAATAAATTCACTCACAATTTGAACATGCAATGTTAGAGAGTCCTCATTGATTTTTTTAACAAGTTTTAATAAATACATACCTGGTATTATCTATCTATATATATAGTTTGTTTTATTTTAATATATATTTAAAGTTATCAGAACTAAGTTTCCATTTCAATTTTTTTAATTTTACTCCTTTAATAAATTTGATGATTTTACTTTACTTATGATACAAACTCTCTGATATTAAATTTTCAACTCCCATCTCCTCAGGCAATATTTATTTTACGTCGCCCAGACGGCGTTTTTTTATTTGCTAGTTATAGTAATTCATTTTTCAATTGTTTTAAAAATTTCAGTTATTAAAGACACGTAATAGTTACACTGCATTTCTTCTCATTGTCCTTGGAATTTTGCAAGGAGAAACATTGACACGATTTATATTCAGAATTTTCCAAGCTTATGCACCATGAACGTCAATTGATCTAACGAAAAAAAAGAAAAAGATTCACACTAAAAAGACAAAAAGACAACGATATTCTACATAATATATTAATGATGCAGACTATGCAGATGATCTAGCTCTGCATACCCTGGGGCAGGCAACAAGAGGTATCAGATTGGTGGAATTGGAATCAAAGGAAGAATCAAGACCATCCATATCACAGCATTGTTAAGATCGGCTAGAATACTCAGAAGAGTCCAGGAGATCCGAGTTGATTTTATATTAATCAGATTCCAGTGAAAGACTATCAGCTTATACTATTGAAAAACATTTGCAAGGAGAGAAATAATAATAATAATAATAATAATAATAATAATAATAATAATAATAATAATTCACATTTTGCAAGTTTTGGGGTGGTAATCATAGGCAATAGCTATGTTGAAATTGTTATTGTTTTAGTATATGTACTTTTAAGAAGCGACACAAAAAAACAGTCGCTTGTTTTCTAAGGATTAAGAAGTGTGTTGATGATTATGATTCCCATATCCGATCACAAATGGTCACCGAATTGTTTGTTTTTTTCTCTGGAGTCAGAGATCCGCCTAACAGTCGCCCCACTAAAATCAGTTGTGTGCGCTTCGTAACAAGATGCCTGCAAGTCATTTATATCCACAACATCCATAAAGATTTAAATGATGCGATTTCTGCGATCAAAATCAGAATATATAAGTTGCTCTCGTTTATGGGGTGTCAAATTCTGCTTTATCACCGGAATTATTTATAACCCTGTTTGTGGGTTCTAGAATACGCTGACTATATCTTCTGCAGATGATTCGTTCTGGAGCTCCGGAGAGAATGGAATATCCCTTCATTGCCATTACTACCAGATATATTTACTGGGTCAAACAGACCAATTTGAAAATTCGATAGGCATATTATTTCCACTAAAAATCGTTTCTTGAAGCTAAAATTGTTTACTGGAAAATTATTATAAGTTATGTGAAACCATATAACTGCATACTGATTATTGCTGTTAGATAGGAATACGTGAAACCATTTAACTGAGTGCAAATTATTTGCATTAAGAATAAATAAGCTATGATTGCTTCCAAGGGATTATTATTATTGGTTACTTAAAAGTATATAATTCTTTAAAATATTTGAAGCCATAGAGTTGTGTGCAAACTATTAGTATTACATATGAACTTTAACTGACTGAAGCTTATTTGTATTATATAGGAATACTATGAGATAGGAATACTGTGCCCAAACATATTATTATTATTATTATTATTATTATTATTATTATTATTATTATTATTTGCTCTTTTTGAGTTTTCACATCAGCATTAGCTGATGGTTTTTCACTGGAGTCTGAGTGACAGCAAGTCTCCTCTTGCACACAGCTTATTATTATTATTATTATTATTATTATTATTATTATTATTATATCACTTCAAATATTTCATAGCAGTGTTAACTGGAGTCTGTGTGAGAAAATCTCCTCATGTTTTCAGAAATCTTCTGAGTATTCTGTCTGATTTGAACAGTACTTTGGTTTGGATTGTCTCGATTTTAGTTCTGAAAGTTTCTTTTCTAGGTCTTTGGGCACCGTTCCATGGACACAAAAGCACAAATAAAATCACCAACATCTTAACGTCCTATAGATTTTTCAGCTCTCTGTTAGTCCAGGTATTTTCGTAGCCTTATGCTTTGTTTTATTTTCAATCTGCGGTTACGTTGAACGGCAGAATCCACTAGATAATAAATTATTTTCTCTTATTAATTAACACTAGGCCTATTTCTCTGACCATGATTCAAACCTCAGTTTTTATTTCAAAATCCCAGAGAATTTTATGCGTCTCATTTTCAAGGACATATCCAGGTGTATGCATATACTATTTGCTAGCATGTCCAAAATTTATACATTGCACAATTCCCGGTGGATAACATTTACCAACCAGACATGCATACTAGTTACTGGAAACCATATATCTCCTTGAAAATTACTAACCTCGGCATTAAATAACCCAATAAGTGTTGATATACCATAAAACTAACCAAATAACAAACCAAAACTTTTAATCTTTGTCCACACATTTCCACGCCGGAACGAAATTGCCCATTTTTCACTCAAAGTTTTCATTGTACCTGCAGGGTTCTGACTTCGGGGTTACATATCCGTTGCAAGTTTCTTTATCAGAGCTCGTATATTTTACATTAGTGAAAATGACATGTACCGCTTCTTCTTCTTCTCAGAAAAAAACAACCACGAATCCGAAGTTGCACATTAAACAAACTTTTATCTGTCTTGTCTATTTATTCCGTTAGATGATATCCACTTAGAGCCAACGTTAAATATCTGATGCTCTGATAAAATAGTGGGCTATATATATATATATATATATATATATATATATATATATATATATCAGACAAGGCCGAAAAATAGGATTTCTATTTAAAAGTTTGACTCAGCACTTGTAATAGAATTTCTATGCTCTACTTGTGCAAGATTCGAATAAATCATTTCAAGTTTCGTTTGTTGAATCTTATTTTACAACTCCCGTAGGTTTTCTGTCTACGAGGAGAATACAAAGTGAACATTTCTGTTACTAAATCCTGCGTACAGATAATTTACGCGAATGTTAAAAAAGAGTCGCCTATGAAATCAGAACTCATGAACTTATTTTTTTAATAAAATTAGGGTGAAGTGATTTTATTATTTCGAATGGAAAATTATATAATCAACAACCGTTGGTAGTTTTTTTTTTTTTTTTTTTTTTTTTTTTGACATATAACTTTTGTCGGGTCTTTTATTGTCGAATCAAGTGATTTTTATATCAGGTTGTTGTAGTACCTGTTGCAGCTTAAATAGTCACCCAACTAAGTATCGAACAGGGTCATCGTTGCTTCACTTCGGTGATTTAGCTACAACTGGTGCTTTTCTAGTCTTAATCATAATAGTAGTTATTTATGGGCGATACCGTAGGTAAATATTGGGACCCGTTGCATATTTTCACCATATTAGTCTTTTTTTGGAAAAATTCCAAAATTCCAAAATTTGTAAGGTTTTCGTGAAGGGTTTGATTTCCAATGAATAGTCAATTAATATTTCAACTGTGTAAACATTTCTTAAAAATTAAAAATTTTATCTTTAAAAAAAATTACAAAATTTTATATCTTTTTTAAATTACAAATTTTACAGTTTTGAAAAATTACAAAGGTATCTTTTTTTAAAATAGTTATCTTCTTAAGTCACAGACAAATACATTGTTCCCACTATTGTGAAAAGTACTGAAAGTCTTTAAATGCCGCTACTTTTTGGTTCGTCATGAACTGTTCTGAACAGTTCCTAAATGGCGATCATGAAGCAAACGTTTGTTTTGTGTGAACAAGAGATAATCACAAGAGGGGGTGGGGTGATAAGAGATTTTTTCAGAACCTTATTCCCAGAGAGTATGTCTAGGAGAAAATGAATGATTTTTAGCCCACTTGAAAAAGACACAAGAAAAGCTCCGTATTTTGTTGACCGATTTAGTTTAATGCTAAACTGGATCCTAACTTTGTATCCGTCAAGGTAGATAACTCAACATCAGTATATTTTTGCTTAACCGTATAAGTAAGTAAGTAAAGTCAACGGGGCGGCCTAAAGTCGGTATCAGCCAGTCAGTGAGGGAGTCTATCCCCTTTTTAATAACACTAGACCAAGGAGATTGTTTTTAGCATCTGAGGTGGAGCGCCACACCTACCATCAGCTCCTTACTTTACCACACAGATCCGTGTGCTACTCATACGCTGAGTTGGCGAGGACCGGTATCGAACTAGGAACCTTGTGGTTTTAGCCGAACGCTCTACCGACTGAGCTAACCCGGCCCCATAGTTGAAAATTTCCAAGCAACAATCCAAATCTATGCTATTATTTCTAATCTTTATACAATTTTTCTTCTGTTACTGGAAAATCAAGACATAAACATTTCTATTGTTTTTATATTTGTTGTATCAGGAATGACTACTAAGAGACTAAATGTTAACATTTTGATGACATTTATCAACTCATAAGTCCTCACACATACACAGATTGATGTTGCGCCTGCGTTTATTGCTATAATAAAAATGAGTCAGATAAATAATTGTGCAGTATATGTAACGTCGAGAATAAATAATTTTATCATTATCCATGTGTTCGTGTTTCTGATAGTTTTTTTTAAATAGAACATAATTTCAGAAATACATAGGTCAAATCCATGATTTCTCATAGGACCAAATGTCTTCGCTTAGAACTTCTGCAGAGGGTAGCTTAACGTCACGTCCCTAAGGCAGATATTCAGCTTCGGACAAAATAATAGAAACCTAGCTTTGTTCACGAAAATAAATAACGTCAGACAATAAAAAATGATTTAAGTCTACAAGGACCCAGCGTGCCTATTTTTCTTTGTACGGTGAATCAAACATCAAATTTCACTTTTGACTTCAAACAATAAAACAGACATTCTTTTTCTTTTCCAAACAAGACGCGGAATCGCAGAAGTTAATATATGAACTTATCGACGGTGACCTTGTCAAAAATATAATAGAAAACAAATTTGATTTATTCCAGGGTCTATATGAGAGTGCAGCGCGGATTAACTTCTTGAATCGAAGGAGAAGACAAAAAAAAAATGGTTATGAGCATTGTAATTCGGATGTGCTCTTCTGTATACGGTACGTCTTTTCTCTCTCGATAACTCATTATCATCCTATGATGATAAATATATTGGGCGTACAAGTATGATTACTCCAAACACACACACAGACACACTCACACACAGACTCAGATACATACATACACAAGAAGACATATATATGTATAAATACATATTGTGTGTGTGTGTGTGTGTGTGTGCGTGTGTGTGTGTGTGTGTGTGTGTGTGTGTGTGTGTGTGTGTGCGTGCGCGCGCGTGTGTGTGTGTGTTATGTTTGGAATAAAACTTGACGGAATGAGAAAATTCAAATTGTCTTCTTTCTCTATCAAGATAGCTTCAAAATAGAAGATTATGAAGCAGATAAAGCTATCCTCACTACGAAACATATCAATTTATTTTCTGCATGGTCCTCCTTTTCTCATATATATATATATATATATATATATATATATATATATATATATATATATAGAAGAAGAGAGATAATCTAAGTGGACAATCTCCAATTGTCATATATATATATATATATATATATATATATATATATATATACGATGAATTGTAAAAAAGAGATGAAATGAATTTAATCACATACACAGATACACACACACACACACACACACACACACACACACACATATATATATATATATATATATATATATATATATATATATATATATAAGCAGATTGCGCTGTTAAATATATCAATAGATTTATAAGCAGTGATACTTAATATATAGATATAAAAAGCTGTAATAACGAACACACACACACACACACACACACGCACACATATATATATATATATAATATATATATATATATATATATATATATATATATATGAAACAAACATATATCAAGTAGATGTACACAGACAAGATTGATAGTGTTCGATAGGTAGATTTTCACTATTTTGTTCATTTCACACATGTTTTTTTTTTCTTTTTCGGGATTTGTGTACTGCTTAGCAAACTAGATCCACATAGACACTGCTTGTAAATGGTTTCACAAGTTGTCAAAGAACAGCTAAACAAGTTAGGAAGGTTAGGCAGATTTTAATAGATGATGAAATAGAAAAAACAGGAGAAATTGTTAGTTTTTTTTTCAATGTCTGTTATAAACGGAAGTCCTCAGTACTAGTAAAGTCAAATTTCAATAGGATGAGTATCATTTTCCAAAGTACTTTAATTCTGGGACGTCCATATTAGAGGTGTGGTGATTCTTTCCCAGAAATAAAAATTGACCTTATGTCAAATCCTACCCGTGGCGGAAGCGTTGCGTAAATACATACTTTATATTTCAAGGATTCACTCCTCTAGAAATGTTAAAACAGCATGCTGCACTGCTTGACATTCACGTCGGAAGCTCTAATATAAAGATTTTTTAGTGTTTGAGTGTGAATCTGAAGACAGTACCGAGCATTTAAAAAAAATTGGATGAGTCCAATTCGGATTATGTAGTTACTGCAAATTAAGAGCCTTACTCTGAACCTTACTATTTTGTTGATAAGATATAGGCCACGCTTACCAACGATCAAAGCAATCCAAGCAAGTCATTTAGGTCCATATGTTACATAATCTATGCATAGATTATTGTCAACCGCTGTATTTCTGAAGGGATGTCCCCTTTTCATATCACGGGCGGGACTTTCCATGGAATATTACAGAAAGCCCGCGAAATACGTTGGACCCTGGTTGGCTCTCAGTTTCAGCTTGGACGTCAGGCAGATAAAGCCTTAGCTGGAGCTCCCTGCATACGCGCGCTATGTTAGTTAGATGAATATGTTTAGTTAAGTGAATAAAAGCTTACATAAATGATATGGTTTTGTGGTTGATGAATGTCTTGGCAACAAGACTGATCTAGAAGAAGAAATGAATTAAGTGCAACCGACCACCAAGACGAAGTCCAGACGCTAGAAGATGAACGTAAGATACCAAAGATGAGCAGAAGAATAGATGTAAGGAAAGAAAGGGTATACAACACATAACCTGGGACATTAGAATATCTGAGATTGTTATCAGGTTGCTAGTATACCAAGACATTCGGTATTTCTCATACAAGATGAGAAATGACATTTTTTAGAACACACCCTGAAGACAAGAGAAAATATCGTGCTGCAAAGTTTTTCAATAAATTCAAGCATTCCCCCTAACCGAACATGCTTTACTTTTTCTTAGATGAGTAACTTTTCTGCAAGGTGTGAAAATCCTAGAACAACCGTTGTCTTACTCTGTTCCCTCACAATGTTTCTATCATGATGAAAAGCAACACGATACCTACATATTTTCTGGAGGACGTAATGCTGTTCTGGATCGAGAATATGACTGCTCAAAGACCTACGTATGGCAAGAGAACTCTGCGCTATACTGTATAAACAGGAGAACGAATGAGAGAAGGAAAACAAGTTAGACAGAGGAGAATAAGTTTATGCGTGTGAAAGAGAAATAGAAAAAAGGGAGGGAGAGAGAGTTAGAGAGAGAGAGAGGGAGAGAGGAGAGGGGATGGAGGACGATTGAGACAGATATGATGAAAGAGTTGTTGAAAGAACTTAGAGATGAATGTGAGGAACATTGAGTAGGTTTTACGTTTTATGCCAAAAGCTTTCACGTGAATATACGGGAAGTTCAATAAGTATATCGGAAATGCAACTTGTTCTGCCCTGGGGAAATTATAGATGCTACGTATATGCACATGGGTTAGGAGCGAATCTCAAAACCTCTAGCTTTTTGTTAATTACTTAAAGAAATCAGAGTTTTTTTTGTTAACCATGTTCCTTTCCTTTAATATTGTGTAAACTTATAGATATTTTGGTTTGCCTTTTAGTTATATGACTATCATTAATTAACTACGTCAGTAATCCATTAGTTGCTTTAAACCTTGGTAAACGTGTTTATTTACGAGTGAGCACTGAAAAGTTCTCGGCCTAATTGAAAATGCCATGCATTAGATCTTTGAATCACAAATTAAATGTTATATATATATATATATATATATATATTATACACACACATTACACACACACACACGCACACCACACACAACACACACACACACATATATATATATATATAATATATATATATATATATATATATATATATATATATACTAACCCCTCCACACGAGTGGTATGAGACAAAGGCCTATTAATAGGTTTGAATTCTGAGTTTTCATTTTCCTCGGCTGGTTTCTTAACAGAGGTTAAAGAGCCCACTCTTTCTTACTATTTATCCAGAGATGGAGGGAGAATAGTTGGATGCATACCTTTGTCCAGGATTTGCACTTGTGTAGCCGAGTGTAATTCATACGACATCACACATTTCAATAAATGGCATTGTTATGCACTCACGTGTGTGAAACAAACAACAGAGATTGTCACTTGATCCCGATGACAGAAAAATAGCAAAGAGAAAAAAAAAAACACCCGTTTATTTCCTGATATTAAATCTTCTTCAGTCCGATCTCAAAGGGAATACGTGGTGTGGCTTATCTAGTCGATGGACGAAAAGAGACATTGTTTCATTTATCAGACCGATTGGTCTGGGGCCTGAAGTCCCATACTACTCGACTTTGCACTTCGAATCTTGGTTCCAACTGACTCTGCAATCCCACGTGGCTACCCCTCGCCAAGTAAGTATTTCTATTATCAACTCGTCATACGTTTGCAACACACACCACACACACACACACACATAATATATATATATATATATATTATATATATATATATATATATATATATATGAGGTAATCCCAAAGTTTAAGTTTCAAAAGTGGTTTGAAATAAGAGAAAAAATTATTTCTGATTGACAGTTATGTTTAAATCAATTTAAAGTTTAAACATGCATTTTGAATCTAGTTGTTGTTGCAAACTCTCTACACTATTAGAGGATTTTTTAGCATTCATGCACGACTTGCCATGCACTTCCATTAATTGGTGATGAATTTCAAGCCTTTTGCATTTAAAAAGCGAATAACTGCGTGTACTTCAAATAATTACAACTGGAGAATTTAAAGAAGATATTAAAATCCTTATGTAAGATTTCTAAGTATGGTAACGTTTGACCTAAATTGACTTTAAATTTATAAAGAGCCAAGATGTTGGCCAAGATGGCTGCTTATGAAACGTAACATGCAAATACATTTCTCATTCTGAATTCATCCTCTTTCTCTCGTTCTACACTCACAAACATATATAACGTGAAGGTAAGCTAGATATACGTAGAGAGGGGGAAAGTAACAGGCAGAATGTGAAGTAATAGACAAGTCAGGTGTTGACTTAATTGCAAATTACGACTAATCAGAACCAGTTAAAATGGATTTTTTAAAAACATAACTCAATCCTAAAAATAAGGAATAATTTAGTATAACCTTCGTGTCATTAAACTAACCGTATTAAAAGCCTTTGGCAGACGCAGATTCAACTTCACTTCCATTCTGTCATTCGAGTCAGCGAAAAACTGACAGTTTTCAAGCACCGTTGACACTGTGTCTACGTCCTCACTTAGGTGCATTTGCTCTATGATATTAATTAATAAATATAGCAAACTACCAATAGAACATACACCAAGGAATCTCATGGTTCGATCATGGTTCTCAATAACTCAGCGCATGAATAGCACAGATTGGATAATTGATATGTGTGGTAAAGCATTTGGGAAAGAAGGTATGGAGTTTCTCCTCAGAAAAAAAACAATCTTTTTGGTCTAGGACAAGATAAAATGGGATAGAACGCCTCGATTTACAGCTGATACCTACATTAGACCAATAAGCCAAAACTACTACTACATTATAATATATATATATATTATATATATATATATATATATATATATATATATATATATATATAATCAATAGTAATTATATTATGGATTTGGACTCATAACTTAAAGTTTCATGGTTACGCAATCCTCAGATGACTCAAATGGTTGAGATCTTAAAAACCAATAGTCAATCTATATATATATATATATATATATATATATATATATATATATATATATATATCCATGATATTAATGATGATATTGATGCTTTCTTTTTTAGGTAAACAATAAATGATCTCATCTTTACATCACAACGTTGGGTCAGCAGAAACTCTTTGTTAAGTAAAGATTTATAAGAACGTATCGCAGAAAAAAATGCAATCGAATGAACGGATCTTCACTATGTGTTTGCTGCTTATATTATATATATATATAATATATATAATATATATAATATATATATATATATATATATATATATATATATTTGTTATGAATTAATTGTCGGAAATTTTTTTCTTTTGTAAACCAAGTACTTCCAGTTCTATTCTGAAACATTATTAAAACACCCTTCACAATGGTTCAGAAGAGATATTTGTAAAAGCTATTTCACAAAAATATTTCAAAAATTTTCTAAAAAATTATATTCGCAGAAAACTATATATATATATATATATATATATATATATATATATATATATATATATAGTTTACAAGGATATACCTACACAAGGATGTTGCGTGCTTACTTAAACAAATCTTGGACACAGCACTCCACAAGTAAACAGCATCTTATTACACAAACCCTCAAAGTGAGGCGAACAAGTTGCTGGAGTTGGAGAAGCAAGGTCGAGCTAGACCTTCTCCCGTGGACACCTAGAAAAACCGACATCAATTAACTGTGCGGAAGACCTCCTAGGGGCGATGACCAATAGGGGTGTTTGTAGGTAGAGAGACAGACAGACAGACAGACACAGACACAGACACAGAGACACAGAGACACAGAGTCATGCATATCCATGCTGCTAGCACAAACTGATGAAGATGCTAACTAAAATTCGTTGTCACTAAGTGGGTGTACGATTCTTTTGGCCTTGTACAGAACTACGTTAAAGATAATGAATATGAAGAAGCGCCTCGCGGTCAGGTATTGATTAATGGGCTGTTCTCGTAAATAATGAATGAGTTGTCCTATCCTTATCCATACGTTTAGTCTTGTGCTACAATTTAACCTAGTAAACAACCTCACGAGTAGCAGCTTTTATATTAAAGTCGTCAGGGCGGCCTAGAGTCGGTATCAGCCTATCAGCGAGGGAGACTATCCCCTTTTCACTAGCTTAGACCAAGGAGATTGTTTTTAGCGTCTGAGATGGAGCGCCACACCTACAATCAGCTCCTTCACAGATCCCTGTGCTACTCATAACGCTGAGTTGGCGAGGGTCGGTATAGAACTAGGAACCTTGTGGTTTATAGCCGAACGCTCTACCGACTGAGTGCAAAAAAACAAAAAAAAAAAAAAATTATAAAAACAAACTTACCTATTTTCAGACCTGATAGCACAGGAATACTTTTCAGAGTAAATAAAAGTACACTCACCTGAAAAAGAGAAAAAAAATGGAATTAACAAACTGTTTATAATTTTAAAATAAAACATAAAAAGATTTACATTTAAAATATATCATAAAGCAAATATAAGTTGTTATATACGCAACCCCCACCACCATCACCTTTGACGCCCTGGTATGTCGAATATGTTTGGACATTTGCCTAGGGTGATTGACAGGGACAGGTCAAGAGTCCAATACCCACTGAGGCAGATATAAAAAAAGCAGTTGAAAATCACATGGACACTCGTTTAGAGCATTTGAATTTTTTTAGTTAAATTCAAAAAGTTGTTGGGTTTCTTTGTTTAATGGCATATCAACCTTTGGGGGTCATTTAATGCCAAAGCCATCCTTGTAGAATAGTAATAGTTAGGTACCTAGGCTTCTCCGTCGATATCGACGTATGATAGCTTTGATAAATGGGAGAATTTATATCTAAAATGATAGCCATGATGTATGTAAACATTTTAGTCTTAAATCTAAATAAAGACCTGTGTGTATTTAAGCAACGTATATGATAAAGTGATGATATATACGCGTCTCGACAGCTGTCTGGTGTATAATATTTACCTAGAAGATTCAGTTTCAATTTTTTAAATACATGAAGCCAGTATCGATACTTTTTGAATTAAATGTTTTGCGCGAAATACAAGTATAGCATTATCCACTTTCTGTACAATTAGCTCCAGAAGACTTAAATACGTAAGCAACACCCGAAGAAATGCGACGGTGCAGATTTACACTATATCAAACGAAGCAACTTTCAGTTGCTTCAATCAATGTAAATGATTGTGGAATATCGAGAATACTATTTTGAGGAAAATTAATATTTCATTCATTAATCATTTCTGCCTCGGTAAAGATTCACTCAGTATAATTAAATCTAATTCAAATTTCCTCATAGTTCAACACCCAGCGTTTAAGAATTAAATAGCAATTCCAAAATAAAACATATGATATCAGATTCTTTGCTTTGATTTCTTGGTTTAATGGCATATCAAACTTTGTGGGTCATGGAATTCCAAATTAATCCTTGTAGGAGAGTAGTGGTTATATTTAGCACATAGCAGGGGAGTTAGAGGGTTAATACCACTCCTAAGGGCTTAACCGTCAAATGTAAGACTCAAAATATAATAAGTAGTATTATTCTATCAATTACCTTACTTCTGACATTTTGAGACCGTATAAACTATTTCAGTCTATGTTTTTGCCGATGTAATGTAAAAAAGAAGAAAAACCAGTATAAATTGATCATTAAACAAGGCAGCTTTAATGAAAGATGAAAGAACAATTTTTTACACAAAATATGTGTTCTGTCTCTTTTAAAAGAGAATTCGATATAAACTTAACAAGATGCAGATATTTTCCTCGTCCCTATGAAATACGGTTTGGAAAATTACGAAGATGGTCGACCTGAATTATTTACGTTAAAAAAAGAAAAGAAAAAAAAACAAACTTTAAAACTTTATTTAAATATCATCCTCATCAGATAGTGATGACAGCATGGATTCCTATGACACTGACTCTCTTGCTAACCGTCCCTATCGCTCATCAATCTGGCATCTAGAATCCGCACAAAGCTGATTGCTGTAGGTTTTTGCTGGTCGTACTATACTGGTTTGCCCATGTGTTGATGTACACAGAGAACGTCAAATGAGTTCGCCCTTGCTTCTCCAGCAGTGAGCAACATGAGTTGTTCGTCTTATTTGGATGATTTGTGTGATTGAGGGTAAGTGGCCATACAGCTGCTTTTTTTAGGGGGTGCTGCTTTGAGAGAGATTGGAGAAGAGGAGAGGACTACAAAGTAGTTTGAACTAACGGGGAGAGAGCCCCTTTGGTTTGAATTCAGAGTTTTCCTTCTAGACGCCAAGCGTTGGATTGTTCACCCACTGACAGGGAACGGGAGCCGGGTTTAGACCGTCGTGAGACAGATTAGTTTTATCCTACCGATCGGCACGTGTATTACGTCGGCTGTGGCCACGGCTATCCCATCCATTACGAGAGGTTAAAGAGCCTAGTCAGCTCTACTATTTATTCCATAGCTGTACAGAGAAAAGTTGGATCGGTACCTTTCCAAGGTATTATGTGAAATGCAAACAGCGGTGTCCAGGATTTGAAATCGCGTTGTCATGTCCATTTCCTACGACGTTAACCATTACACCACGCAATTCCAACCGTTCATTTCGGTCATCACTCTTGGCAGGCCTTCCGCGTGGCATCCAGAAACCGCGAAGAGCTGATTGATGCCGGTTTTCACTTGGTGGACTACACTGGTGTGTCCATGTGTATGTGTCCACAAGAGAACGTTACTTATGAACTTCCAATGTTTGTTTAAAACAGCAGGCATTATCCTTTAAGTATAGGCTATCGGTGTTTCCTTAAAAAGTGCGTATTCTTGTCCATATCTTGTAATTAACGGTTGTTTACTGAACCTAAACAACTAGCGATTAGAATAAGACACCATTGATCATGCGTCAGAAATGTCTTCTACTTTTGAATAAAAAAAAGCAAATATCAGTCCAAAATGGCCGATTAAATCTTACACAACGGAAAGATTAATTTATTTTAAATACAGTTCTTGTCTCTTTTCGGTTTCTATGTGATTGCCACGATGTTTAATTAAGAGTGCAACGGTCAGAGTTAGTTACAACTCGGCAAGTGGATTCAGGTGATTGTTCGCGAATTCCCATGACATTCATTGTTATTGATTTTTCACAAATGCCCTTAAAAAAAGAGAAAGAAAGATAAAACTAATTATAATGTCCACATTCACTAACCGGATCATCAGTTATTTTGACTTAAACTCGCGCGTCCCCTGCACATCCTGAAGGGAGATATGCAAGAAAAACGCACTCAAAGTCGCGATAATTCAATTTTGGCAGGGGAAAAAAGAAAAAGAAAAAAGATTCACGTCAAAATCCTGAAAGTAGTTCGATTTTTTCAATTAAGGTTTGTCATTAACTCTTAAATTGTTTTATTTAATCGTTTTTGTCAGTGTTCGAGTAGTAGTAGTAGTAGTAGTAGTAGTAGTAGTAGTAGTTGTTGTTGTTGTTGTTGTTGTTGTTGTTGTAAATTGTTTGAATTTTCTGAGATGAGTCATTGTTATTAAATTTGTACGAATATTTATTACATTTTATCCGTGCTAGTTTTAGTAGTAATAGTAGTAGTAATGTTGATAGAAGCCATGATATTCTTAAGTTTTCCAATTTTTCTCACAGAAGTATTATTATTAATAAACTAGTCTTTCTTTCATCTTATTGTTATCACAAAACCAATCCTGCAATACATCTTAAATCTAAACAGCCATGAAATACCTTATTTCACAGCATTGAAAAATAAATGAATCTAATATAAATATATATACCTCTTAAATATGGAGTCTCGCTTGTGTAATGGTTACAATCGTAGGAAATAGAATTGATGACCCGAGTTCAAATCCTGGACAAGAATACGTTTCACTTCTGGCTAATGCCTATTTGAAAGATATGGATTCAGCTGTTCACACCAAGCTATGAGTGAATGATAAGACAGACTGAGTTCTTTAACTTTAGTTAGACAACAAGTGAAGAAAAAAGATAACTCCCAATTCAAACCGCTTAAATTTAACTTTGTGTCATATTCTGTTCATATCATAGATGTATTTCTTTTATTTTTGGTTACAGAATGTTGATGATATAGAACTTTGTAATAAATACTGCTTAATAATACCCGTTTTGATTGTTTAATATTCTGTTGAAAATATCAAAATGCTGATACATTTGGATTAGAATAGAATTGATATTTCATAAATTTTGCAAGTGTGTAATTATTCATGAGGGAAACTGTTGTACCAGCTGTTCATATTTATCTATTTATTTCGTTTTTACATTAATATAATTATGATATTAATATTCTAATTGTATGGTGTTTGTCAGTTTTGCAATACTATTGATCAGCAGTCAAGTTCCGGCACAAGCCTAAGGAAATTTACCATACAACAGGTCTTCCCCACACACAACACCGGTATTTGTCTAAAACTTGAATATCAAGATGCTATACATCTTGCACACATGAATGAGGCTGAAGTCAGAGTCTGACTACATTCAGGGCTAAAACAGTTGGTTTTCCTTTTCTTAACCGGTTTGCCTTACTAACATAGCTCAATCAGTCCAACTCTTAGCTGAAGGGAAGAGCGATGGAATTGAGCCTTACCAATGGCATTGGTACAAAGGAAAATGTAAACGGCTACGTCTAGAAATTGAACTTGAGTTGGTCAGTCAATAACTGTTACACCAATAGCAACTCCGTAATCTTGATATGTGTCATATAATACCTAAATAATTAGAATGGAATCGTCTGTTTTCCTATAAATAATGTCTGACGAAATATCGGAAGAGACAAATAACGAGATATCACGGGACTTCTTAATTCAACCTAACAAGTGCTAATAACTGTTAACTTTATATCCTAGCTTAGTAAACCTTTTACCTTATCCTTAAAACTCATTGTGTTTCCTCCTTATATTTATCTGTTAACTCTGATACTCGAGTTACAACACAAAGGTAGGCATCCATGATTGAGAATGTCAGAAGATGAGAAGAATAAAAGGTTTTCTTAGCCTTTGTCTGTCTGATTTTGTGAAAGAATGTTTTTGTTTCCTTAAAGGATTCTCTGGCGAGAAATTGAAGTATATCCTTGACACCAAAATGTTGTACTGGTAAAATTAAAAGATGGGATTGATATCTTGAAGACGTATATAATTCTATACGATAATAGTCTAATTATAGGAAAACAAAATGTCATACTTCATACTTATTCAAATTACATTAGCTACCGTGATTACATAGGAAGGATCTGATTTACTAGAAGGCCACTGTTGATTTCTTAGCTTCATTAGATAATAAATCGAAATGTCTGTGTGTGTGTGCAGTCATACACACACACACACACACACAATGCACACATATATATGCATCTATATATAAGGGATAAGCTTAAATATATCAATATCTTGGTAGTATCAAGAGGTACTAATAATGTGGCTTGGTTTAAAAATAATGGTGCTTCGATTCAGAAACTATTCATGACCCCAGGATTATCATTTATATGACGGCTTTATTGGTGAAACTTTTCCAGCAGTCGTTGCATTAAATACCTATGTCCATATCTATCTTCTATTTATCTTTTCCTCTTTCTCTCTTCTCTCTTTCTCTCTCCTCTCTCTCTCTCTCTCTCTCTCTCTCTCTCTTCTATATATATATATATATATATATATATATATATATATATATATTATAATATATTAATGATTTGAAGGCGATTACAATGCGTATAAAAAATAAAAACAAAAAGATGTTATTTTTGTCTTATCGATTTTAAAGTATAAAACTTTATCTTCAGAGATGAATATCAGAAACTTTATCTTCAGAGATGAATATCAGAAATGATAAGACAAAAATAACATCTTTTTGTTTTTATTTTTATACGCATTGGAATTGCCTTCAAATCATTAATATATTATAACATACTTAACAATGCTTCAAGCAAATTACCAATTACTTTTATATATATATATATATATATATATATAATATATTATATATATATATATATATATATATATATATATATGAACGCTAAATTCGTAAAATTAATATTCTCATACCCATATGAATATACAACAGTCCAAAATATATATTTTACTCTTCATATATGTTGATATAATTTACTTTTTGTTTACAAAGCTGTAAGAACTTTATTATGCAAATTGCTTGACGGCGCGCATATATTCATTAAAATTTTGAATTTTAAAACATTGAAATATTCAGTTTCGATACTTTTTGATCGAACACCGTATTATAACATATGTCTGTTTACACTTTTGGAAATGTTGACATCTGCTTCGTTCTTTATATGCGCTTTTAGTATTATCAGTATCATTATATATGTAATCATTAAAGCGAATCCATGATGCAATGCATATGTTTAAAATGCTCTCCTCATTAATTCATGTGTTGTGTAAACAACTCAACTCAGAGATTCGATTTAGAGAGATTGCAAAAGGAAAGAATATTTGCAACGGCGATCAATTTGGGAGTAATTTTGGTTTTCGTGACGACAATAACAGTAATTCAACGTTCCAGAGAGTGAAAACAAAAGGAAATTAGAGAATAATCGTGTTGATGATGAAGAAGCACTCCGAAAAGAAAGAAAGAAAGAAAGAAAGAAAGAAATAAGAAAGAAGAAAGAAAGACAGAAAGAAAAGAAGAAAGAAAGAAAGAAGAAAGAAAGAAGAAAGATGGCTAGAGGAAAATGGAAAGCAACAACAAATAATTTACACAAGAATTAGAAAAAGGAAGTAAAAAAGAAACTAAAGAAATAATAGAAAATAAAATAGATAGATAAATATTAGAGGAAAAGAGGTACAAATAAATAAAAAAATATAACCAGAAAGAAAGAAAGAAAGAAAGAAAGAAAGAAAGAAAGAAATCAGAACTTAAAGAAAGAAACAAAAAAAAAAGAAATAAAGAAATATTACTGAAAGCGAAGTTAAAATGTAAAGAAAAAGTTTGGAAAAAAAAAAGAAAAAAGGAGAGAAAGAAGGGAAGAAACAGAAAGTAAAAGAAAGGAGAAAAAAAGAAAGAAAGGAAGTAAGTAAGAAAGAAATATTTATAAAAGTAACAAATAGACAGAAAAGAAAAATAACTGAAGAAATGATGCAGGAAATATAAGAGTATAATGTCAGTAAAGGGAGGAAAAGAAAGGAAGGAAAAGAAAGGAAGGAAAAAGAAGGAAAGAAGGAAGAAGAAAATGATAATACAAAGGAAAGAATCAAAGCTACAAAAAAAAACAATGATTTTAGAGAAAAACGAAAAAGACTTCTTGCATTTCAAGAGTGAACAATGAAGAAGAAGAAGAAGAAGAAGAGAAGAAGAAGAAGAAGAAGAAGAAGAAGAAGAAAGAAGAAGAAGAAGAAGAAGAAGAAAATGAAATGAAGAAGAAGAAGAAGAAGAAGAAGAAGAAGAAGAAGAAGAAGAAGAAGAAGAAAGAAGAAGGAAGAAGAAAGAAGAAGAAGAAGAAGAAGAAGAAGAAGAAGAAGAAGAAGAAGAAGAAGAAGAAGAAGAAGAAGAAGAAGAAGAAGAAGAAGAAGAAGAGAAGGTATGAAATGAAGAAGAAGAAGAAGAAGAAGAAGAAGAAGAAGAAGAAAAGAAGAAGAAGAAGAAGAAGAAGAAGAAGAAGAAAGAAGAAGAAGAAGAAGAAGAAGAAAGAAGAAGAAGAAGAAGAAGAAGAAAGAAGAAGAAGAAGAAGAAGAAGAAGAAGAAGAAGAAGAAGAAAGAAGAAGAAGAAGAAGAAGAAGAAGAAGAAGAAGAAGAAGAAGAAGAAGAAGAAGAAGAAGAAGGGGGAAGAAAAGTGACGTTAAAAGCTACTCGCAATTTCACCATCTTATGTGATTAGTTGCGGAAGAGACGTCGGTGCGAAAAGCATTGAGGCGGAAATGGTGGTGTGATTAAGGCTTAGATACGTTCAAACCAAAAAGATCTCGTTGATTGTTGCTCAATTTGCAAGCATATCAGGCCAATATAATTATGATCCCGTCTCAGGTTTGACCTGCCAAATAAACCCACAAATGTGAGGAGACGCCTGAACCGCATAACAATGAGGTGAGATTAACGACATGACCTTAATTGTTTTCGAGAAATGGAGCAGGAAAAGTGGATTGGAGTTTTGCCTAAACGCATAAAAACAAAACAAAAAACAAAAAAAGAACAAAATAGAAAACAAGACTATTTTATTAAAAAGAAAGATAAAGAAAAGCATCCAAATAAAATATTAATTAAATTTCGTTTCTTAAATGTATCATTCGTGTATCTGACAGTTCAAATCTTTGTGTCTTTCTCAAAAGCAACCAAGCAATTAATAGTTTCATTCACTGCCATGCTCAACTAGTAGTGTCTATGGCAATAGCCGAGTAAAAGCTGGAATAATGGCTGATAATTGCTCGGCTAGCTATCATTAATATCACCCTAAGTTTAGTGGGTGGCGTAATGATTATCTTCACAGAAAATGGAAGTGGTGAGACGAGTTTAAATTCCGTCTGAGTTTGTTTGCGGTTAATTTGTACCTTTGGAGTGGAGGTGCATTGTGAAATGGTTATCGTCGAAGGAAATGAACTCGGCGCTACGAGTCCAGTTCTTGGGGAGCTTGTCTGAAATTTATATTATTGGGAAAGGTATGAATCCAACTATTCTTCCTCCCGCTCTGTGTAATTAATGTTGTATACTGCTTCTTAAGTTCTAATGTCTGCTTCTATCAGGTTACAGCTTATTCTCCCATCTAGTGTATAAGTTCTACATATCGGGGTTTCCGTTTGATTTGGACGACTCTCTATGGGTAGGTACTATTTTGGTGTACATGGGGACAACACGCAGACATTTTTTCGTGTCACTTTTATTTGCTCGATTTCTCGATACACTCTTTGCGTGGGAATAGCAGTGACGGAAAAGCACGTCTGGCCCTAACGACCGCTTGCTGAAATGACATCCTGCCTGTTGATCAGGGGTTGTTTAAATTCAACAAAGACATCAGTAAAAGAGGAGGAAATCATGCAAACAAACAAGAAAGAAAGGAAAAGAGAATATATATATATATATATATATATATATATATATATATATATATTATATATAGGCTGGAAGGAGAAGAATTGATGAGAAGGTGTTATAGGCATTTTAAAATGTGTGTACTGCATTGGAAATTAATTTTGTTTAAGGATGGTTTGTATTGTTTTATGTATAAAGCTTCTAGTATTTGGAGTTTTTGTTTATTTTGTTTCTTTGTGCAGAATGTATGTATTTTTGTCACGTCGTCTAACCCTCCATTTAACAGATAATAGCTTCATTTCACAACACCTAAAATTACATTCATGCCCCTACTCTAATTACCGAAATATTCTAACGGAAAATACACACATTCTGCACAAAGAAACAAAATAAACAAAAACTCCAAATACTAGAAGCTTTATACATAAAACAATACAAACCATCCTTAAACAAAATTAATTTCCAATGCAGTACACACATTTTAATATATATATATATATATATGTTTTTTTTGTGATATGCTTGTCCATCTGATGAGACGAAAATTTGGGGAGCCGGTTTAAATCAACTTAGATTTATATGGGCCCCAATTTTCGTCGAAATAAATTTATTATGGGATTACTGTATTGAGTTCTTCCTTCCTTTATTGATATATATATATATATTGATATATATATATATATATATATAGAGAGAGAGAGAGAGAGAGAGAGTGAGAGATAGAGAGAGGATCGAGAGAAATATATGCATTCATGAATCAATCTAGAATCGATATATATACATATATATATATATATATATATATATATATATATATATATATATGCAGTTATGTCATGCAGAAATGCACACTGTCGATGGGGTTTAGAATACGCCGACTGTAGCCTCTACAGAGGAGTAACACATTTTGCAAAGGAGTGTCCTGGATATGGCACTAAACCTAATCCAGAGATGAGGTTCCAGTTCTGGCCCTTTTGGAAGTGGGATAGCTTTTACATTATTCCCAGGTTCACTTTGACCTAGACCGGCAGAATCTGTTAAGGTCAAATAGCTTGTGGGAAATTATATTTTTAGATAGGAATAAATGATACCATACAGATATGTGCAAAACATTAGTATTAGAAATAATTACTTAAAGCGATAAATGTTTTTTACTAACGATTAACATTACTAGTTACTTAAATTCATATAATTGCTTGCAAATCTATTAATAATGGAGATTCGCTTCCGGTTTTTGTCTGTAACAAAAACTACGTCCCTTCTTACATTACACTACCTAAAATCGTCATAACATAGAATAAATACACTCAAAATTTAAGGCAATGTTAGAGAGTCCTCATTGGGTTTTTTAAACAAGTTTTAATAAATACATACCTGGTATTATCTATCTATATATAGTTTGTTTTATTTCAATATATATTTAAAGTTATCAGAACTAAGTTTCCATTTCAATTTTTTTTTTTACTCCTTTAATAGATTGTACTTTACTTATGATTTACTCTCTGATATTAAATTTTCAACTCCCATCCCCTCAGGCAATATATATTTTACGTCGCCCCGAGGGTGCTTTTATTTTGCTAGTTATTATAATTCATATAGGCAAATTATTGGTGTTATATATGTATGCGAGGGCCGGTTTAGCTCAGTCGGTAGTGTGTTTGGCTAGGAATCACAAGGTTCTTGGTTCGATACCGGCCATCGCCAACTCAGCTTATGAGTAGCACATGGATCTGTGCGGTAAAGTGAGGAGATGATGGTAAGTGTGGCGCTCCACTTCAGATGCTAAATTAATCTCCTTAGCCTAGCGCTAGTGAAAAGGGGATTGACTCTCTCTCTCTCTCTCTCTCTCTCTCTCTGGCTGGCTGGCTGGCTGGCTGACTGGCTGGCTGATACCGACCTTAGGCCACCCCGACGACTTTACTTTTACTACATATGTATAGTATAAATCATATAACTGTGTTCAAACAATTGATTGTTATTAAATAATAATAGTTACTTTAAAGCAAATAATTATTAGTATTAGATCGGAATATTTGATAAACAATTATTTTCAAGCAAATGGTTATATACAGATATAAATTGTGCAATTAAAAAACTGCAATAGAACATCAATAATATTGTTTTGATTACAATCAAAAATTAAGAAAGGAATCAAATTTCAGCATTAAATAATCCAATTATGATATGAGGTTGGTTTAATGTCGTTTCCACACACTTTTGCACCTTAGTGAGTTCACGAAGTACATAGTTCTATCGTCTTTTGTGTTAGTAGTTAGAGCGTATTGATTACTCTCCTCTGTAATATCCATACGGCAATGTATCTTATTATCTCAGTACGCGCGTACGCACGTGTGTGTGTGTGTGTGTGTGTGTATCGACTCATCTTAATTTGCTGATATACTTCTCTCTCTCTTTCTCTTTCTCTCTCTCTCTCTCTCTCTCTTTTTTTTCTCGCACCGACTCTCTTTCTCTCTCTCTCTCCCGCTATTTTTCTCTTTCTCTCTCGCTCGCTCTGTATATGTGTGTGAGTCCCCATTCACACTCTTGCTTTATGTGTGCGTTCAGATATAGAGTGAAAGGGAGAAAGAGATAGACAGAAAGACAGACATACATTTAAAGAGAAGGTGGATGGGGGACTCTCTCCGAAAATATATGCACACTATCTATTGATAATTGTCTGGGAACCTACAGAAAATTGGCGCTGTAGAATTTAAAATTGGCTTTTTCTAGACACGCTTTAGTTAAATGCCGAACAATAAATTGGAAAGTCGAGATAAACATTTCTCACATCCAATGATCTTAAACTAGCTTTTTCTGCAATGCTATATATTCCAGGTAGTTCAGTAATTCTTATGATCACGTGCAATGGCATAGCAATTTTGGAGCGGGAAAATGAAACAATAATCGCAGTTGCATTATAATCCTGGGTAAATTCAACCCTTGTATACAAGGTTTTTAGCCTTTTTCTTTCCAGGTGTGATAGATTATTAATAACTATCTTAAAGGCCACCCTATCTAGCAGAAATGAAGCTATGGAGAGCTATTAATTGGGTTCCTGACCAACAATGACAATTCTTGCATTGAGTACATATTTTTTATAATTTAATAATATTTTTAAAAGATCCACAGTTTTCATTAAAAAAAAACAATGATATTTTTTTTTTGGGGGGGGAGACGTATTGCAAATCTGAATGGTAAAGAGTATTTTGGGTTTTCTCATTCGGGATCAGTAAAAAGAATTATTTATACTTCATGAGTGATTTTCGATGGATTTTGCAATTAATTTCGATTATTCCCAAATATATTTCCAAGTTATAAAATGTGTTATCGTACAAACAATTTGTAAAATATCAGGTTAATTTTTTTTTTTCATTTTTTTTCAATCTTTCATACTGTACTTTTATCTTTTCCTCTTTTCTTCCTTTTTTCTATAATATTTAGTAAATTTAACCTACCCTTCTCAACATTGAGTTTTATATTGCTTTTTGTGTACATCACCGAAATCAATCGCAGTAATTAAAACTTGAAGATTCAAAATTTCAGCATTGCTGGTCGGGATGAATCCCGACCAGCAATGCTGAAATTTTGAATGATTTTTATTTGGTTATGGAATCGCTTTGATTCTAAAATGGTATGATATATTGGGTTGCAACCTCTACAAATAATGTTAAAAAATGTGACACACTGATTCATTATTAGAGATTTTGACTAGTATGCATTTCATCGTAATTTCAGTTGCTTTTTTCCTAAATTTTACATGTCATTTTACAGCAACAGGAACACCATTAATCAGAAATAAGCCCCCGGTCAGTTTTGTACTCATGTCTCTTTTTTTCTTGAGAAGGCTTATGTAAACGCATCAGCTCTTCCCGGGATATGGGAAGCCGTTTGTTAGCAGAAACTCAATTGTAAACTTTTTAAACTCATCCAGTATATTTTTCAATTTCTTTTGGCAACATATCTGTTGTTATTTGTGTAATTTATTGTTGTTAGTATTAGATGAAAACCATATAACTGTTGCAAATATTTTATGAGATAAAAATGGCTAAAGTCATATAATTCTGTGTAATTTTTTGTATTTTACATGTCTATTAGACACCATATTATTTGGAAATTATATGTATTAGATAGGAATACTTTAAAACATATAACCATGTATATTATATTTTAAAAAATTCTGAATAAAAACTTACAACTATCAGCGCAAGATCTTGATCTAGGTCGGCGATTTACTTTCCAACAAGATAATGATCCAAAACATACGCCTGAATCAGTGACTTCAGAAATAGAAGGTTACAGATCTACCACGATTTTCTTTGAGTTCTGACTAGAATCATATAGAAAATCTATGGCAAGAATTAAAAGTTCGAATAAATCAACCGTCACCAAAGAGACTTCAGAAATTAGAACGTGAAACCATTGAAGAATGGACGAACATCCCAAAAAGATTTGTTCAAATCTAATTCAAAACTTTAGAAAACGATTGCAGCAAGTTATAAAGATGAGAAGTCATGTTATTGAATTATAATATTGGGAAATTTGCTCATTTCTTTTTTCAATCTTTCATACTGTACATTTATCTTTTCCTCTTTTGTTCCTTTTTCCTATAATATTTAGTAAATTTAACCTATCCTTCACTACATTGAGTTTTATATTGCTTTTTGTGTACTTAAAGCATATAACAAGTCTGAATCAGAATTAGAAATGGGTGAAAATATTCAATATTCATAGGTGTACGAATAAATGTCATTGACTATATAATGGACTCTCCCGTCAATTTTCGACGTATGAGGGTTCATACACTCAATGAACTGCCACACAGGGATTTGTTTATAGTGGTGAAGGCTTGTGTTGAACCATCCACACTTTTTGGCACAGTCGATAAGAAAGAATTGGTGCATCAAGGGTTGTCACACACACACACACACACACACACACACACACACACACACACACACACACACACATATATATATATATATATATATAGTCAATTGGAGGCGCGTGGGCTAGTATATATATATATATATATATATATATATATATATATATAGACACACACAGACACACACACACACACATATATATATATATATATATACGTATGTGTGTGGGGGTGATAAAGCTATATTGATAATGATATTCTATATGTATGCATTGAAAGTAAGGAAAATAAGAACAACTATATGTAGAATAAAGCATCCGACATTAAGATGATCTATTCCACTGATGGAACAAGGAACTTAATCGAAAGGAATAATGTTGCCACGTTTTGCAGATACTTGAGACACTGTTGCTAATCTGATTTAAGGAGAACACTTTTATGCTGCACCCTGAATGGCTATTTACCAAAACTCGTAAGTTCTGATGTAATTGTTTTATCTTGACGACCTGTTCGCTTTTCAAAACGACAAAACAAGGAGACCATAGATTATTTTAGGAATTTCTTCTAAGCAGCACTGAAAAGGACCGTAAGGTTCGTACTTGTTAATTTAAGGACCGATTGTCGTAAGACACATTTAGAAAAATAAAGATATCTAAATCAAGAAGATATTATCAGGATTCTTAGTAAAAACGACGATCTTAAGCATATATATATATATATATATATATATATATATATATATATATATATATATATATATACTGAGGGGATCAATTAGAAACACTAAGACTTCACTTTGTCAAGGTTAAAAATGAGAGTAACAGTGTTTTTCTGATATTTCAGTTGATTCGTAATGTCATATTGGAGAGCGGCATAACGTGTTCATTTATGCAATCATTCATTCATCTGTTTATATATATATATATATATATATATATATATATATATATATATATATATATATATGTGTGTGTGTGTGTGTGTGTGTGTGTGTGTGTGTAAATGGGATTCCTGATGAAGTGATTATCCTTCTCGCTTGAATATTTTACATAGTTATTTTTCTGCCTAGTTAGGAAACAATATTCGGGAAACTCAATTCCTATTTACACACACACACACACACACACACACACACATATATATATATATATATATATATATATATATATATATATATATAAAGGTGACCTCAGAATCCCAAAGAACTACAAATGTATAATTAGTACTGCCATAGCCACTAAGGTTTATAGTGCTCTGCTTTTGAATCACATCCGTCTAAGTTGGAAAAAAATATTAGGAAAAATCAAAATGAAATCTTGAGAAATGATGAACATTTCTAATTTTGACTATGCCTCGAATCGTGGAGTACGGAAAAAAGTCTTAAGACACCCCGATTGTACGAAAGTGCATGTATTTTAGTTTTAATGTAATAAACTATTATATCAAATAAAAATGAGTAACGAAACTAAATAAGAACGCATAGAAAAAGATTATACTTATTTTGCTTCTATTTGAATTCATTTCTATATAAAATTATACACAGGATTTCTTTTAATTTGTTTTTTAATAAAAAATGATATAAATCAATTGCGCCACGTGATTATTTATAAACCTTATTGTTAATATCAGTATGCAAATTATCCACACTTTATACCATATAAAACTTAATTTCTTTGAGATTTATAAGACAGGATTATAAAAGCATTAATAGCATGGGCTGCTTCAAGTCAAATCTAATTCAGTTTTACTCTAATAAGGGCATCGTTAATTAATAAGATGCTAATAAAGATTGAATAACGAATGTTTGATAATCACTGAGAATATAACGTAAATAAAGAAGGGAATTGTGACATTAGTGTAGACGTAGTTTCGATTACAATCCGATAGACAGACGCCAAATCCTCATTATCATAAAATTATATTTTAAATGCTAATGATTTATTATAGAAATGTATTGAAAAACAAGAAGAAAATCACAGAAAATATAACACAAATTACTAAGAGATTTGTGACGTCGGTGCAGACATAGTGTCAATTAAAGTCAGATTGACTTTATTATCATTAGATATTGTTTTAAAAGCTTTATAATGATTTATGATAGAAATGTACTGAACAACAAGAAGAAAGTCACAGTCAGAGGCCTTGGCGCAATCACTTGCAAATCGGAAACGTATACACACTTACATATATATAAGTTTCCTTTTCTATTGAACAACTTAATTATAATCTGCAATAACCTCCCGTCGGGTTATTCATAAACCCATGATTACATCACCAACCTGAGACCCTCCATCAATTTCTGAGCGTCTACGTTGTCGAGAGGGATTGTGTTGATCTTAGTTACGTGCTTTATGAATCGAACAAGAACGAATTGAATAGAGTTGAAAATAACTCGTTTGCTTCAAGGCACGTTTTCACGATTCTTAGATGCAAATAATAACGGGAGTCAGTTGGTATCTTTGAAAGAAGTAAGTAATTCGCTGCAATAATAAATATATTATACATAAGAACTCATAATTTCTTTCACAAACTGTGTTCTCAACGTTGTCTTCAATTTCAGGGTAAAACAGTATAAATCAAAATTCTTCCATATATATATATATATATATATATATATATATATATATATATGGTATTCATAAGATCTTTAAGTAGTTTTGAAATCTAATAATGCAACTTATATAAAAGGATTGGATCATTAAGTAAAATCGTATTCAAGTAACTTCCAAAAATATGAATGCATTTTTTATTTTAAAATAAATGTACATCAAGAATCATAATTTTAGTAATTCGAGCAATTATGGATGGAATGAACTCGGAGAGTTCAATATGTGCTTGAAAATGTATTAACAATGATGATGATCTTGTTTAATAGAAATTTAAAAAAACAATAAAAATAAAACCTTGAATGTCCATATAGTTTTTATCAAATTATTATATCATTTTTACAGTGTGTGTCACTAAATACTGAAATGTATGCAGGACATTGTTAACACACAACCACACTCATACGATCGATCACACATATTCGCCTATAAAACGGATGGATCACTCTCTGGTCGCCTTTACATATATACATATTTTGGAGGATGTGTGCTTAATTGAAATCGTACCTAATTTTGAAAATTAATTAGTTAATAATTAATGAATTTTAGGCGGGCATATATGTTCAGATGTAAGGCTAAACGAATCGAGAAAATGATAGCCTTACATTTGAACATATGCCCGCCAAAAATTCATTAATTATTAACTAATTAATTTTCAAAATTAGGTACGACTTCAATTAAGCACATATCCTCCAAAAATTGTCGGCTTAAAGCCATATAAAAATAAACACATTTGTTTGTTTACTTAACCTTATATATACATATGTATGTATTTATCAGTTAAAATTCCTCTTCTACTTTGTAGCTGCGGTTGGCCGAGTAGTGTGTGCGTGTGCGTGCGCGCGTGTGTGTGTGTGTTTGTGTGTGTGTGTGTGTGTGTGTGTGTGTGTGTGTGTGTGTGTGTGTGTGCATAATTCTTTTAAATCAATAATACTTGTAACCGAGTTGATCCTCCCAACAATAAGATGAATTTAAACATTGTCTAAACAGGTTTATTCGACCCCTCCCAATAATTACAACAGCTACAATTAACAATTGTCCCGTCTGATGCGGGAATTGACACGAAAGCCATGGTCATTGGGTGGTAGCACAGTGCTCAAAAAGAAAAACGGTTATCTAACCAGCTCTACCAATTTATTTCTTTATTCTTTATTTCTTTCTTTCTTTTTCTAGGTATTGAGCAAGCATTTAATGTCGAGTTTCTCTACCCAGCAAATTTTGAGAGGATCAATAGTAAAAGTAAGTAAAGTCGTCAGGATGGCCTAAAGTCAGTATCAGCCAGACAGGGAGGGTGTCTATCCCCTTTCAAGTATGTATGTATGTGTGTGTATGTGTTTGTCTGTGTCTGTGTCTATGTGATCACCCAACCCTCACCATGATATAAGATCCATCTTTAAGCCCATTTGAAATCAAAATGTTATTTTCCTTGACCACGGCTAATGAGCGAAGGTTTATTGGAAGGGGAGAAGGATTCATGCCTTCTTTAAGGAGATAATAACGAGAAAAACACAGTCTTGCCATATATATATATATATATATATATATATATATATATATATATATATATATATATATATATATATATATAATCAGTAGTTTTAATCTATTATAAATTTATTTTATTAAAAATACTTTCCTGCTATTCAGCATTCAGAAAGGAATAAAATTACTAAAAACATATCTTATTATATTGGTTTCAATAAAATATAGTCATTATTGCACACAATTCTTGTGTTAATTCTCAAAGTTAAGCGATAAGAAGCACATTGGCAGTTTCCTCAAATACGAATTGAAACTACGTTAGAGAGAGAGAGAGAGAGAGAGAGAGAGAGAGAGAGAGAGAGAGAGAGAGAGAGAGAGAGAGAGAGAGAGAGAGAGAGAGAAGGATGTGTCTTTGTGTACAGTCATATTTAGTACTTAAAATATCAATTATATATTTCGGAATATCGATACGAAACGAAAACATATTCGTGTGTGTGGTTCTATTTTCCTCATCAAATTTGAAGTATAAAATAAATAATAGAAATACTAGTTTTGCAATATTTTAATTATAAGCATTGCTATCATATACTTGGTCATTCATTGTACCGAATAAAAAAAGAAAACTCGCTTCTGTAAGATGGCATGTAATTTTATCAGTCCTTTACACGCACAAATATAAAGTTCTTCAAAAGATGAACATGGAGATAAAATTGAGCCATCTAATTTTATCCGGCATATTTCTCCAATTTTATTAGATTATATGCGGTACGTTTTATATTAGTGGCAATAAAATTTAGAATAGAATAACTATTCATCATTCTTTCGAGCCTGGTCGTCAACGGCGTCATATGAACGCAAATAAATACATATGGACAGCTAGAAAAAAAACACAAATACACACACATGTATATATATATATATATATATATATATATATATATATATATATATATATATATATAATATTCATAAACATATATACCCATGTAAGTGTGTTTATATAAAAGAGTGTGTCTGTATATAGAAGGTGTGGATGTACATATATGCACAGATATCAATGTATACACACACACACACACACACACACACACACACATATATATATATATATATATATATATATATATGTACATAGGCACTCATATACGGATGCATTCGTAAACGCATACAAATATATACATACATACATACATACACACAAACATATACATACATACACACACACACACACACACACACACACACACACATATATATATATATATATATATATATATATATATATATATACATATATGTGTGTGTGTGTGTGTATATACGAAAGTGCTTTAGATTCATACATATTAACATAGAATTCATTGCACAAAAATACGTATATGTACATACATTTTTCGTATATATATATATATATATATATATATATATATATATATATATATATATATAGACATAATTATAAATATATATATAATTTCTTTCAGGTTTCACGCGTTTTAATCTTATTTATAAATGTCCAATCTAAGATTGTAAAGTTTTTGCTGGTTTTATATGGAACTATTTTCGTGAGACGAAGTTGTTTTTATTTATTTCCTTTGTTTTCTGAAATTTTTCTTTTATTACATAAAAGAAACCTCTTGTGGCTTTTCTTTCTTTTTTTTTTTTTGTTCATTTTCACTCGTATAGCCAGGTTTTATTCACCCCTCGACAGCGATAGTTCCGAACATTACTCCCCCTCTCCCCTTCATCTAATGAACAGAATTTCTTTTACTCGTATATAAGCCCCAATACACTCTTTTGATTTCTCTATTTTATCTTTATCGCTGTCAAATTCTCTTGCGTCACGTTTGTTAGTCGCTTTAGCAACGTAAGCGATATCTGCGCCAACCTTATCATTTCGTTTAGACTTGGCAGTACGTTCTTGAGTAGCCTCACGTGTATTTGCAGCTTCATATCTGGTGAAGACCAGTAGAGGTTTTATGGCATGAATGACTGATATATTGAAATATTTCGCTCTCTACTTTATAAAAAAATGTATTAGAAAAATAAAAATAAATACCCGGATCATAGAGCGATAATCTGAGGGAATAGTTAATTGGATTAGCGCCATGAGTTAGAGAGGATAAGAAGTTTCAATAATGGAGTAAAAATTATACTCTAACACAATCATTGCATCATATATTCATTGGTTAGTCGGTTTATTGATTTTAACGGCATATCAACCCGTACGGGGTTATATCATGCCTAACCGTTAGGGTGTAATACATATTGTGTATTCATATATATACTTTTAGTAATTGGTTTTAAGAATGTGTTAGCATTATTGGGGATTATATTGTATGGCATTGATTTTTTTCATGTCTATATTCTATGGTATAATTCTATTTCCCTCAAAAAGCAGAAAATATCCTCTATGTTAACATTTTCTAACAGATCTTTCATATTGTTTACATTAAAATAACGGTTTCTTATGTGAGCAAAAAAAATCTGCATTCAACGAATATATATTTACCAACTCCTCCGCACGAGCAGGATACGACATAAGGTCAATTTCTTAAGCGGAGTTTTCCATGAATAAGTGTTTAACTGTCAGGGGTGTTTGACATGTTCCACATTGTGGTGTTGTTCTTGTTAGAGTATATAAGAGTGTGTTAATTTTGTATTATTAATGCATAATCGGGACACAATGACTTGTTCCTTTCTAGACTTCCTTAAAGTTGGTCTGCAGCCTCCCAAAGTGGGTTTGATTAGGAAGAGTTTATTGTGGATACAGTTATTCCAGTGTTTTTGCCATTTTGTATGAAGGAATCTATTAATTTTAGGTATCAAGTCAGTATATGGTATCTGGAACTTGTCAGGGATTAAATCTAGAGCCGATTTAGCTGCAGAGCACCTCTTTCATTCCCCCTCACTCATAAAAATCTAATTCTTTAATACCGTTTTCATTTCACCATTTCTCTAAGTTCTTAGATTGTGTACTCAAAAGTCTTTTCGAATTTATCATGCATATTATATATTGGTAAAGGTTTGTTTATGTGATATAAATGAACAAACCATTTCATATAGAACTACCAAATTTGTAATATATTTTAAGGTTTGTTTGATTGGTTGGTTGGTTGGTTAATAATTTAAGCCCTTGCGTGTAAATAAATGGTAATTTATATATATATTATATATATATATATATATATATATATATATATATATATATATATATACACGATGTGCAAAAGAGTATATCGTTTTTTAATACTTTTTCACACACCTTGTATTCTGACAAAAATAACGTTCCATTCATTAATTTTTTTCAGAATACAAGGTGTGTCAAAAAGTACCAAGTTTAAAGCTGTATTTAACAAGATAGAAATGAAGAATGAATGGGATTTTATTTTTTCAGACTACAAGGTGTGTCATAAAGTACAAAAATCTCGATACTTTTCGATAAACTTTGTATATATATATATATATATATATATATATATATATATATATATATAACATATATATATATATATATAACATTCCGCATCACGTAAACACACAAACACGAGAATACAGTTAAAAAAAACAAAAACAAAAAAACGCACACATTTGACCATTTACACCATTTCTGTCATTTTCAAAGGAACCGTTTCGTCTTACCTGATGAATGCTTTCAGCAAGAAACCGCTGGTTGTAATACCGTTCCGTAATTAAATAAATAAAAGCAAAAACTTTTATTTGTTTTGATTTCTCATTGAACATATATATATATATATATATATATATATATATATATATATATATATATATATATATATATATATATATATATATATATATATATATATATACCAACCCCTCCACACGAGCAGGATGCGACGCAAGGTAAATTTATTAAGCGGAGTTTCACATGTTTGAATTTTCCTTCTCCTAGACTAGTTACCTAGCCATAGTTAAAGAGCCCAGTCTGCCCTGCTATTTACTCATAGCTGGAGGGAGAATTGGATTCATACCTTTCCTAAGAGTATTAGCGCCATGTGAAATGCAAACAGCTTCGTCCAAGAATTGAAGTCGGATCGACGAATCCATTTCCTACGACTCTAACCATATATATATACACCCTTTCCTCTGAACGAGTAGGATGTGAGACTGGATCAATTTCTTAACATTTATTGCAAACATATTTAAAACATTTATTGCAAAAACACGGACATAAAATGAGGGTTCAGTTTATTTTATAGTAAGAATTTACGCGGAACAAGTTAAAGATTACCCTAACCGATTGCAACAATGCTGTTGTCTGGATGATCTCAATTCTTCCTTTGATTTCAAGTTCCTCTAAGCTTTTTTTCTAAGCTTTTTGTAACCGTTTCAACTTCAACTGGTATCACTTTCACCCTCATATTCCACATTTTTTAATTCTCGAGCAATGTCCAGGTACTTGTCCATCTGTTTGTTTATTTCATCTTCACCCTATGATCAGCTGGAACTGCAATATCTACCAGTTGACATGTTCTCTTTTACTTGTTAATTAATATTAGGTCTGTTCTTCTATCTGGGATAACGCGATCCGTCTATTATTATTATTATTATTATTATTATTATTATTATTATTATTATTATTATTATTATTATTATTTACTCTTTTTGAGTTTTCACATCAGCATTAGCTGATGGTCTTTCACTGGAGTCTGAGTGACAGCAAGTCTCCTCAGGTCTCCAGGACTCTTCTGAGTATTCTGGCAGATTGCAACAGTGCAGTGTTCTGAATGGTTTCAATCCTTCCTCTGATTTCCAAACTTTCCAAACCCTTTTCTAATCCTTTTGGGACTGTTCCAAGTGCACCAACTACAATTGGTATCACTTTCACTTTCATGTTCCATAACTTTTTCAGTTCTCTGGCAAGGTCTAGATATGTGTCCATTTTAGTGAAATAACAAGAGGTTCGCGTTCATTGTACATTCATGAATTTTTTCTTAGTTTCTTCATAGCTTGTATTTTTGTATACGAATAATTTTCAAACAAATCTATTTGACCCAAGGATAGGGCCCTAATAGGTACTACCACGCCGGCTCAAAGTTTACCTGGAACTTATAGCAATGTGGGGGGGGCATCCCAACTTCTGAGATCTCCAGCAATATAGTCTCAGCATCATATGCAGTTTAGGGCTATACCCAGGAACCCCCTTTTGAACAGTAGGTCTTAACCTGTTACAGGGGAAACATTCCGCGTATTCTAAGCCTTGCCGAAAGGGCGCGAGCACTTCAAGTCACAGTAATAAACTAGAATTGTTTCTCGGCAACAGTCTATATCGTGACTCAGTATCTTAACTTTTTCCCAAAAAAAACAACTTTTTTTCTTGTTGGTTATTACTTTTGCAGTCGCCTATATATATATATATATATATATATATATATATATATATATATATGTGTGTGTGTGTGTAGCCAGTTGTATAAGTATATACATGTATACACGTGTATATTCACTTATATACACACACACGTTGAGGGGCGTGAGTATGTAGGTATAATTTTTTTCTGATCTATGATTTTTACTTAGTTGCGATAATTCTTTTTTTTTTTTTTTTTCATTTTAGATTTTCCCTTTTCAGAATCTTTTTATCTCTTCATCTCCAAAATGTCACGAATTTGATACATCCACTGAATAGGCCATTACACGCGGGGCTCTTAAAAACGTCGTAACTTCATAATGCGATTGCCTGATTTTTCACTTACGTCTTCAAAATCATGCAAGAATTTTCAATATATTTTCCTTTATTGCCAAGTAACGATCATTAAAAAGCCAACCATTTTCTCCATTTTCCCGATCGTCTTTTTTCCTTTTATTTGACGAAATAATACTTAAAGTATTTTTGTCAGATGCTCATTCAGAATTTTACGAATAGCTTTCGAGTATATACAAACCAAACTTAGACAAAATGAAACTAGCATGCATTTTATTCGGTATAGCTATTCGTATATTCTATATAAAGGCACGGGTGGCTTAGTGGTTATCGCTATATAAACTCGATTCGGCAAGTGAAGTTAAACTCCTGCACAAGGCTGTTGATATCTTACTGCCTACTAATGCTCTCGGGAGCTTCTCTCTCAGACTATGGATATTTAGTAGATTTGTTTGGTTTGGTTTATTTGTTTAACAGCATATCATCTCCAACTGAGGAGCTAGGCTATGCGTAACGGTTATCATCATAATAAATGGAATTGATGGCCCGAGTTCAAATACTAAACAAGCTTGTTTGCGTGTCACTTCGAGCTAATATTCTTGGGAAGATCATAATCACATAATAATTAACACAGCTTAACGCCCCTGCCCCAGCTATGGTTAGGGGAATGAGAACAGGATAACCCCATGGACTGAATAAAGGGTTAGGTTCAAAGTTTCGTGATGGCTCCCGATTACGACAAGAAGGTTCCCGATTACGATAAAAAAATTCCCGAGTCCGAAAAGAAGTTTTCCGAGTGCGAGAAGGTTCCCGAATCCTACAAGAAATACCTGAAGAAGGCCGGAGGGCATATGGGCCGAAACGTTGTACAAATAACAATGAAGATGAGGACAATAGTTCGATATATATCTAATATAATATAGCAGATAATACTAATCATCAAGCCTCATCTCAAACATTCAGAGAAATAGAATTAAAATCATTTTTTAAAATGTATTCAATAGCCTATCAACCACTTGCGGGTTATGTAATGCCGACATTCGATTTATTTGTAAAAGTTGTATAATCATAACTATAGGTTTAAGGTTTCTTTTTTTAAATCAAATATTTTTACCCAATTGTCCATTTGACATCAAGTATTTATATCAATCCTATTAATTCTAAAACAGATTTTTAACCGATATATGGAACCTAACGGGTACCATAAAAGTAATTTTTAATCTAAATATTTTTTAACGATCATTTGTTAGCACGCCGTTGACATCAATTATCCATATCAATCCTATCAATTTTGAAACAGAACTTTTTTACCGGTGCCACCAGTCAGGGTCAGAGTGTTCATGGGAGTAATAGCAATGAAGAGGAACTCCACACACCCCAGAGCTCTGGAATTGGAGCCTTACCACAGGATTCAGTTTACTCTACTACCCAAGACAGAAATAAAGATCTGTAAAAAAGAGAAAAAAGCTTTCAAAGCGTGTAAAACGATATATTCAAGATGCTTGGAATATACTATTTGAAGAGGTCGTGTAAAAATTAGAATAATCATTAGAGATGCCGAAATTTCTCGTTCACTTAAGAACATAGAGCTGCAGCCATACCACTTTTAGTGATGCGGTTTTATAGCAAATAGGTTTTTATGGGATGGTGCTGTTAACCCAACATCCATGGTTTTAAATTCAGGATTTGTCTTTTTACTAGATCTGCTGCTTTACCACGGCAAAACAATAGAGTCTGGTTTACTATTTATTCATAGCCGGGTTGGTAGAAGTAAGGTAGACAAACTTTCCTATGAGCCTTAGCACGAAGTGAATTCAAACAGTCTATACCAGGACTCGAACTTTGCTCGTCGATTCCATTTCCTAAAGAGATAACTGTTAATCCAAATGCCCCGACACTTTAAATAATAATTAATTCAAATATTATATTGGCTTATACAATTCACATATTTGTCTTCCTGTGTCGCAATAGAATATTATACCACCTTATGCTTGAATTGTATTTATACTGAAAACTTTGCGAAAGAGAATGAATAGTGAGAGAAAAGTGTTTCTCATTGTTCTCTGGAAAAGTTGGAAAATTGATGGCATCCTGTGGGTGTAAATATTAAGTTAGTTTGCAAAAGAAAAGTAGGTTTGATACGATGAATGACATATAAATTAAAAATAAATGAAATAAATATATTTAAAAAATATACTAAGTGGGTTTGAAGAATATAAAGAAAATTATACGAATCAGAATTGTATGCCAGAAAGGTTTTGATAAAGTATAAAGGAATAAGGTAAAATCAAAACAAAACAAAAATGAGAGAAAAAAAAAAATACAATAAAGCAAAAACCAACTTAATAAATGAATAAAAGAAAGGAACAAACGAAATGGGAAGATTATAAGACAAAATCAAAATAGTGGAACGAAGGAAAGAAGGAAAAGAGAAAGAAAGAAAAAAGAAAGAAAAAGAAAGAAAGAAAGAAAAAAAGAAAAAGAAAGAAAGAAGAAGGAAATAAAGCAGGGGAAAACAAATAGAAACCCAGAAATACAATGAGAAGATTGTGGCAATAATAATTAGAACAGAGGGAGAAAAGAAGAAAAAAAAAAGAAAGAATACAAGAAACAAAAAGAAATGAAAGGAAAGAAAGCGAAAACGAAATAAAAATAAAAAAAGAAAGAAAGGAAGAAATGAAGGATGAAAACAAAAAGAACACGTAAAGAAGTAATACAGACCCTCTAAGTGAAACAAGTAAAGAAAATAGAACAACTAAAAAAAGGAACGAAAAACAGAAAGAATGAAAGAAAGAAAGAATTAATGAATGAATGAAATAATTAATGAAAGTGATGATAAAACAGAGAACACAAAATCGAAATAATATTGGGAAAATAATTGTCAGGAAGGGAAAAATAAAAGAAATATAAGAAAAGTTTAAACGAAGATAAAGAAAGAAAAGAAAGAAAAAAGATAAAAGGAAAGAAAAAAAAAAAAACGAAAAAAAAAGAGACATTAAAAATGCATTAAGAAAAAAGGAAAGTCACAAGGATATATAATAAAAGAAGGAAAACATGGAATAATAAATAAATAGATAAACTTAACGAAAAGAAAGAAAGAAAAAGAAAGAAAAATCTAGAAAAAAACGAAGGAAAGAAGGAAGAAGAAAAGAAAGAAAAACAGTAATAAAGCAAGATAGAAAAAATGTTGGTCTGAAATGACGCATGAATAACAATATGATAAAAAATCAGAGTATAAAAAAAAAAACGAATTCAACACCAAAATTGGTGACCAACTCTGAAAAACAAAACAAAGAAAAAAATTACAATGTTCTTCTTTTTATCCCATTTGAAATTCCTTCTCTTAAACCTGACAATTATCTTGAAAACGAAAGGAAAAATAACACAGAAACACTCCTGTGCGTGACACAATCCTAATATTGCCCCCGTCCCTCACCAGAAAAAAAAGAAAAAACATCGAGATGGTAAGCAAACAAAGGCCGACTAATCAGTGGATGTCTCGCTCCGTTTTAAAATCACACAAAACACTTCGAGTATTTTTTGTCTCAATCTGTTTATAAACATTAATTCTTCCTTACTTTTCTTTTTTCCTGTCCATCACAGTTGAGTCTTTCGGACATATCTAATTATTTTCTGTCTGCTTCCACGGATCACCTTCAGTTAAGTTTCTACTATTTGACAAAGCGTCGAGATTTTCAATGTATTTACTTAGGATGAAAATTGCTTGTTGATTATCTTTGTCTAAACTTATCAATCAAAAGAATCTTGCTTGTTGAATCATTAATTCTAAAACATAAAAAGGTTAAACCGTCATTAAAGGTAAGATGTATAAAAACAAGTAGATACTGAGAAAGGGTAGATATTTTTCTGTGATTAGTAAAATGATCCTTCTCTAGATTCCTGGAATGAGAGGATGTTATTATGAACACTATTTAAACGTCTTAGATTAATGTATTCAGATTGGCTATGATATTTACAAGGCTTCGGTTATTATTCCCTCCAATATTTTTAGATTTTTCATGATCTTCGGAAGAAATGGAATAGAACACAATTCAATCAATGGAAGTAGATAGTTCTGGGGAGACAACATATTCCAATATATTCATATTTAAAAACTCCTCGAGCAAACAGGATGTGACACAAGGTTAATTTCCTAAGAGGGGCTTAACAGATTTGAATTCAGAGTTTTTCTTCTCCTAGACTGGTTGCCTAAACAAGGTTAAAGAGTCCAGTCTGCTCTTCTGTTTACCAGTAGCTGTCTTTGCGTTGGATCTCAAATTAGTCAATTCACATTTGAAATGTCCATTTTGTAAGTTCGATCCCTGGTCCCGGATTCAGGAAAAAGAACAATAACGAAAAACTAATGCCCATATTTACTCTAAGTAAAATGTGATAGGTAGTCCAGTATTATATATATTTACCAACCCCTCCGCATGAGCAGGATGTGACACAAGGTCAATTTCTTAAGCGGAGTTCACCAGTTTTCCTTCTCCTAGACCGGTTGCCTAACCAAGATTAAAGAGCCCAGTCTGCCCTAATATTTACCCATAGCTGGAGGGAGAGTAGGATTCATACCTTTCCCAAGGGTATTAGCGCTAAGTGAAATGCAATTGCCACGTCCAGGATTTGAACCCGGGGCGAAGAGTCCATTTCCCTGTATTATATGGCAGCAAAATCAACGAACAATGTCTGGCCTTATCTGATATCTTATCGTCAAATGAGGATCTTACAAATCATCCGAACACTAACTGTCCTACCGTTTATTCATATTCAAGGAGTGAAGTTGATGTATGTTATTAAATAAGCGAAAAATGCTGGGCCACTCGAACTTTTTTTAAAAACATAGATTAAAGAAAATAACCATGAGATTCTTTAGAATATTTCTCATTACACGGGCATTGGTTTTTACCAACGAAGCGAAAGGTTTTCCGGTTCTTGAACTTTTTCTTTAAAGGGCGTCAAGCGAGTGCGTTTAGCAATTCGAAGCCATTAAAAGAGGAAAATAATGCATTCTTGCAGGTCGCGATGACCACCAAGAAATTCTAAAGACAAAACCGTGTGATTAAACAAAGCAATAAAAATCCTTTAACCTTAGATCTTTATACAAGACATTCTTTCTCTTGAGTTGGAGCACACGGAAAAAATGTACGAAGATTTATTGATTTGATTAAACAAAACACCGTAACTGCAATTAAAAAAGCGAAAAATTGCGAGAGACCCTTTGAAAATAATGCCTCCTATTTATTTCCATGGAAACTACAATGGATACGATGAGCCCAATACCAACGTTTACAGCTAAACAGTACTTTTCTTTATCCTTAATAATAATAATATTGGATATGTCTTTCCACATACCACTGACCTCTTCTACATCCCTCCAGCTATATTTGTTTGGTTTGTTTGGTTTATTTTGTTTTACGGCATATCAACCTCAGTGGGTCATTTAATGCCGATAAAGTTTTGAAATAAATCAATTCTTAATGGATAATACACTTTTTTATAAATACATTTTTCTATTTAACCCATAGATGGAACCCTAACAGGTACTACCAATCCGGGCCAGAGTGGACCAATGGGCAACGGTAATGAAGGGGTGCTCCACATTCCCAAACCTCCAAAACTGGAACCTCACCATCAGATAGAGTTTAACGTTATTCCCAGGACATGTAGACCCGCAGCCACCGCCTTCTAGCACTCATATGATAAAAAGGGGTTGGGGCTTGCCATAAGGGCAATAGAGTTGGGAAAATCATATAGGTGCTAGGGCTTGACGTGACCAGCCGATTGATCGGAGGGGGCCTCTCCGACCGCCCGTCTAGCCCAAGATAGGGCCAAAGTGGAGTATTGCATGTCATGAACTGCTCATCCACCTGGGTTCCATCCTTAAGCATCACGGGTCGCCACCCACGGCCAACAGGTGGCACCATTGGGGGAGTCTTACCCCTCTGCAGAGGTGCAGTCGGTGCATTCTAACGCCCCAGACGACAGGGCGGAGCTATATTTGTGTATCCCTGAAACAGATTGGGTTATTTAGCCTTGGTAAGACAACGAGTCTAGAAGGAGAATCTAAACCATCACTTTTTCACTGATAAATTGAACTTTCCGTTGTAATGAGGTGGGATAAATATATACCGCGCTCGGAAAATGCTGTTTCCTATTTGATTATGTGACATTGGGCTAGACGGGCGTTCGGATAAGCCAGATTCAATCACTCGTCTGGTCATGTCAAGCCCTATCATCTATATGATTGCCTCGACCGTATTTTTCAAATTGCTCTCATGGCAAACACCCAACTCTTTTAAAATATAGTTACTAGAATGCGATAGATGGAGTCAACCACCAGTTTATTAATACATAGAAATTTAATTTATTCTAATTTATTGATACACATGAAGGGAATGGAAAATCTAACATCTTATTATAATGGAGATTGTGTGTTTTTCTGTCTGTAACCGAAACTATATTCCTACTCAAATCACAATTCTCTTAGTTATAGACATCACATTCTCCATGATTTTATTTTTATCTAAACCTCAATTATTAATAAAATTGTCTTACATTATTAATACTGATAACTATGTCTACATACTGACAACATGCAATTATATTTATATATACAACAAAATAGCGCTTTACAGTGTGAACGGGAAGGCTAATTTGCATATTAATATTAAAAAATCGAATTTAATAAATATGTGCTTAGTATTATTGATTTCTAACTGTTTGGTTGTATCTTAATGAATATAAGCAAAAATCTCTTCAATGAATCTTAAATGAAATCCATTAACAAGATAAAATAACTGTCATTTTATTCTTTACTTCCTCTTATAACTAAATACTTAAATTAGAAAAAAGAACAATGAAAGACGAGAGTGATGGATGAGTAAGTTTCAGTTGTTCCATTTTTTATTATACTCCCTCTGTTTCAAATCTTTTATTATTATACTCCCTCTGTTTCAAATCTTTTTATCTGTATTCTTATTTAGTTTCATTAGCCTTTCTAATTTAATACAATATTCTATTACATGAATTATTTCTACCAATTTAGTGTCCTGTGTATGGCTTTAAAGTATATCTAGTGGCGAGGTTCCAATTCTAGAGCTCTGGAGAGTGGGGAGTACACATTAATTGTCAATAAACTAAGTTCGCTCTGATCAGGAGTGATAATACCTGTTAGGTTCCCATCTTTGGCTCATACAGATCTGTTTGTAAGTTAATGAAAATATTTCTACCTGTTTATACAACCAAATAAAAAAAATTGTTATCTACAAAGTATTCGCTTACAAAAGATGTAAACAAAAAAAAAGAAGATTTTTCATTATATAGACCCCAATGTTTGATATGCCATAAAATAAAATAACTAACCAACATCTTCACGTGCCATCTTTTTTCAATTTTTTTTTCAATCTATACTTTTCCCTTTCTCTCTACGTGCCTATGTCAGTGATTCATATTTTCATTCATTCATGCAGGTTTTGTTAGGTGCTTTAGCTGTAGCAAAATTACGTAGCTAATAAATGTGACTATGTAGAAAATAATGATTTGTAGCTGAAAACCTGCTCTATCAAATACCTATTGTTAATTCCTTGCAAATATGTGAGAGGCATTACTTACGAGGTATGAAAAGAGTTAGATTATGCTTTTCCATCTATCTAATAACTGCTAAACAGTCACAGGTGATGAGAGGAAAATTTAGCCAGTGAGATCTCAAGCCAGCGAGATCTCATGCCAGTGTGAATATAAAGTATACGATGAGAGGAGCTCACAAATAAAAACGGATAATGAATTAGATAATTAGGGGAGAAAAAAGAAACTGACTTAAAAAAGAATCAAAGAAAATTATAGTTGGAAATTAGATTTACAAAAAATAATGCAAAAATCTTGCCTTAAATAAATAGCTTCAACAAACGAATGAATGCAAATTGCGTTATCCAATTACTCCAAGTACTTACAGAAAAGCGGTTGGCGTGATTTATTTAAAGTTCAATAGACTTAACACGTTTCACAATTATAAAAGAAAAAAAAGAGATATTGGTGAAAAAAAGCAACACGGAGGTGCTTGTGTAGAAGGAAAACAAATGTTAACTTAAACAAATGCTAGTTTCCTATTTTAATTTCATACAATCTTTATCTAGATTTTCTTAGTCTGGCACAAGACTATAAGATGCTTACAATAAATGGTGTTAGTAATCCTCGTATTGATTATTAAATGGCTGATATTTCCGAAAACATCACTCACCCAAATATTGATCATTGTATTCGGTGGTATTATTAAGATGACAATTACCCTAGTATTGATCATTAAAGTGATTCGTGTTCCTTACAAAGTCATTCATCGCGGTGGGTGATTTTCCTTGAAGAGTAACACAACCTAGTATTCATTACCTTAATATTGATATATACGTATGAGTGGTATTGCTAAAATTTCAATTAGCCTAGCATTGATTATCAAATTGATTCATGTTCCTTACAAAATCACTCAACCTGATTTTGACCATCTTAGTGGGTGATTTTTCTTTAAATGTCGATCCTATTCTTAAAATACCAATTACTCCAGAATTGATAATTAAAGTGATTCGTGTTCCTTACATAGTCAATAACCCTAGTATTGATAATTGTAGTGGGTGATTTTCCTTAAAAGGTCAATAACCCTAGTATTTATCATTACCGTGGCTGGTATGCCTTAAAGTCTCACTTCCCGTGATATAAATCATTAAAGTCGATGGCGTTCTGTAAAGCATCATTCATCCTAATATTGATCATTACAGTGAAGTTTATCCTTAAAAGGCCACTTTCGAAAGTATTCATTATTAGAGGGGCTGGTTTTCCTTAAAGCAATGTTCAACCAAATTACATAGTTGTTTCGTTGGTTGATCGATTTTAACGACATATCAACCCGTCTGGGTTTATGTCATGCCTAACGATTAGCAAGTAATATAGGTTGTGTATTTATATTTATACTTTTTTAGTAATTGGTTTTAACAATGGGTTAGCAACATTGAGGGTCATGGTGTTGATTAAGTTCATGTCTATATTCGATGGTATAAATTTTCCCTCAAAAAGGACAGAATGTCCTCCATGTTGACATTTTCAAATAGATCTTTTCATATTGTCTAGTGGGTGACTTTTCGAAACGCTAACAATAATAGGAACTAATGTTCCCAAGAATACACTAAAACTAGTACCATTATCAAAGTGGTTGGTATTTCTAAGTTACCCAAATAAGTTGTTCCCATAACCCTTGGTGAACATTATTGAATTAGCATTCGTAGCGGATGTTCATCTTGTTCTTTATTTAGCAGTAAATAACATAATAACAAATAAGACGCAAAATATTTATCCTTTAACCTTAAACAGACAAGATTAAACTATTTAAATATATGGTATAATATTTTCCCAGACCATATAGAGGGAAATATTATGGAATACCATTATTGAGAAAAAATTAGTGAATTCATTGACAAAAACAAAAAATAAATAGAATTCATCCTTAGTTGTTTCTTTCTAGTTGATATGACAGCTTTAATTATTTTATTCAAACATTTCACTTATTTGAATCAATATCCTTTATCAAAGTAGTTCCAACTTGGAAGAAAACTGTTTAACTTTATCACTTTATGAATACTAAACTAAAGTAATAGATTGTTTAGTTGATTGATATGTTGAATGATTGGTTTTAATGGCATGTCAACCTGTATCTGGATCTAAAGGTTTGGTAATTGAGTTCGTTATATGTACTAGCAAATATATGCACCCTCCGGGTGCAAGTATTTAAGTTTAAATGTAATAAAATATTAGATTAAATCAGAAAGGCTAATGAAACAAATTAAGAATTCAAATAAAAAGATTTGAAACGGAGGGGGTATAATCGGAAAATAGAACAACTGAAACTTACTCTTTCATCACTTCCGTTTTTCAATGCTAAATTTTCCTAATTTAACTATTTAGTTAAAATAGGAAGTAAATAATAAAATTACAGTTATTTCTTCTTGTTAATGAATTTCTTTTAAGATTTATTGAAGAGATTTTTACTCATTCATTAAGAATAAACCAAACAATTAGAAATCAATAATACCAAGCACATTTTTTTATTAAAATCAGTTTTTTTTAATATCAATATGCAAATTAGCTTTACGTTTACACTGAAAACTGGTATTTTGTTGTATATATAAATACAATTGCATGTTATTAGTATTTAGGTAAGGCCAACAGTATTAATAATGTCAAACAGTTTTATTATTAATTGAGGTTTAAATAGAAATAGAATCATGGAGAATGTGACGTAAATATTTAAGGGAATTGTGACTTGAGTAGTAATATAGTTTCGGTTACAGACAGAAAAACACACAATCTCCATTATAATAAGATATAATGTATTTCTGCATAGTTCTTTCTTAAGAGTGTTTTGCACACCTAACACTTTAAAAGTTAAATAAAAATATAAATAAATGGGGGAACTCTTTTTCCTATACAAAAACATACGTTTTTTTACAATCAACGCAAATAATATAATTTGACCATAGAGGAATATTTAATAATGAATAAAGAATGTATATAACCGAATGTAGTATACCAACTGAATGTAGAGAGGTATAAGCTATTGGATCATTGTTTTTTTATTACAGAATATACTTGTACTTTACATCTTTAGATATCTAACTATCTATCTATCTATCTATCTATCTCTATGTCTTTAGATATCTAGCCATCTTTACGTCTTTAGATATCTATCTATATATCTATCTATCTTTATGTCTTTAGATATCTATCTATCTATCTTTACGTCATAAGATATCTATCTATCTACCTATCTATGTATATATTTATCTTTACATCTTTAGATATCAATCTTATATAATATCTATCGATATAATAAAATATATATATATATATATATATATATATATATATATATATATATATATATATATATATATATATTAATTTCTCTCACTTGCCATAATTAAACATTATAGAAAAATATACAAATATAAGTGCTCGTATGTCTGTGTGTTAGTGAATCTTAATAAGGACCTATTTATATACCTATTTACATATCTACACACAAGAAAATCCACATACGTACACAGACACACACTGATATGTATTTCTCTCATGGTAGAGAGAGAAAAGGAGAACCAGAATGGATATTTTTGCCCAAAATAATGCTTATGTGTGTGTTTGTGCGTGTGTAACTGTATACATGTGTTATTGGATTTGAATGTTTCTCAACGAATATAATTGTACCAATAGTTCGTAGAGAGATATACGCGATATAATCAAATTGTTAATAACCGAATAAAATGTAGCAATTAGTAGTAGTTTTGTATATGCTATTGGATCAAAGTATTTGTAACCAAATATGATAGTAGTAATTGGTCGTAGAGATATATGCGCTACTGAATCAGAGTATTCATAATGGTATATAGTTGTACAAATTGACTGTAGAGGATTTTATACTATATGAATTTATTTCCTATTATTTTCAAATCAGATTTGTATTTTATTTTTTCAAATTTGATTCAAATTTAGTTCGGATTTATGAGCTACCTGATATTGGTAAATTTTATAAATCAATTTAGTCTGTAAAGGATTAGGTCACAGAAGCCTGTTTGCCCATCTGTACCAAAATAATACTTCTCTAATCTTTGAGGATCTCTCATCATCGTTTACATTCATGCAGGCTACTTGTCTAGCATCTGCCACAGGGGTCGACTTCTGACACAAACGTTGCCGGGTGTCTTCGGCTCAAAACACGTTTATTGGCCGAAGTGAAGACGAACGTTCTATTTTGACAAACGTTGAAGTGCCCCAGTGTCAGTCACGTACGGGAGAGCAGGTGTGGTTTGAATCTCTAAGAACTCATCCAGGCTGTTTTGGAGAAAGAAGAAGAAAAGAGAACAGGATTTGTCCTGATTGTTTGTCTGAACTTGTCGACATCATAAAAGAAACTCCACTTCGTCTGCATATCTGGATAAGCACCGATGTGCAATGCCGTTTGAAGTTAAGAGAATAAACAGCAATGACTGAAAAAAAAGAGTGAAACTGAGACGCTAGTCCATAAATCGAAAAACACTGTACACTAAGTGGCTAAGTTGGATTCTGGAAGTTTAAAAAAATATTATTTTAAAAATAGCGATACTTAACTATGGGGAAATTTATTTTCGTTGAAGGGATATTTTTGGTACCTTTCCGTCCACTAAGGACGATGGCGTAGTGTCCAAAAATATTTGCATTTGCGCAAGTGACTCTGGGGGCCAATTCCTGAGTGACAGTCTTTGGTGCACTGAATGCACACAAACTGTGATGCTTTCTGGGGCTGCTGTCTTTTTTTCCCTCGTTCTGGCTCTCTTTGCTGTCGAGTTTACTCTCATCTCAGCCTCACCCCTCTCCGTGCCTTGCTTAACTTTAAGGCGCCAGGCCTCTCTATTTTTTGCATTTACCTCCTACGTGTTTGTGTCAATGGCATATCCTCAGTCTCTCCGGCAGACACCTTTAACTGGGTAAATCTTTAAATGGTTAAATTTACCTTCGTTGAAAGGATATATTTTTACGCATGAATCTAGCGACTTCACATCCTATTAAGAAAATGTATATGTCTATTAATTCAAATAATCAAATGGAATAAAATAGGTAAATTCTATTTCCTCATATTCATATTGAAGCATAATATCATTGACTACCTAAAATTGTAGTGGATATTTGTTTACTGGCATATCAACTTTTTGTGGGTTATCTAATAGGGAAAGGTTATTAACTTGCAGATGCCTGATTGTAATCATAACTATAGTTTCCAGTTTCATTGCAAGAAAGGCACTTCAGACACATATGAGCAAATCTAAAATCCCATATACAGATCTGAAACCAACCATAAACAAATTTATATTAGACAAATGGCAGAAATCATGGGACAATCTGACTCAAAACAAGCTCCATGAAATACAGGAAGTTATTGGAGAGTGGCCGATAGCCCACAGAAGTATTAGAAGAGAAGAAGTAATACTCGCCAGATTGCGTATTGGGCACACCCACATTACCCATTCGTACCTGTTAAAAGGGGAGGGTGCCCCAGTGTGCCCAACATGCAAAATACAACTTATAACCAAGCATATCCTTCTAAATTGTAACAGACTTAAACATATCCGCGCAAATTACTATCAAGCTAGAAACCTGAAAGACATCTTCAAGAATACAAACCCTGAAAACATTTTAAATTTTATTAAAAAAAGCAACCTTTTCAACAAAATATAACAGAACATAACCAATTATCTCCATAGAACCACTACCTTAAAGTCTGAAATCCAAAATAACCTTTTTGGCATTAAATGACCCACAGGGGTTGATATGCCGTTAAACAAAACTCAAACTCAAGCCCAGTTTCATTGCATAATTTGAACATTGCACTTTCTTTCTTTAAGATTTTATTTGTACACAGATTGTGTTAAGTGTTCCTTTCTAACATCATCTTTTTGTATGAAATTATAGGGCTTCGAGGGACTAATAAAAATAAGCTTCAGTAAAGAATAATAAAGTCCTTTTTAATACAAATGATTTGCACACAACTATATGGTTTCAAGTATTCCTTTTTGTTTCCAAACAGACCGATTCTGGCTAGAATGAAGCTGGAAATAATGACATGGAGTACTCTATACTTTCCAGGGCTCTGGAACTGGAGCCTCACCACCTCTTGCCGTTTATTGTCATACCCAGGATAATCCTGGTGTGAACACAGCCGGTATTTCAGTGTGGTTGACAACGTATCTGTTCGTGTGCATATTGGGTATTTTCTTTTCTTTTTAAACACACAAGAGAAGCCCCTGAAGCAGATGCATGGCTCCTCTGTAAAGAATGAGTGTTCGTGAAGATTTTCTGTTTATCAATGTGCATTAGTGCGTCACCTGACCGACTAGCAACCCACTGAGAATCCTTAACAATATTTCTTTGGCGTAACTACCTGAGTCCATTTTCACAGCTCTGCTTACCATCACACGTAAAAAACGAGACCGGCTTAATATTCTCGCTCTCTATTACATCATCGGAAAATTGATGAGATTGTCTACAAAAAACATGCCCATGAATAATACAGTACTTGCTGGTTTTGTTGATGTTATTTTCGTTTGGTTTAGATTATTTAACGGTGTATCAACCCCGTATGGATTTTTTAATGTCGGAATTTTACTCATTTTTAATGTCTCATTATAATCATAGCTAAATTCCCAGCTTTCCATTGCAATCATTTTTAAATCACACTTGTTGTTTGGCTATAATATTCATTCGTTTTTCACAATTATATGCTATCAAGTATTCCTATCTAATACTCACAGGCCCTATCTTGGGCTAGACGGGCGGTCGGAGAGGCCCCCTCCGATCAATCGGCTGGTCACGTCAAGCCCTAGCACCTATATGATTTTTCCAACCCTATTGCCCTTATGGCAAGCCCCAACCCCTTTTTATCATATGGGTGCTAGAAGGCGGTGGCTGTGGGTCTACATATCCTGGGAATGACGTTAAACTCTATCTGATGGTGAGGTTCCAGTTTTGGAGGTTTGGGGAATGTGGAGCACCCCTTCATCACCATTGCTCCCTGGTCCACTCTGACCTGGAGTGGTAGTACCTGTTAGGGTCCCATCTATGGGTTAAATGGAAAAATGTATTTATAAAAAAATTGTATTATCCATTAAGAATTGATTTATTTCAAAACTTTATCGGCATTAAATGAACCACTGAGGTTGATATGCCATAAAACAAACCAAATCAAACCAAACTAATACTCACAGTAATTACACAATCATATTGATTCAAATATTCCTGTATAGTGCTAATGATATTTACCCAATTATATGGTATCGAGTATACTTATGTACCTAATACTAACATTCCTTACATAATTATATGCTATCAAGTATTCCTATCTGATACTAATAAGGTATAGACAATTATATACTATCGTATGACTACCAAATACTCATAGTATTTACACAATGATATAGTATCATGTATTGCTATATTATACTAACATGTTTTACACCTTCGAATGGTATCAAGTACTTTTATCTAATACCAATAATGTAAACACAATTACAAGGTATCAATTGTTCCTATCGAATACTAATTCTATTTAGACAATTTGATGGTAACAAATATTTCTTGCGAATATTAATAATATTTACACAATTATATGTCATCAAGTATTGCTATATAATACTAACAATTTTTACTCATTAGTATAGTATCAAGTATTCCTAACTAATACTAATAATCCATGCACTATTATATGGTTTAACGTAGGTATTCTTATTTAACAATAATCATTTGTTTGTTTATTTTCATTGATATGGTTTCAAATATTCTTATGTTAAACCAACAATTTGCACAAAATTATATGGTTGGAAGTAGCTAATAATAGTAGTAAATAATTATAGTCCCAATAATCTGTTCTTGATACAAATAATTTGAATACGGTTATATGGTTTGAAGTATTAGCATGTCTATTATCATTATTGAAGTATAACGCATAGATGAATAAACCCTCTCTTATTTTTAAATGAAAAATAATGAATCTTCTACTAAATCAAAGATACAAATATTTTACTATTTCTAGTGGAACATAGTGTACTAGCAAATATATGCACCCTCCGGGTGCAAGTATTTAAGTTTTAATGTAATGAAATATCGTATTAAATTAGAGGCAGACAAAAAGATATGTAACAGAGTTATAATAGAAAAATAAAAATGAAACTACTCTTCCATCACTCCCGTCTTTCATTGCTGAAACTTATTTAACTATTTAGTTAAATTAGGAAATAAAGAATAAAATTACACTTATTAATGGATTTCATTTAGATTCATGGAAGAGATTTTTGCTTATATTCATTAAAATAAAAAAAACAGAAATCAATAATACTAAGCACGTATTTATTAAAATCACATTTTTAATATCAATATGCAAAGTAGCCTTCCCATTCACACTGCAAACCGCTATATATATAATACAATTGCATGTTATTTGTATGTAGATATGGACAACACTATTAAGGGTGAAGAAATTTTATTAATAATTGAGGTTCAAATTAAATATAAATAAAATCATGGAGAATGTGATGTAAATAACTATGTTAATTGTGACTCCATTAGTAATATAGTTTCGGTTACAGACAGAAAAACACACAATCTCCATTATAATAAGATTATTATTATTATTATTATTTTATTTGCTCCTTTTGAGTTTTCACATCAGCATTAGCTGATGGTCTTTCCCTGGAGTCTGAGTGACAGCAAGTCTCCTCAGGTCTCCAGGACTCTTCTGAGTATTCTGGCAGATTGCAGCAGTGCAGTGTTCTGAATGGTTTCAATCCTTCCTCTGATTTCCAAACTTTCCAAACCCTTTTCTAATCCTTTTGGGACTGTTCCAAGTGCACCAACTACAATTGGTATCACTTTCATATTCCATAACTTTTTCAGTTCTCTGGCAAGATCCATATATTTGTCCATTTTTTCATTTTCCTTTAGCTTCACCCTGTGATCTGCTGGCACTGCAAAATCCACCAGTTGACAAGTTCTTTCTTTTTTGTTTATCAACACTAGGCCTGGTCTTCTTGCTGGGATAAGGTGATCCGTTTTTATTTTCAAAGTCCCAGAGAATTTTATGCGTTTGTTCTCGAGAACAGATTCTGGTTTATGCATATACCATTTTGTTGTATGGTCAAAATTAATTTTTTTGCATAATTCCTAGTGGATCACCTTCCCAACCCAGTCGTGTCTAGTTTTGTATTCTCGTTGTGCTAGTTTGCTACATTCGTAGAGTATATGGTTTACAGTCTCATCTCTATTACCGCAAAGTCTACATTTACTATTTTGTTGGGTCTTATCAATTATTATTATTATTATTATTATTATTATTATTATCGATGTTTCCCACCTGCCGCAGGTTTCCAAGATTCTTCTGAGTATTCTAGCCGATCTTTACATTGCTGTAGTTTGGATGGTCTCGATTCTTCGTCTGATTTCCAATTCACCCAAATTCTTTTTCACATCTTTGGGGACCGTTTCAATGACATCAATTACAATTAGTGCGACCTTCACCTTCATGGGCCACAGTTTTCTGCGTTCTCTGGCAAGGTCAAAGTATATGTCTACCTTTTCGCTTTTTCATTTTCCCTCAGTGGTCGACCGAAACGGCAAAATCCACGAGATGACAGGTTCTTTTCTTGTTGTCAATCAATACTAAGTCTGGTCTCCTGGCCGGATTAGGTGATCCGTTTCTACCTCGATCATATTATTATTTCTCGTGGTATTATTTATTACCAAACTCAATAGCATTAAAACTCTGTAACCAAAATTAAAATTGCAACGTCTATGTAACCTAAAGTTTGAAATATATATATATATATATATATATATATGTGTGTGTGTGTGTGTGTGTGTGTGTGTGTGCGTGTGTGTGTTTGCCTGTGCGTGTGTGGTGTATGTGCGTGCCTGTGTGTAAGGAATGTAATTATTGTTGTACTGCAACATATTCATATTTTTGTTTACAGTCTCAATGATTTAAAGTTTGTCAATAAACAATATCTAAAGATATACGTTTCAGTAGTATCATATTCCACGGGAAGTAATAAAACTCTGTTTCTGTATCATTGTCCGTCAGTATTATTGCTTTTGACTGGTATCATTCTAACATTACTTTTAGATTGTTGTTTTTTATCGTTCTCGTGTCGTATTTATTATTGTGCAAATGACAACCTCAATGAGATGCGATAAAGAATCTAATGCAATTAATATTTGGAAAAAAAAAACAAAAAAAAAACTGAATATTCGTTATATTTCGATTTTAACTCCAAAACTAGAGTCCAGAATATACTTTAAATTATTTGGTGTGTGTTGAGGAACGTTATTTTTATAGAATTGCTTCTAAGAATTCGGCTACGCCTCTGCTCTCTTTTCTATTAGTTTCAGCTAATCACAATAGCCCGCAGCATGGAAAATCTCCCTGCAGTTTTATAATTCTTGTGGCTTCCCGTATCTTCGTTTGAAGGTAATGAAAACCAACCTCTTTTCCAAATCTACACTAGAAACCAAATCCCCATCGTATGCTGAAAGTCTGTTTGCGGGCATTTTGTGGCTTCTGTTTTCTCAAGCTTAATTCCGGGTTTTAAAGAAGTTGGTTTGAAAACCTGCATTTATTAATATAAGTAAACGAAATCGCATTCATTCCTTAAGAGAACTTGGTTACGGCTGCACTTTTGATAAAGTCCTTTTATGTCCCTATTTGAAATTACAGTCTTATTCCTGGGTACTTACAATCTCTAGCCACTTGTTTCGAGTCTTACACACGGTATCTAGTTGCCAGTCTATGATAATTTTTAATCTATCCCTAACATTACAATTTTTGATATATTCTTAAAATGATTTACTATTGAGCCTAAAATTCTATATTCTGTGGATTTTCCCCTTTACTTGTAGACCGCTCTGTCGATCGGTTTTAATTACGGTGACAGTATCACCTAGAGATGAGTAAGACCCTCCTTCCAAAACAGTGCCTTGGTTAAGAAACTAAACTGCATCTAATGCTAAAGCCCCAGTTCTAGAGATATGGGGAGTGAGTGTACCTCTTACTTGCCATTACTCCGGGGTCCTCTTTGACCCAGAGTGGTAGTGCCTCTTATGGACGCATCTTCATTAATATATTATATATATATTAATATATTAATATATTTTTAAACATATATTATATATATATTAATATATTAATATATGTTTAAAAATATTAAAAATAATAATATATAAAAATATTATAATTCAAATAGATGTTTAAAAATATTTTAGTTACTGATATATATCCGCGTGAAAAAATACAGAAAAATGTAAATATAGCATGAAATTTACGCAATTTTCAAACATCTAGGCCTAAATTAATCTTGAACGTGTTGACATGCCATTAAATTCAGTAACGTAATCCGTATATCTATTTGCAAATCAGTTTAATGAATTGCTACGCTTTCCTTACTAGAATGAGTTAGAAACTAAAAACAAATCATTTAAGATAAATATGACATTTTGATGCTTTATTCATGAGCTATTTACATGTTATCATAACATTAAGCCCCATGTCGGTGGATTTTAGAATAAGTAAAAAGTAAAGTCAACGGGGCGGCCTAAAGTCGGTATCAGCCAGTCAACGAGGGAGTCTATCCCCTTTTCAATAACGCTAGACCAAGGAGATTGTTTTAGCATCTGAGGTGGAGCGCCACACCTACCATCAGCTCCTTACTTTACCGCACAGATCCCTGTGCTACTAATACGCTGAGTTGGCAAGGACCGGTATCGAACTAGGAACCTTGTGGTTTCTAGCCGAACGCTCTACCGACTGAGCTAACCCGGCCCATTAAATGGATAGCTCCTCTTCCATTATTGGTATGGATTTACCCAAGCCCTCCACATCGACCAATATGTGACACAAGGTTAGTTTCATAAGGGTAGTACAGTTGGTTTTAATCTAGAGTTCTCATTCTCTAAAATAAATTGCCTTTCCAAGATACCAGTGTCTTCCAGTATTTAACCATAGCAGAAGAACAGGGGGATTATACCTTTCACAAGAGCATTAGTGCGAAGTGAAGCATAATCTGCTTTATTTAGAATTTGAACTCGATTCTATTTCCTATGACGATAACCATTTCGGTAAGTGCATCTCCAAAGTTATTAGTATTAGGTAGAAATACTTAAAACCATATAATTGTGTACACGTTATTAGTATTAGATGGGAATACTTAAAACCATATAATTGTGTGCACATTATTATTATTAGATAGGAATACTTAAAACCATATAAGTGTGTACACATTATTAGTATTAGAATACTTAAAAACATATAATTGTGTACACAATTAGTATTAGATAGGAATACTTAAAACCATATAATTGTGTACAAATTATTAGTATTAGATGGGAATACTTAAAACCATATAATTGTGTGCACATTATTATTATTAGATAGGAATACTTAAAACCATATGATTGTGTGCACATTATTAGTATTAGATGAGAATACTTAAAACCATATGATTGTGTACACATTATTAGTATTAGATAGGAATACTTAAAAACATATAATTGTGTACACATTATTAGTATTAGATAGGGATACTTAAAAACATATAATTGTGTACACATTATTAGTATTAGATAGGGATACTTAAAAACATATAATTGTGTACACATTATTAGTATTAGATGGGAATACTTAAAACTATATAATTGTGTACACATTATTAGTATTAGATGGGAATACTTAAAACCATATAATTGTGTGCACATTATTAGTATTAGATAGGACTACTTAAAACCATATAATTGTGTACACGTTATTAGTATTAGATAGGAATACTTTAAACCATATGATTGTGTACACATTATTATTATTAGATAGGAATACTTAAAACCATATAATTTTGTACACATTATTAGTATTAGATGAGAATACTTAAAACCATATGATTGTGTACACATTATTAGTATTAGATAGGAATACTTAAAACCATATAATTGTGTACACATTATTAGTGTTAGATAGGAATACTTAAAACCATATAATTGTGTGCACATTATTAGTTTTAGATAGGAATACTTTAAACCATATAAATGTTCAGAAAATTGATTACTATGTAATAAGAATAGTTATTGAAACTATACAACAGCTAGCGAATTATTAGTATTTGATAGGAATACTTTAAAGAAGATATATAGAAATGTTTTTATGTTAAGAATAGTCACTTAAAGATGTAATTATTTGCAAATGATTATATTTAGTTACTTGACAGCATGTAGCTGCTTGCAACAAAAGACTGACTTAGGCATTCCACAACATAACAAAGGTTTATATGCCATAAAAAGAGCCGACTGATGAAAATATATGACCAGTTAAAAACCCACAAAACACGGTGCCACGGTGTATTATGGAATGTTCTGTTCATAAACTGAAATGGATAAATATTTTAAGTTTGTCAAAGCGTATAAAGTCAGATTTGGAGTTCGATTTCAGCCTAAGCTACCGTCTATGGGTCAAATAGATCTGGTTTGCAATTATAAGTATCATATAGGAATATTTCGAGCCGTATAATTATGCAAATAATTTATATTAAAAATAGTTAATTGAAGCTATAACTTGAAGGTATCTTTCATTCATCAGCTCTGGGCGCCGTCATGACGACATACCAAAAGTGATGGCTAATTGAGACGGATAACGAGGTAGAGAGAGAGAGAGAGAGAGAGAGAGAGAGAGAGAGAGAGAGAGAGAGAGAGAGAGGGGAGGGAGAAGGTAATCCATTCTATCACCACCCCTTGCTAATGATGATGCTGGTGATGATGATTAAAAGCTATTGTAGATTTTTTCCAAGACTAAATGAATATAAATAATCTTTCGACTGTGTCACTCATCTTGTCTCGATATTATATATGTTTGGTTTGCTTTGATTTCTTTTTTTTTAATGGTATACCAACCTTCTGGGTTATTTAATGCCATACCCACCCTTATAGAAGAACAGTAGTAGTACTAATTAACCCATAGCTGGGGGGGGGGAATCGGGTTCACACATTTCCCCAAAGATATTAATCCCAAATTGTACGTAATAGCGTAACTGGCGTTTGAACTCGCAGTCCATCACATTCGCCATTTCACCACAGGCACTCCTTTTATGCTATGTTTGTGTTCAGATATAAAAAGAAGTCCACTATCAAAGCAGTGTGACATTAAGAAATGCTTTCGTAAGACGGAGTTAAAACGAGAATTTGCGATGCATAGAAACACCGCGTATTGTCAGCTGCATCACGAATGCGCAAGCAATGTAGTGCACTTCCT